>MU853182.1:0-362755 GCA_033085395.1 Xanthoparmelia taractica | reverse complement strand
ATACTTTTTAGATAGTAAATAAGATAAATAAACTTATTTATAGACTTACTATTTCTATAGAATAAAGAGTTTATCTCGTCTTTATAATAGTATAATTAAAGTCTTATTTTACGTTATAAAATAGTTCTTTTTAACGCTCTCGATCTTAATATATCTCGTCTATTTCTATTAATAATAACAATACTATTAATTTAGAAATCGAACGACTTTTTAATAATCGAATTATTAAGAAAGAATATAATTTAACTATAAAATATCTAATAAGATAAAAGAAATATAATTCTAAATATAATTAGTAATATAATATAAAGAATCTTAATAATACTTCTAAGTTAATAAAGAAATATAAGAAGAAAGTAACTAGAATTCGACTCGAGCTATTATATCTATATTTACACTTACTTCTATAATCTTATCTTTATCTTTTTAATTAAATTTATTTATAAAAGAAAGAGATCGTTCTAGAAAGTATAATATCGCTACTTTATTAATATCTTTATAAATTAAATATCTAAGATTAAATAAAAGTATTTAAGAAAACACACTTAGTATTATAGTAATACTATATCTAAATAATACTTATATTATATCTACTTATTTTATCGCTATATTTAAATATTTAACGAGTATTATTAATCGAGAAATAGTTTCTTTTTACTCGATAACGTTTATATAATTATTAAAAGAAGATAATAATATATAATCGTTATTTTATAATATAAAGAATTAATTATATTGTGACTATTATTATTAATTTACTACTCGATGTTTATATACTAACTAATATACTAACTATATAATTTAACCGTCGAAAAGATCTTACTATTATTAACTTTTCGTTAATTTTAATATATTACTATTAACGAATATAAGGTTTTTCTATATATTTCAATATATATATATAATAGTAAGCGAGATCGCTCGCTTTTTCTTTTATTTCGATGAATATTATTATAAAAACGTACTTATCAAGTCAATTAAGAAATCGACTAAGGTAAACCGTAAGTGCTTGACTAGCTAACTTAGATAGATTTTTTCAACTAAGAATAAAAGATAGACGCGGACACCCAACTAACTATACATTCTTTGCTATTATAAGTAAGTAATTAGCGTCTAATTTAAATTATTAGACTACGAGACGAAAGATTAATATCTAATATATATATATATATAATGTGTGATATCTCTAGAAAGAAGAAAATAGCTTATATATAATCTATAGTCGTATATGATTACGTGTATTTCTACTATACTTAGAACTAATATAAAGTAATGTAAGTATTATAAATTTAATTTATAGATCTATACTTGTAAATAATAAATAATAAGCTAGTAATAATAATTTAATGTTAATAATATCTAAAATATTAAATAGTTAAATAATCGAATAATTAAATAATAACTCGATTATTCTTTAACTTTCACTACTAGCTAGCCAGGGCAACCATCACATATTTTCATCATTATTATTATCAATACCATAGTTTATAGGGCGGGATTTGAACTCATATAGCTAGCTAGATATCTACATAGGCTATATGCTTTATTTCATAGCTACTTCATTGCGCAATAGCGCCTTACACTTATAAATCCGAATATGTGAATTTTGATTTACATGGTTCAAATAATATGTGCTAGGGGCGCGGGCTACCCAGTAGTGGAAAGCTTGCTGAGTCACGTGATATCGCGACTGCAGGCGTATTTTGAATGATTTTTCTTTATCTATCTACTAGCAACGTGACTAGTATTTAAAGACCCTATGGTGTAATGAAATAGATACTGCAAATACCACACAAATAGCCCCGATTTTTGATGATTAGCCTAGCCATTACTACAATTAATTTGATCCGCCAGGGTTCTAACTCGAACCCGGCTGGACCAACGTGATATCAATAAGAATCTTTTCGTAGACGCAATTAACGTCGTTTAGAGGTCTCTTGCTCCCTTAGATATCGCCTATTTTTTATCTATTTTTATTAAGAAATGAATAAAACGTGTGTGAGATTGACTGCTTAATTGAGTAGATAAGCTACGAATACTCTGGAAACTCTTCTCCGAAGCAATATTGATTCACATCGGGCTTAGCATACGAAGAGTAGATATCATCTTCTTAATAGTTTTATTATCTTTCGTAAGAGCTAATTGATATATCTTAGGCCATGCTTCTGCTTCTTTCGTTTAAAACTATTAATAAGAGTATTGGGATCTAATTCGCCTAGGATTTTTCGCTTTAATTAAGGATATGAGATCGTAGGCGAGACGGGCGAGAAGGCGAGTGAATTATTAGAACGCTAAGATTAATAAGATATACGCGAGCGCACTCGATTATCGAGATTGCTAATAGTTACTAGAAAAATAGATTGATAAGGGGAGGTTATAATAGTGATATAATCGTGATATAGAAGAATTTAAAAGAGCTATATAGCCTTAATCGTAAGGCTTCGTGAGGCTTCGAACTTTAACCGACCTACGATCGCAAGGCCCTCGATTTGATTTCTAAATATCATAGTTGTTACCCGTTCAATTTCAGAGATTCTAGCATCATTTGAAAGCGCATATCTACATCTATATTTTTGCTTATCTATATTAGTATCATATAGTATATAACGATAAAGAAATCAGATTGTATAAATGTTGAAAACTGTTGTTCCAAGGCTCAGCCCTATAATACTTCCTATTTGAGACGTTCCGTCTTATAAATTCATTAAGCAGTGCTTTAGCTCAAAAAAGGAGGATTAAGCAGTATTTTAGCGTAGAATTTGCGAAATCTAACGATCTAATTGGCTAGACTAAATGAGCTTAAATCCTCACTTTCACAACTTCAGCAACCAGAAAGAAAGCAAGCTTTCCAAATAAAAACGCATTGGTCCAAATCAAACACGGTACCCCGAAGGACGCTAAGATTACATAGGGCTACCCTACAGGTCAACAAATTTATGGGGCCGAGCAGTAGAATCAATACATTTAGTTCATTCTGTGCGAGGATCTTGTGGGCCATCCGCTCATTGATCTGTTCCTTCTCTTATTCGATGGTGGGAAGGGGTAGAGGCGGCGCGCGAAGCAAGGGTGGAGGTGGGCCTTCCTCAAGCAAAGCAGGTGCTCGCGGTGGTTTACCTGCTACTTCCATGGCATCTACGAACGACACTTATCTTGGTGCAAGACAAAGCAATGGTCAGTGGTCGATCCTCATGTCTCGAGCGGAATTTTGCGGCTTACACAATTTTCTTTGAGTGAAGAAGCTCGTAACACAGAACGTCATCGTTCGTGGAACGCAGATTCGAAACTCCGTTATTCTCGCGTTGCATTTATTAGCGCAGGCACTTCTACTGCCCAGGATCTCAATCCCGTCATCCCAAAGAGCGAAATCAATAGCGAAGCCAGCAAGAGCTCCTTTCAAATAAGGAGCGGCTCATTCGGCAAGGCTGATGAGAATCTACTGACAGCGTACCCAAGGACACCAGATGCACAGATGTCAAACATGACATTAAACGACTTACAATCTGCCTCAAACACTCAGGTTAAATTAGAGGCTGGACTCGACTCAGCGCTCAAGCGAAGCGACGTGGAAAGCGGCGTTAGAAGTGTGGAAAGGAGCAATGAAACTCCTTTTATCGACCTAGAATGTGCAGCTGAGCTGTTGCATACAAGTCTTGTGACACCCATAATGAGACGTTCACTATCCCTTACAGGCTCCGATTCGAGTGGGGATGTTATAGTCTTTGCTGGTAGAAGGGGTAATGGCGACCAGAAGCATACTTCAGACGCCCGATCGAGCAAGTCAGACGCCTTACATGTTTTAAAACCTTCCGGACATCCTGGCTCCGCGTCCACCATAATAGATGACCCAATAGACGCTACAGCGCAAAGAATTGAAATTTCTCCGAAACACAGACCATCAAGCTTCCTGGCGCCGGATTCAGAGAGGACACCAGGTTATGCCAGCTGCGATTCGGAAATCATTGCAACAAAATCTGGGCGAAAGAGGCGTAGAAGACCTTCAAGGAAAGAAATGAAACACGAAGGAATCTTGGAGGACTATGTAGTAAATCTGCTCGATGAGGGTGGCTTAGAGACTTTTGTTGAGACATGTATGCTCAACGAACGCGATCTTGTTGGTGCCGATACTGCTAAATGGCAGGGCGAGGTGGGATCTTTCACAACCGGGCATGTGGAAAGAGATTCCATGACGAATTCCGATGAATGGGATAGCGCAGATTTAGAGAATTTCAATGAGCTGAGCACATCGGACGAGGTTCTAGAAAGCATAGAACAGGTTCTTTCGAAACGCGAAAGACCATCTGGAGCGCAATATCTCGTGGATGGGGCAGGTTACACCGTTGATGACGCTCGCTGGTTTCCTGTTAGCTCACTCAAGACTCAAGGCGCCAGGACATTGATTCAAGATTTCAAGAGCAACGCGGAGCTGAATCATCTTCGTAACGGTGGCGATGTGTCCGTTGCAAATCTCACAATAGACGAGCAAGTGGCACAAGACTTACAGGAGCGCTTAGATGACGAAGAAGACGAAAAGGATCTGGAGAAAAGGAGGAAGGCAAGTATGACCGACAAGCAATTAGCAAGATTACTATCAAAGCAAGAGGAGCTCGGACTGGGATCTGATGATCTGATGCCTTTTGACGGGGGTGATGTCGGGACAGACAGCCAAGAGGAACTTCAGCTCGACGGGCTGTGGGAACGAGCAATGACTCAGCGAGGAGCTTCCAGGTCAAAGAAAACGAAGCGGTCCCGGTCTCATTTCCCTTCCGCAACAACGTTCGCGGATGTTCTCGACCAAGACCCTTACAAGGGCTTTGATGTCTTGGACCAACAGAGACCGAGCCTGCGTAGAAGACCCAAGGGGCGGCGTGGAAAACTGTCAATGGAGCTGTCTGACTCCGAGCTCGAGCACTCGATACGTACGGCTTGGGAGAAGGATAGGATCAAGAAGAAGATGCGGAAGCAGGAGCGGCAAGAGCTTCGGGCCCAAGGACTCTTAGGTAAAAAACACAAAACTGATTTGAAGGCCAAGTACCCCGAGGGCATTTCGATAACTGAGGTAAAAAAGGAGATTATGGATTTCCTTCTCTCATCAATGGATAGGTATGTCTCTCCAGTGGTACGGCTTATCGTCAGCATTGATGGTAATCCAGTCTGCCGCTTCCCCCCATGGCTCAGGAAGAACGCAAAATCGTGCATGAAATTGCCAGCGTCTTCAAATTGAAGTCTAAATCGACTGGCAGCGGTAGATCTCGATTTCCTATTCTCCACAGGACTTCTCGAACGATTCAGTACAACGAGGATACCTTGAAGGCCGCGGAGTCTTTGTTGTCTTCGCGACGCTTCCTTCCGCGCATTGACAGAGTAAGAAGGACGGGTGCCCTCGCACAAAGGGATCGCCGTAGTGCAGCTGCCGGCGCTGGAGTTTCGTATAGAGACGGTGAGGTTGTTGGGGCCGCGGCTCCCGAGATTGGTCAGGAGAACCGAGGGAGGACAATGTTGGAGAGAATGGGCTGGAGTACCGGCACAGCACTCGGTGCTCGGAACAATAGCAGAGGTCTTGTGCAGCCCGTGGCGCAAGTGGTAAAGACTAGCAGGTCAGGTTTGGGCTAAGCTCACTGTTTTCGCAGCTCGTCAGCAGTGTTCCCCCTAGTGTATACTGCTTACTGTGTCTGTACTGCTCGTTCATCGATTGGCCAAGGTTGGCCAGCGCTCTGTTCCAGGCGCCGTTCAAACACATTGAAAGACGTCAATTAAAGCATGGTCATATGCTGAAGGTTTGGATTTGAGAAAGAGTAGAAGAAAGACTTACCGTAGAGCGAACAGGGGCAGGTAATTGTAACGGTGACTCTCGGAATAACCTACTCACGGATGCAACAATGCCGTGATGGAGTAAAGACTGCAAGCTAAGGCTTTGTCTCATAGCTACTTTTGAATGAAGTTACCTGTCTGATTGGCTGGTTGCGTCTGGTAGGGACTGTTTGTTGAAACGGACTAACGCGGGTAATGCTCTCCAGTCTCAACCACCGCGCGAGAATAATGGGGGTATCAAGTCTTGGCACTTGCAACGCCATCACTATGCGAACTTTCCTTCCATTGAAATTAGCAGCCTTCCACCCAGGGCTGCATTATGTGCTAATTGCTGTCTTTTCGCGGCTTGAGTTCAATTGCTTCTTGCCCTTCCCTCCCTTTGCAGTCTGAAAGACCGGCTGTGCGTGACCCAGGTCTTTGATGTGGTTGAACAGCCTTGTTTTTGAGGGAAACCCAGCCTGACAGGTGAAACACTTGAAATCTGCTTCAGATCCTGCATTTCCTGTGGGCTTCTGAGCACCTTTCTTTGCTCGCTTCACCTTAGCCTTGCCCATCCTCGGCTGCGAACTCGCACCGCTAGTTTGATCTAGCGACTCCGAAGCCTTGGTGTCCTTGCGGACATCCTCTTTTGGACTACCGATACTACGCTCTTCCAGTCTTTCACGTGTGGTATACTCGTCACTTGAAGAGCTTTCCGGCGAGTCGTGAGCTGCGATTAGACCCGAGATGTCGCCCGTGGAACTATGGGGACATGATCTGGAGCCGTCCATCCTTTTTACCACGGACTCCTGATCGGATTCGCTATTCGCGAGACTAATGCTATCCCTCTGCTCGACCGCGGCCTGTATACCAGGTATCACATCAACCTCGTCAGACTCCATGGCATTAGTGTCTGGCTGCTGTGCACTCGTCGTGTTTAGCTCCTGGAGGCGAAACTCCTTGTCTTCCTGCTGCATCTGTCTTTTGAGATGCTGCACGGCCCTGACGTGCTTCCTGCTTTTCTCGTGAGATTCGTACTGTTTCTCACTCTTGAAGTTCTTCTTGCACACCACGCACTCAAATTGTTCCTGCGTAGCCTCTTCGGTCTCGTCATCACTCTCAGATTCATGAGACTCGTGGGATTTCATCCATCCTGGTACGGTCTCCTGTTGCTTTTGTATCACTTGATTGGCTGCCCTTGATCTAGCTGCTTGAGCACTAGTAGTGTCCCTCAGAAGCTTCTGCCGTTCGGGTTCACTCTGTGTATTGAGCTTAAATCTTGGATCACGCTTCTTTACGAACGCTACAAGTGATCGGACCGCGTCATTGAATTCCCGAATACCTTCCTCTCGGAAACGCTTGTTTTCTTTTTCCATCATGCGTCTTACTCGTCGGTCCGGGGCTTCAGAATAACGATAGACGTCCACCCAAGAGAAGTTCTTTTTAGTGGCGAAACCGTTCCATGCAGTATAGAATGGCCTGACAACATGGTCGTAACAATCATCTGCGTAGCCGAAGGAAGGATATGCGATAGGATCAAGCCCCTCCCATTCACAGGCTAGCTCCTCTTCCCTTGCAAGAGTGTCAAACATTCGTCTGAGGGCAGTGTAGAATCCTGTATCGGAGTCTGTAAAATCCAGTTTCCCACGGAAACTTGTGAGCATCTTTATTATGTCAGCTGCCGTTGTGATGCGGACATTGTGTTCATAGTGCTCTCCAGACACATTGTCTTCGTTGCGCAGTATTGCATCTCGATGTGAGTCGTACCAAGCCCTTTCTTGCGGATCCGATAGAACCTCATAGGCTGACTGCACAGCTGCGAATTGTTGGGTAACGGCCTCGACGTTTCCATAATTGCGATCAGGATGGAGCACCAAGGCCTTTTTGCGGTAGGCTTTCTTAATCCTTGGAGGGCGTCAGCTTGAAGACTGGTTTGCTGGTTTGCAGGTTCTACTGCACTCACTCATCCTCGGAAGCTTGACCATGGACCCCGAGGATCTCGTAGTAGCATGTTTTCACCTCACCAGCGGCCTCGCCCTTACGTCTGCTACTATCGCCTGCACCCGATGACTGATTTGCACCCATACCATAGTAAACAGCTACGAACGATCACGTCTTAGCAACTGTTCGAACTTGGGTTAGATTATGTATGAATTGCATGATTTCCTCATGTTGGCCCAACTGGATAGAGATGCAGCCAAAATTTGGGCCCAGTCGGCTAATTAGAACTACTCGCATCTACCCGGATATGCAATCTTAGGGCTAGGGCTAGAATAAGAAATCTAAGCGTATATTATTTTTTAGCTATATACCGGGAAGTCCTGGGGGCGCAGGTTAGCGGCGCAGCGCAGGATTCGCTTAATTCCACCTAGCTACTTAGATTCCACATCCCACTCCACAACGATCACAGCCATGAATCCCATCATAGACGCACCTCCCTCCCTCCTTACAGACCTCACCGTCGCCGCTAACGGCCCTCTCATTCTTACCTCCTATTAAGCAGACGAATTGAATAGCCCTATAGAAGAAAAAAAAGCATAATAAGGCTAGCGCACGTAAAATAACGGCTACGGAGACCTCTAAAAGAGAGGCCCGATAGCAGGAGAAGCAGAAGAAGCAGATACCAAGGCCTATCTATTAGGTTTCTCCCCTATCAGCTTTTCGCCCTCCTCCCCGCCTTTGTTCGCCTTCCCCGGCTACTCAGCTAGCTCCTTCGACTATTCAGCTAATTTTAGAGCCTCAGAAGCCTCGTGGCCAATCTAAAGAAAGCAAGAATAGTGCTCCTACGTCCTCCGCTGCTCCGCCTTCTTTCTCCGCTCCGCCAATGCTTACAAAATCTAAATCTAGTCGTTTAATTAAGGAAAAGAAGATATAAGAGTAAGATAAAGGCCTATCTTAGAAGAGATCCCGAGGGCCTACGTTGAATGCTACACTCCAGCCTGCTATGCAGTCAATCAAGAAGAAGTCTAAGCAGAACTTAGTATCTAGTGAGGATATAGATGAGAGGGAGTCTTAGCAGTAGCGTATTCTAAGGGTAGCCTATTTGCTGGGGGAATCCTTTGAAAGCGAGAAATAAGCATATAGGAGCTACTCATTACGTTATATATCCACATATAGGCCTCATGAAATGATTGCGACATCATATTGTAGATATCCTGTCCAGCTACCCTTATTTTGGTGGGGCTACTATACAAATTTGGGTAGCAAGGCAAGTTAGCCGAATCCTGCGCTGCGCCCCTATCCTGCGCCCCCAGGACTTCCCGGCTATATACCCTAATAAAAAATATTTTAATTTATAAATATCAATATACTTTTAATATTTCTATATATTTATTTTATAAAATATTCTTATTCTATATAATATAATCTAAAATTTTAAAGATTTTATAAATTTTATTATCGAGGCTTAGGGTTAGGGCTAGATCGAAGATTATCTATTTAAATATATTCTATTATTTCTATTATTACTTTATAAATATTACTTAAATTATATAATTTTATTATCTTTTAAAGAATATATTATATAGTCTATATACTAATTATTTTAAAATTTCTATTATAGTCTTTA
Organism: Xanthoparmelia taractica; assembly: GCA_033085395.1. Classification (NCBI taxonomy): domain Eukaryota; kingdom Fungi; phylum Ascomycota; class Lecanoromycetes; order Lecanorales; family Parmeliaceae; genus Xanthoparmelia; species Xanthoparmelia taractica. Next base: position 353,400 of record MU853182.1, on the reverse strand, counting down.
AAATAGTTATTATAAAGATTTCGTGGTTAGCCCTAGCCCTAAGATTGCATATCCAGGTAGATTGCATATTCGGGTAGATACGAGTATTCGGCAATTGGACCTTTCACCATTTTGCAGGCGGAATTGACGGATATGGCGTCATCAGATAATGCTGTGACCCTGCCACTCCTGCTTAGATAGAACTACCTTACTTACTTACACATAAAGTACTCATAAACATTTGGCTGGCTGTATTCTTCACCATTGCAAGAAATCAAAGCGCCCACAGAACCATGACCGCCACACTCAGTGAACTTCCGATCGAAGTTCTACATCAGATCATATCATATCTACCCCCCTCTTCTCTACCTATCCTCCAGACAGTTTCCCGCAAGTTTAATGATCTACCACAGCCTCTCCTGTGGCGTGACCACTGCTGTACCCACTTCAAGTATTGGAATCCCGAACACAGTCTGGAAGAGAAGCTCGCAGGAGCTGTTGCTGAGACGGACTGGAAGAAGCTATTTACCAACCGTTACAGCATTGACCGTTCAATAACGTGCGATGTTAACGGTATCCTCGCCAGCCAGCGGAATCGGATTGAAAAGGCCGAAAGAATTATGCGTCACGGCTATGATGCAAAGGATACTTTGCTCCAGCATCTGAATGTGGACGATGATGCTGAAGATGTCCTGGCCCGACGGTATTCTGTGATGGATTTTGGGCGTGTGAGGACTGAGGGCTGATCCTACGTCAGATTCTACGGCGACGCCGTTCTTGGGGGCTTACATCGAAGCATGGCCATCAAAGAGTGGGCGAAAATCAACAACGGAGGCGTGGTGCCGCTGGAGAGAGCTCTTGCTGCGTTCGACATGTTTGTTCTGCACGATAGAGACGGTGATTTCCAAGATGTGTGCACCTCAGAATTCAAATCCATTGTCGCAGCTAAGAGAAACAGGTGACTACTCGTCTTGACGGCATTGCACGGCAATTCCGTAGTGCATATCCTCAATCTATGGACCAACCGCCACAACAAATAGCTGTTGGGCTCGCAGAATTCTTAAGAGAACAAAATTTGACGGGCATCAGCGGTGGGTCTCATTACCATGATCTGCAGAACAACTTCATCGCCATTGCTTTAAAAGAGATATCCCATCCATCTTTACCTCTTATATCAGTGGTAATATACTGCTGTGTGGCGCAAAGACTTGGAATTGACGCCCAGCCTTGTGGATTTCCATTCCACGTGCTCGCCGTCATTAATTTATCCCGAGGTCGCACATTGGATGGACGACATACGGAGCCTAGTACATTGTCGGAGACGATGTACATGGATCCCTTTAGATCCAGCAAAGAAGTTTACGTGAACGATCTTCGAGCCCAGCTTTCAAACCTAGGCTTTCCCCCATCAGAATTCCCAGGACTATTGGGTGCTTCGTCAACCGCTGAAATTGTTCGTCGATCTGCAAAGAACATTATTACTTCGCTACAGGCCATTCGTCATGATTACCGTGCCGGGCACCCATTTCCTGATGTGGATGGTGCGTTCTATGCTGCGGTCTGGGCAGTACTCTTGTTGCCAGAGGGTAGCACAACTACGCCTGGCGCGCAACGTGCAAATCTCCTGAGTCATATTACGGAGCTTGTAGAAAGGTACTTCCTCACAGATACCTGGCTAATTGAAAAGTACTTCCTCCCTTTGATCGACGATCCTATTCAACATGATCAATTACGCGATACCATTAGGGTTATCCGTACAACTGATCACATGCCCAAACACGTCAAAGGTCGTACGTCAGATTCGTTGCGCAACGTCCAATACAAGGTTGGGCAAATATTCCATCACAAACGGTACCATTACAAGGCTGTCATAACTGGCTGGGACGTAGAATGCGCTGCTACAGATGACTGGATGGCGCATATGGGCGTTCACGATCTCCCAAGGGGCAAGTACCAGGGTTTCTATCACGTGCTGTGAGTGGGCCTCTGTGGATCCCTGGACTTGGTATTGATAATCTATTCCTAGGGCCGAAGACCAATCCGTACGATATGTCGCCGAGGAGAATATTGCCGTTGTGCGGGAAGACCCTGGAGAAGACCTCATGGCTTTAGCGGGTCAGCATTTCAAGCGATGGGATAGGACCAAGGGGATGTTTGTTAGCAATATTAAGGACGAGTATCCAGATGATTGATTTTCGATTTACACCTATGAATTTTCGACGTGCTACTTGGGACGAAGGGCCAGCAGGCTAAGTCATGTTGCGCTCCTTGACGTATTCGAAGACACAAGACATGCCAGCCTACTTCTGAACATTGGCAAATTTCGAGAAGATTACTCAACGTCAAGTAAGGGCTGTCAAGCGAGATGGCCCGTCATGCAAAGTAGTACGAAACGCTTTTTAATCACCTCGTCATTACTAGCAGCTTTTCATGACTGAAGGACTGATATCATGTAGGACAACCGTTAACACAAAAAGGGTATCTTGGAAACAATCGTTTACACGTAAATCATGCTATGCCAATCGCTTCAAATAACCCCATAATATCCTTCCGTGGTAGCCCATCAACCTTGCCTGACTCTATCTGCAGTAGCAACGGTTTCGACTGACCTATCAGCATCTTGTCCAAGAAGTCGATAAGACGTCGCTCGAACTCAGTAATGGAGAGGTCATTTGCCATTAAAGTCTCAAGATGTGTCTGCAACTCAACGCCTGCCGGCGGTATGAGCTGCCGCACAATTCCCGTAAGTCAATGCGCATGGCATATTGGATTTAGACTTACAGCCTGCACGTGTTCATCGCGAATTCTGTCCCAGCCGTCTATTGCTGCATCCGTTCCCCAAAACATAGCGTTTATCTGGAATTCATCGGTCCCTTCTTCTGCACTACATTCAGGGTCGAAGCCCCATGAAAAGGCTTCCTGGAGCGTCTCACGACGCCGAGAGCCGTAGACAAGGTACTGTTCGGCCACGGCTTGCGCCATATAGCCGGCTGCCAATCGCATCCACGTGTCGGTGATTGTACCTTCTTGTATTGAAATCTGCGCCGCTGACACAGCCATAAAGAGAGGAATCGTATCCAGCAAAGATATCGCAGGTTGAAGGTGGCCATACGAATTCAAGCTTGGGTTGCTAGCGGTGAACTCTTGATCTATGTGCCCTTTTTTATTTTCCTTATCACCTAGGGGTGCAAGATATATCGTTAAGTCGGGAAGATTCAAGGCAGCAAACCCCGTGTTGCCGGAACAGTAAGAAGTAGCCTGCTCTTGTCGCCGATGCCGTTGGTTTTGCAGCACTGGCCCACGAAATGATGTCTCCTCTGGCGCCAAACGCTTTGTGAACATTGCGGTGAACTTGAGGAGACGTAAGCGAAATCGTAAGTCTAAAATGGCGTCGTAGTCTGGGTGCATCGCACAGAAGGTGGTGAAGAAAGCTGGTTCTGGCATAAGCTAGGCTGCGCAGCTTTGATGGGAATTCAGCAACGCTTACAATCCACGAGTTGTAAGCATACGCTCGCTCGCTCGCATTTGTCGGACTCATTGCATGGCCCGGGTTGCGACCCTTTGTAGGCCTCCAATAAAGCCTTGGTAGCAGAGAATACAAGATAATCAAGAATCCACTCGTCAATTTCGAGTTGTAATAAGGGATCAGCTGATCTTTCCATCATTACCGTAGAGACGATTTCACCGCCAAGTTTATTGGGTCACGCTCGAATTCTGCAAGGCTCCAAGATAAAGGCATGGCCAAGAGTCGACATAAGTGTCCCACAGTCCCATAGGGTTGATGAGTTGAATGCATAAGATAACCGTCAAACTTATAGCCAACTTGATAAACCTAGCGCTACTCTAGACGACAGTTGGAAGAAATGTCCAGAATTTGGGTTGAAGCAGTGATATTCGTAGGGTGTTTCATATCACGCATATGGTTATATTACATCTATCAAATTCAATGGACTCTTATTGACTCAATCAAGATTTACAAGAGTGAAGTAGGCGCGGAGACCTGATATCAGGCGCCGCGGCAGTTGCGACTTGCTTGTAACCAGTAGAAGTACGTCTACTGTACGTATGATGCAGTCAATGCAAATACACGACATTCGTTCAAATGCCCCTCTCTTGTGCTCAGATGGCGTAAAATGATGGCTTTGTTGGGTATCTCAACTGAATGCGAAGGAATTGCAACCAATGTGTGACTACGCTTCTTTCAATGACTGCTTCTTTACCCTCATTTTCCGCACAAAATTCTGCATCCTTGCCCCGTAGTCACATGTTCGAGCGGCAGCTCTTTCTTCGTCGGATTTATTTGATTGCATTTCTTCTTTGATTGACATTCGCAAATCCACTTGCACGGTAATCAATTGCTCACGGTGCGCAAGGATGTCAGACGCGACATCACTGTGGCAGAGATCAATCACCGCCTGAGACGGTCCAGCTCGATCAAGGATGTCTTGCGTCAGGCCATAAGCCAAATTAGGGTCACTGATCAAGCTATTCTTTCCTGCAACTTCACCGTTGGTTGGAAAGTCGATCAGGTCTTTCCATCCTGGCTTAATAACGTCCAACCGATTCGACATTACATTGATGGCATTCACATTCTCGGCAAGAGCAGGAATCATCTCGAGCAGCGGATCTCGCACGAGACTTAGAATGGCAAACTCGATATGTCCCTCTTCATACTGTGCCATACGGGCCTCGATGCCGGGCTTTGCTTGACTGAGCCAGTCGCCATGCACTGAGCCTAATTCAAATGTCATCATTGATGTGAGAATTACTTGAGGGCATTCGGGGCTTACCGAGACACATTGGTTGGCGTTCGAGCCCATCAAGCTTCCAAAGTTGTTGGTCAATAGGCATGAAGGCAATAAAATGAAAACCTCCTTCGCTCTCTTCCTCATCTGCTGTTCTTTTCTTGCCTTTCTTTGCTGTAGCTTCATTTTGGAGGAGAAGGTCCGCATTCAGCATGTCCATTTTCCTGCCGATACTGAGTGTTGGTCTTCATTCCAAGATAAGTTGGGATGCTACGTGTGCAACATAGAAGCATAAATAGAGTATGGCGCTTTACGTACCTAGCAAATGAGTTGTGGACTCCTTTAACGAAATCAAAATTCCCTATAGCGTCACCCCGTAACGCTGGGGTGAAGTTAGCTGTAAACGCCTTAAATTGTTGAAGGGTTTCCCCCAGGTCGATGCTTGGAACGTTGTTAACAATATTGAGCAACGCAACACTCGCACACGCGTTGTTGATGGTCTATGCTTAATCAGGAATTATGACAAGCGATGATTGGAGGAATCTGACCTGATTGGCAAACCAGACTCCTTCGGGACAACTTTGCTCTTGCTTCTCAGAATCCTCTTCAATCCATTTGAATAAGAAGATTAGCCCATAAACAGGTCGACTGCCCGTTTGATCAGTGGTTGGGCAAGTCACATGGAGGAAAAGAAACATGTTGAGGCGCTCACGGCAGGAATGCAAGAATCTCATCATCTAGAGATACGATTTCCTGGACTTTCACCCCTTGAACTCCAAACTTCTTAAGCATTATGTTAAAGTAGGCCTGCAACAGCTGTAAGCACACATCCACACTCAAATGGATGATGAAAACGTACTGGCTCCGATTCAATTTCACAGAAACCTTTCCAATTTCTCTTGTCTTCCATCGTTGCCGGGGCTGAAGGATCTTGAGGAACATTCTTCTCGCCAGAGGTCGTAACTGAGACAGTAGAGGAGCTACTAAAGCGCATTCTGGTTGCGCGTCCATCCATACTAGGAGATTGAATCCCACCAACGGTGACTCGGGCACTGATAGGAGAGCAGTGTACTTAATTGGAACAGAAAAGATAAACTGACAACCCATCATGGTCTGAATGTCATTGACCACTGACCAGTAAAATAAAAGGCATCATGTTTTGGGACTATTGGGCCATTGGCGCCAGGCGTCTCGAGATTCTTGACGCATTCAAGCGCGCGTTTAACGGCTAAGATGTTTACGCTATCTCAAAAGCAGACTTGCAAAGTGCTTAAGGTAGGCCAGTCAAACAACCCTCAGGACGTGACTTGGCTCTCAGTCCAGCTTATCCTGACGCGAAGTGTGTGACATAGTATTAATCAACTCTTAAGTTCTTTACGGTTTTCCTGAAATAGCCGACTCAGTCCCGCCACGGAGTTTCAAAAGGAGAGTTTCCAGAAACCTCCAAGCGTGCCATGAACGGCACTCCTCGCCTTCGTTCGGCCTATCCGTCAACCCCTGTATCTGGGCAGAAGCAAAATGGTCGTAGCGCGAATTTCGCGGGATCCCATGGGCCTCGGTCTCCCTCACCGAAAACCCCATCGTTTAGCACGAGTGCTCCTACACCGATGATCCCATTCACCATGGTTGATGCACCCTCACAGAGGCTCTACGTTGCGCTTTTCTATACGGCATTGAATATATGGAGACTGTACGACTATTTTGGACTGGTCTCGGATGAGGCAGAATCTCTTTGGATGTTCATGAAATGGCTTGCTATCGATTCTGTCTTCCTTTACGGCTTGCCCGAACTCCAGATCCCTTGGCTGCAGTGGTCGTCCTCGATGACTGCTACTCTTGTCATACTGCATACCATACTCAATGCTTTTCTTATGTTTCGCATACCAGTTCGTCTGGCCCAACGCTCAAACAATTTGGAGGAATAGATGTTCACAATCCGATAGATTCCCGTCACCTCTTGGTTCCTAGCGTTTGCGAAAATTATTTATGACAGAGAACTTGCAGTTTCAGAAAGAAGTGTCAAGCCAGCTTCGATCCTCCAAAACTCATCCTTGATACTGGGGAAACAGATCATCCACATATTGCCAGAAGGGTACGTTATGTTCGCCCAGAACATAGTAGCTGACATGAATAACTAACTCTGAGCAGCTCTGCAATGCTAAATCCAAACCAGAACTCTTTCTGCATTGGACATCTGGAACCTGTTGTCGAGCTGCCCATCCGCATCAATCAAACAAATCCAATATCCATCGAACTACTTAGGCTCGACCTTGACACAAACGCCAACGAGACAATCGTTTTGACTGCCAAAGAAATCAGAAAGCTGCAGAGGCAAGCGGATAAAAACTTTTCGAAGAGCGATCGGACAAGCCCTCGTGTTCTGCATTACCCAGTCAAAGAGACTGGCCTGTATAGGCTTGAGAAAGTACTAGACGAGTCAAAGCTCGAGGTGCAGAGACGTCTTTCGGATACACTTGTAGTTCAATGCCCGAGAGCGATGGTTAAAACTACAAATCAGGACAAATGCAAAGGCGATCTGTCAGACTTTTACCTACAAGTCATGGCAACACCTCCTTTGAAAATAAAGTACAGCAAGACGGTGAATCGTAATGATCAAGACCGTGTGTTGCTAAGTATACACCCGGAGAATTTGGTTTCGCCATTAGCTCGACAACGGAGTTCCGGTACTTTGGTCTCGCTCGGTTCGCCGGCTGACATGGACATTTCTTGGGCGAGGGCTCAGGCTATCGACATCCCGCTCAATGAGTCACTTGGTGTCAGTGGAAGCTGGCAGTACCTGATTGATGAAGTTCAGGATGCTTGCGGTAACTTTGCAAATTATTCCGATATACGCTCGTTGCAGTCAAGCCCGCAGAAGGTCTTGAAGGGCCAAGAGTTGGAGCAGCATTTCTCTGTGCACGAGAGACCTCGCATTGCATTGCGCGAATATGATTCGCAGCACCCAATCAAGGTCAAAAAGGGGAAATCCAAAATACTACCAATTGATCTCAGCTCAACAGGAACCGGCGTACTCGAGGACGGTCCGTATACGCTTTCCTATCTGTTCACCCCAGAGGAAGAGTTGCTGCCAGACCAGAAACACTCAACCTCAGCGACACTCAAAGAGGCAACCGTCTTGGATAAGAATCGAGGACTTGAAATTTGTGAGCCAGGCCTGTATACTCTGCAGTCTGTTCGTACCAAGTTTTGTGCTGGGGAGATCATGGAACCGTCGTCTTGTTTGCTTCTAAACCCCCCCGAGCCAGATCTCGCTATTAGTGCTGAGACTATCCCGGACAAATGCGCTGGTAGCTCCATAGGCCTCTTGGTTGATCTTGACTTGTCTGGAACTCCACCTTTCCAGATCCATTACAGCATCAGACAACCGGGGGGGGGTGTCACTCCCAAATTCGAGATAATTGAACGCCTACATACGCAGCTGGAGTTGAAGCCTTTGCATGCAGGTCACTATACCTATCAATTCAGCAGTATCAGCGACGCTGTATATAATGATCCTAGATCTCTAAAGGATCGGAATTTGATATTAGAACAAGATGTCAGACCCCCTGCTGCCGCACGAATTCTGGATGCGCAACCAAAGCGGAGAGCTTGTATCGAAGAACCAGTGGCTTTCGCTATTCAGATCTTAGGCGAGCCTCCTTACATTGTTGATTATGAATTTGTTCACCGTGGTCGACGAGAGAAACATACAGTTGCCGATATCCAGGACCACATCTACGGGCTTGCTACGGAGCCTTTGAGAGAGGGTGGAGAATATACACTGGCATTGATCAGTATTACTGACCGATCGGGATGCCGGGTTTCCCTCAAAGAGGAGGCAAAGGTTGATGTCGGCTTGCAGAGACCAAGGGCTGCATTCGGTCACTTGGAAGGCAAGAGAAGCATCCAAGCCTTGGAGGCTAAAAATATCCATCTACCTCTCAGGTTGCAAGGTGAATCGCCATGGACTGTTGCCTATCGCAACAGGGACGACTCTACTGCACAGGTGATAGAAAAAACGCTGCATGATAGTAACGATTACATCGAAGCCACGGCTGAAGGGACATACGAAATCGTTGACGTCCGGGATGCCCACTGCCCAGGCACTGTAGACATGTCTAGCCATCGATTCGGCGTATCGTGGATCCCCAGACCCTCAATCGAGATAACGGAGAGTCCCCTTGTCAAATATATTAGGGGGACGTATGTGAAAAAGGAAGTTTGCGAAGGCGATGAAGACGTAACGGAGATCTCCTTTATGGGTACAGCTCCCTTTAACGTTGAGTATGAGCAGCGTCACAAACCTGACCGTGGCCCGCAATCTATGAGCTCCAAAAAGTTCAGTGCGGGCTTGAATATGGCCTCCTTGAGAATGGAGACATCCGAACCTGGAACATACGAATACAAATTTTCGAAATTGGGGGACATCTCGTACAACCACGATCCTCGAAAATTCACTCCTTTAATAGTGCAGCAGCTTGTGCACCCCAAACCTTCTGCTCGTTTCGTGGAAGCCGGCAAGACGTATAAATACTGCCAGGAGGAGAATGCAGGCGACGAAGTTGTCCCAATCAGCTTGATAGGGCTGGCTCCATTCCATCTCGAACTTGAGATCAAACACTACGCAAAATCAAAGCCCGAATCCATCAATGTTCCCAACGTTGAGACCAATCGGTACAATTTGCATATCCCGCATAGAGTCCTTGCACTTGGAACTCATTCCGTTGCCATCCGCAAAGTTCAAGACTCTCGTGGCTGCCAGCGTACGATGGACTTGAATGCACCGCAAGTGCAAGTCAGCGTTGCAGACATACCGAGCATCTCTCCCTTAGAGGACCAGCATGATTATTGCGTCGGCGACCGCATCGCATACACGTTGTCCGGCATTCCTCCCTTCAGCGTCTTCTACACCTTCCAGGATCAAGTACGCAAGGCTTCCATATCTTCAACAGAATTCAAACGCATAGCCGACAAGCCTGGAGTTTTCGTCGTCACAGCAGTTAGTGATCAGAGGAGTACCGACGTTTGCAAAGCGAAGACGAAGATCACGAAGGTGATACACGAGATGCCCAGCGTTAGAGTTAGCAAGGGAAGAACAGCCACGGTGGATATTCATGAAGGCGGCGTTGCCGAGATACTCTTCGAGTTCGGGGGGACGCCACCGTTCCATTTCACGTAAGTTCTTGAATTCCATCCACTACTTGACCAGGCTGATAAGGCGCCCAGCTACACGCGCAGTACGACACCACCAAGAGGCAAGAAACCAGAAGTACTCGAAACCAAGAACGAAGTCTCCCACGAGTACAGCAAGACAATCAGGGCTTCAGACGAGGGCATGTACGAGGTTATTTCGATAAGAGATAGATATTGTGCTTTCTCCCAGCAGAGAGCGCCAGACAATACCGGTCAGAAGTTGTTGAGCAACAGATGAGTTGGGATATGATCATAGAACCACTGCGAGCGAGTGTAGCATATAACATAGCAGGCGTTGGAAAATGATACCAGGAACATCTGCCTGCTTTCTCAGGACATTGATAGCCTTTCAATCGACGGGTCTGCCTGCGTTGCTTCATCGCTTGAGCTCTATCCATGATACCATGTCGCCTCCAAGCCGCGCAATATCGTGCAAAGTCGCAGCCTTGTTGAGATTGAGCTGAGATTCCTCATCGCCTGACCGCACAATGAGCTTCGTAGAATACGGTAAATTTACCTTCCACGGCCTTGGCCCTGTCTGCGGGTTCCAGAGCCCGGCAATGAAAGAGCTCCCATGCTCGTTTCTAAAGAACAGAACGTTGCTGCCATACCTCGCCTTTAGCTCGTCCAAGAATAATGAGATTGGATCAAACCCTGAAAGAATGTTGTCCTGATCAGACTGGACACTAAGATTTTTGAATGCAGACTGCCTCTTCTCATGCTTGTTGTTCTTGGTACTTCTCAGATTGAGGTGAATGACGAAGTCGTAATCCGACACCGAAGCTACAAAGAGCGCTTCAGGCTCGAGATCCGTCCCCTGCTCCTTCAGCATGCCACACGCTGCCTTCGCCAGGCTTGTGAAGCGAGCCGCTACGACCTTTGACGGACCCATCTCAGTCCACGTGATCCCAGTTGGATCTAGATTCGAGGCTGCAAAAATAGAAACTCGGTTCATAGCCAGGTCAATCTTTCTCCATGCCTCGAAGCGCAATTTGACAGCTTCGATTTCTGGGCTAGTCATTTCACCATCAAAGTCTACAATCAGAGGTTCATTGTGCCAGTCCCATTTGGATATAAACGACACTGTTCTAAGGAAACCTGTCATAACACTACCAGGGACAGGCCAGGGATACGGATGCACAAAGGTTCGGACGGTGAGAAGCTCAATCAACTCATCGCTGAGGTGACCTGAAAGCATGTGAGAATCCCGCCATTTCTTCATTAGACGCACGGAGGGCGAGAGGAGTGGAAAACGCGTGCTTAGCTTGCGAATAGCCTGGGTGTGGATAGGCCCTTGGATGAAAACGCGTTTGTAGGCTGAGAGTGCGGATGCCATCTCTTCGCGGCTGGCCGCGATATGTGAAGTGTTATCCAAAAGCCGCTCAAGGAGATTGAGTTCGCGCTCATGGTGAATGCGGAGACGAAAGACTATGCCTGATGGGTAGTGAACATCCAGAAAAGCGATATTTAAAAACTTTTGGTCCCAATTTTCCAGTCCTAATCGTGCTATCAGACCCTTGGTCGATGCTTCTAGAAGCTCGCCAATCTTGAGTAGAAAAGCTATCTTTGTCCTCTGGACAGCTGTAACATCGTCGGGCCACCGCGCGGAGCCTTCGAATTGGATACACATGCTTGCTGGCTCCATTTGAACTTGAGAAGGTCGTAAAGCAGGAATATTCTGTGACGAGTATCTCAGCTGGGCATCCGCGGCGGCTATCTGCCGAATCTGGAGCGGCAAGCCTTCAAGGGCCCTAATTCCTCTCTCTAGGGTCTCAGAAGCACTCATCAAGGGCCGAAAAAGTGTCGACGGATCGTTACTTGCCGATACCTGGCCGGTAAGTAATCGATCATAAGACTCTCCGACAAACTCGATGCCGTCAACTGCATCTTTCCCAAGATGACGTCGAACGACATACGCCACTATTTGCTTTACTGTATCGTCCATTGGATCTATGGTTGACCATATCAAGCTTTCCCGAATGCTGCCGTCCTTAAAACGTCGCAGCTCCGCCTTATCACCCCAGAACATGCGGAACTCTGCGGCAGCTATTTTGTCTTCTGCAGAAGGGCCTCGATCGACGGTGCGACTGAATTTCTCGGCATCGAGTAGCATTCCTACTTGGACTTGACGGAGATCCTTGTTCGATCTTTGTGGCGCTATTGCGTCCCATGGAAGGATTGGTGGAGGTTGGATGTGTAGTAGTGTGATTCTGTCGCCCAGTCCCTTACTCAACATTTTGTGTACTCTCAGACAGAAGTATGTTTCGTCATTCAAAGCATCTGCCGTCGGTGATGTTGGTCTCGGCACCTGGCCTATACACAATTTCACAGCACGATCAAACTTCTGCAGCAGATTGTCAACTTTTGTCATGAAACATGCATCAAATTGGTCTGAAAGTGGATCATTGAGCAGCTTCAACGTAAGACCAGCTTCATGCGTCAGTGTTGTATAGGACCACGGCGTCATCTTGAATAGTATATTCATGCCTCTTTTGCCATCGAATAGCATTGGACTGTCGAGACCGACAAGAGGAAACTTGTCAGAATGAACGAAAACAGGACTGGCTACCATGTCCCTGAGAGCAAGGTACTGCAACATTGCCTTGAAAAGCTGATGACTGTCATAGCCACGCGATAATATTGGCTTTCCCCTGCGACCGCCTCCCTGCATAAGTAGAGCCATTGCGCAGGCCCATTCAAACGGTCCAAACTCTCGACCCAGCCCACGTTGTCGGAGCCACACACTGCCCAGTTGACAGGCGTTAGAAAAGCCATCCGACTGCAATGTGGACGCATGTAGAACCTTCAGATAGGCTAGAGAAGAGCACTCTGACCTCAGTGAAGCGTTATAGAATGGCGTTGGCATATTGGTACCGCTACCTTGAAAAGGAACCTCACCGGCCTTTGAACGGATGCAGTTCTTGTCGGGTAGCGTTTTGGAAAGAGGAAATAAACTTCCATCAGCGGCTAGAATGATACGAATCTGGTATTCCGATCTTGAACCACCATCTAACGGTAATGAGTAAAGCTGTCCTTGAATTGGGAACCATGAGATTATACCTTGAAGAGGAATGATAACGAGTACAGGCTGCAGATGATTGTCGTTCTGGTGAGCAAAGTCGAGAGCATATTCGTCTTGGTGGGCTTCATCGATACCGCTGGCAATGCAGGCCAGGTAGTAGGCCCTTTTGTGGAAGTACCTATAGTTCAGATAATCCTTTTCTTGAAATATGTGCTTTTGTACGTATTAGAAATGGAGAATCACCAAAAACGGGCGAAGGCGGTCTCACGGATGGCATAGTGACCGCTAGGTCGATCCTCAAAACCCCCCCCACTTGTATAGCTGTCTTACGTGCATAACTACCTACAACGTTGATGTTCGCTGGCTTCGAGTAAGCCAATGCGAACTTTGCGTCCTTTGCGGGCCGGGGCTGTGGGAACGGGATTCGGACATTGTGGGAGTCAAGCTGTTCGCGCTCGGCTTCGGGAAGCTGAGCGAGAGTTAGGCGATTAACGGGCTACATGAGGAAAGAGGCAGACTTGCATACCGACTTTGCTTCGCGGTTAGGAATTCGCTCTATAAGGTCCTTGAGCTTGCGAAGACAATTCTCCACCTTGGCCATACGTCCTTCGTAATCAGGTTGCACTTTCGCGAGGAGCTCATTCGCTTTCAGAGCAAAGATATTTGAATGGTATGTACCGCTGCGACATGATGTTGTACCATTTCTCTCGTCTTCGGGCGTGGCGGGAAAGCTTCGAGAAGGTGCATTTCCCCGGTCATCCTCAGTTTCCTCATCGGATGAGTCTTGGAATGAATCGCCAAGAGTAGGTTGTGCGTAGGATGAACTGACATCTCGTTCAGATAGAGAAAACAGCTTTCTCTTCTTGACTGCAGGAAGTGCCATGGTACAATGATTGGAATGAAGCAGGATAATGTTAATCCCTCGTTCAAAAGTTGGTCCATTGATTATTTCGTTGAAGGCTTGAAACGCGGCGGATCTATCGGGCCGCTCCGCTGCTTTATCCCATCTGAAAGATCACGTGACCGATAAAAAGTATCAAGGTCAAGTAGTACGCTGCTACGCTGCTACTTCTGCTCTCCGATCTTCGGCTGCAGAAGTCCATTAGTCAAAGTAAGTATTGTTCATTTGTGAATCTTGTAGCATTGCACCTTCTTTCACTTCTTCTTTTTCTTCTGTCCTTTGCTGTCTCTCATTCCTTGTCTTAGTAAACATGGCCTCCACTGTCACTGCGAAAGTACTGTCCCTTGAGGTCGGCGAGTCTATTCCCCCTCATACGGCTCACGTAGGTCATGTCTTCTTTACATGCAATTCGGCGTCGCTGATGACGACATCCACAAGGCAGTCAGTGTTTCCCTACCGACATGGAAGGCCAATGTTGGCTACGAAGAGGGCGAAGATTGGGTATTGAGCAAGATGAAAACCGGCTATCCTCGGTCAGTAATACGAGCATGTCATTCGATTCCACCATTCTGAAGATCCTCCGTCGTAGCTTCTTCATTCATAAAACCATTGAGGCGTTCGCCGAAGCAATCGTACAGCGGCACGGCTCTCCCTTGGAGACAGCGTTCTTGTTCCCTTCACATGCCGTCTCTGCCAGATGTGTTCAATTTCTGAGGGACCAGGTTCCGTCTCTTACGCTCCACTCAGCGCGCATCGTTGATCTGTATCCGAACGCCTGGTTATCGAGTACCGCCGAAAACTCCGATGGAGCTTCTACAAAGCCTATTGTCTCGGCTGTTTTGTTTGCACGAGATCACGCCAAGATTGCAAAGTCTTTCTGGCAACACTCAGGCGATGGCATCTCTAGTCGACGAGCCGAGTACTGTCATAAAGCTTTCAATGCCGGCGACCTGGGCGCTAAGGGGGTCTCATGCGAGAAAACGAACGGCATTAGCCTCCTGTCGCCAAGCAAAGGGCCACGGAGGTACCAAAAGAAAGATCTTGTGGACATGCCTGCACACAAGACAAGCGAGGTGACGAGCAAATTTGAAAGAAAAGACTCGGTGCAATTCGTGGAAGAGCGATTTGGTAGGAACCTTGACGTGTCTTTCGCCGCTATCGCTAAGCTCGCGATACGAAGACGCATTGCTGGGGCATTGACAGCGAATGTGGATTTACACGAAGCATTGGATATGTTAAAGCCGCCAACTCGCAAAGCACAAGTTGAGGGCTTCTCGGAAGATGACGTGTACTTGTATCCATGCGGCATGAGTTCAATTTTTAACACTCATAGGACCATGATGGCTTGTAGGGGTCCACACAAAAGCATCAGCTATGGGTAGGCGCTCTGAGCAAGTCTTGAGGATTGTAACAATCTGACTGGGTCTAGATTTCCTTATATCGATACCCTGAAAATCCTAGAGAAATGGGGTCCTGGATGCTTGTTTTATGGTCACGGGTCATCTGCAGACCTCGATGACTTGGAACGGCGGTGTGAAGCTGGTGAGAAGTACCTTGCTCTTTTCTGCGAGTTCCCCGGCAATCCTCTTCTGAAAACTCCTGATCTTTGCCGAATTCGATCCCTTGCGGATCGCTTTGATTTCGCCGTAGTTGTCGATGAGACGATTGGAAATTTCGTCAACGTGCATGTTTTGCCATACGCAGACGTGGTTGTCAGTAGCCTGACCAAAGTATTTACTGGAGAGTGCAATGTAATGGGCGGGAGGTGAGATCTAGCGCGTAATCACCTAGGATCGACTGACAACACACCAGCTCTGTTCTTAATCCACAGAGCCGATACTACCCTAAGATGAAGGAGGTAATGAGGCAAGATTACGAAGACAACTACTGGCCGGAGGATGCGATATACATGGAAAGAAACAGCAGAGACTTTGTTTCGCGGGTTGACAGAATCAATACGAATGCAGAAGCAATATGCAAAAAACTCAAGGCCGCCCCAATTGGTACGTTATTTCTCACAATCGCAGACTCAAAACTCCCTGACGAGGCTCGTAGTTAGGGAGGTGTATTATCCCAAGTACAGCGCGACGCGCAACTTCTACGATCAATGTCGTAACGCCGATAAAGGATACGGAGGCCTTCTTTCGGTGACTTTGAGAACTACAGAACAAGCCGTTATTTTTTTTGATAAACTCGAGACGGCCAAGGGGCCGAGTCTGGGCACCAATTTCACTTTGAGGTAAAATCCACGGAGGATGTTTGTGGGCGCAATGGGCACTAATTGGTGTAGCTCGCCATATGTCATCCTAGCGCATTACAGAGAGCTCGAATGGGTGGGTGGTACTGCATTCGCTTTCTCTATCAGATGCTAACGTTCCCAGACTGCGCAATTCGGGGTCGACGTTGACCTGATTAGAATCAGTGTTGGTCTCGAAGATTCTGCAGATTTGGTCTCCAGAATTGAGCGAGCACTGGCGGCAGCGAGCGAAACGGTGGGGGCATAAGTGTTAAACATAAACGGCGGCGTTGCGTTGAGTCAGCTGTTCTGTTGCTGATGCTCAAAGCCTCACAACGAGCCGCATGGGAGAGGCAAGACTCTTTTCCAGAAATTCCAAGTCAAGTAGATGGACGAGAGGTTATTTGCTGCACAGTGTTTGGACGGACACCTTGAGCAGCATCGATTGTACATGGCATGTAATCACGGTAAAAGCATCATTATTCACACTGGAGAGCAACGGTAAGCTACAAAATCTGGGCAGAAGGAAGGCCGAGGTCCCTAAGTTGGAGGGAATGACAATTGGGTTTGCCCTCGTTCCGGGTCGCGCATCCTACGCATCGATTAGCAAGATGGACGAAGAACGAGGAACCTTATGCATGGAGCTGTATTTACTTGACCACTTTTACATCGAGATCTGCTGGAGAGACTTTGCTCATCGATTGAGGCGTTACTAATAAAGCGCTAAAGTCAGCACTTACTCACTCCGAACGAAAATAAGACTGGTACAACGAGGCTGAAGTGAGCCTCGGGTATGAAGACCTTCTCGGAGACGTTTCAGGAAATAGAGAATGGGGCGAGAGTCCTACTGAGTATGAATTGCTTGCCGCGTGACCCCCTTGCAAATTTGATCTGTCGGATGTCAACCTATTCAAAACACTTGCATTAGGGGCTTGGTCCTACCATCATTTCCATGCTAACATCCCTGTTGACACTGTCCATGAAGACGTCGCTTCTGTTTGTGAGCGTCGGGCTACTTCTAACGCATAGGATGACTTACAATTCATCGAGGCACCGAATGGGAGCGCCCATAGCTGCGAGGAATGTCAGTTGATAAAGCAATACATCGATCTGTGTGAGCAGTGTTTACCTTCCCACATAGAGAGTAAGAGGCAGATGGTGGAGAACGATTTCTCCCCACCTGACAACCCTTTTGTGTCACGCCCTTTGGCTCGTAAAACATTCCCATCAGGCTCAACCTATCGATGGTTCTTAACATAGTCCTGGGCAACCTTGACATATGGTAAGAGGTCGTCATACCATCAAATCTAATTTCTTCTCTTTATGATGGGCTAGCAGCTTGCCTCGGAAGCCACGTTCACTGAGCAGGTAGAAGAATTGAACCCTAGCGCGACTCGTAATATGCTTCTGAAATCTCCTCCACCGGTCTTTCCGATTGACAAGCGTATGTTTTAAGAGCTGCGAGGCTTATCAGCTATGTATCAGTATCAAATAAACCCCTGCTCACTGACCTGTGCAAGTTCCTCAATACTCGCGACCTCCGCTTTCGCTTGATTGAGGGCATTGAGAACTTTGACTGCGTCGGCGGCAATTTGTTGTCTGCTGCCTCCCACTCTATGAAACCGTCAGAAAGCGTTCAACAAAGACCTCGGCCGTTGACTGATGACTGACCGCCTCTCCGCGTCTTTCAAGTCTTTGTTAAGTTTTTCCAACTTGAGGTCTATTGAATCGCCAGTTTCGCCTTCGTCAACAGGCACTCGAGAGCAGAAATCATTTGCTTTCCGTGTAAACTCGTCAACACGCTGTGACTCTTCGTCACGCTCTCTTTCGTACTGCTCTTTTTCTAACCTCCCCGACTCGACCGAGTCGAAAGCGGCATTCTTGTCACGGAGTGCTGATGATCTTTGACTGGCGCATTTGGCCACCCTGCCTTCTGCCTTGAATATTTTTGCTTTAGCGTCTTCAATTATGACATCCTTGCTCGCCATTTGTTCTCTCGCAGTCCTCAATGAATCATTATTTTTGTCCTTGGCAATAACAGATTCTTCATAAGAAGCCTCATGTGTGCTCTTCTCCTCTCTGGCTTCCATAAGCTGAGCTTTCAAGACGTCCAAGCGACCTTCCTCGATAGCATCCTGGTCTAGGGCATCCTGAAGTTCATCCACGATGTTTTCAGCTTGCTGCATCTCTATTTTCAGACGCTGCGCGTCCCTTTTATTCTTCAAGATAGCTTGCTCACACCAAGTATGGTATTTCTGCTTCTCGTGCGACATACGCTCAAGTTGGTTGAGCTCCGCTCTAAGATTTTGAAGTACGTCACGCTCGGAGCTACGGCGATCAGTATTTTCCGCTGTGTATTTGAGTAGTAGACCTACTTGATCTGATACTCGATGTCAGTCTTCATCCTCGGAGGGCCCCTATATGCCGGCACATGCGACTGTGAGAGCCCCTGTAGCACATTTGAATCAGCAAAGAGTCTCGAAGATTAGTCTTGCAGACTCAGAGGAAGCTCCGAGCAAGGAGCTCCGTAGGATTGCTCTTCAATGATGTCTCGCAAGGCGATCTTTGTATCTGACAGGAGATAACATACACCACCGTATCCGTAACCCATCCTAAGGCCTTCGCCGGTCTTGTTGATGAGTGTAAAACACTGTTTCACGTTCTGTAGACGTGCGCCGTTCATTGTGTCAATTGCATTCCTACGGTCCTGTATCAGGATACTTTGATCGATGCTTTGGCCAACAATGAGCTGTTTCTTTGCCAAATCGTTGTCAAACTAGCCCCGCCTTAGCATTTTTTTGACGAAGACTGCGCATTTACTTACTTCTAGAATTCTTAGCGCTGTGTCGAATCTAGGGTCTGGCTCTTTGTCCGTAGTGTCAATGGCGTTGTTGTTTCCAATAAGAATTGAGCATGGACTGCGCGGGTGAGCCACCTGCTTAATGTGTGATCTTAATTGGTCGAGGGTCTTACCATCCAACCCGTTGCATTATGCCCGACAGTCTGAGTTGATCGTCTTTGCTAGTGACAATGAAAGAGTCCAAAGCTCCACCAAAGGACTTTTCCAGAATGCTAGACCATAGAGGTTTGAGTAACCGCACGTGATTGGCAATAGGTCCTACTGGTTGCTGCTGGAACCCATCGTCTTGGCGTATAGCACTGAGAAGTCTTGACATGTTTGGTGGGTATGCTTGCTGTAGCTGGCCTTTGTCTCTCATAAGACTCTCGAGTCGCTCTTCGCAATTCCTCACCTCGATTTTCTTATCCTTGACCGGGCTTTGAGATTCTCTATAGTCCTTATCGGCGCGATGTCTATCATCTTCAAGGCCGGGGAGCTCGTCCTCATGACTTCGGAATCGAGCTTTGGCGCAATTGGCTTCTGCTCTCTTTTCTTCGATTTCAGCACGTCGCAGGTCATGACTTCCGCCATCAGCATGGCTGAGCCTCTGGTGCTCCTCTCGGATAGCATTTTCAGCATTTTGTATTCTTTGGTTTGCGGCCTTTATTTCTTCCGAAATCTGCCTTTGCTCGGCCTAAAGTGTGTCAGTAAGCGAGATGATCGTTGGCAGGAGAGATCTACATGTAGCGTAAGGGCTTCGGCCTTCAAATTGCTGAACTCATCCTTCATCTGATTCTTCTCTTCTTGCAAAGGGGCTAGGGCGTTCCTTAATGCTTCCAAAACTCTGTTTGCATTTTCAGACAACTGCTCGGTCTGGGTGAAAGCTTGACTAAAGCCGGCAGCTTTCATTTCTGAGGCTGCAATTTTTTCGTCAGTCCTACGGAGCTTTCTATCGAATACGGCCAATCTCTCTTCCTGCTCCTTGACCTGAACCCAGGCCATCATCTCTCCAAGATGACGAATCCTATCTCGAAGCGTGTCTTGCCTTTCGGACAATGCTAGTAGGTTCCTTGCCTTTTGTGCTTGGTCTTCGAAGACTTTGAGGTCCTCCTGCTTTTTCCATAGGTCTTCATCAATCGTGTCGAGATTCTGTTCCACGATAAGGTAGTCTCCATCCAGATGTTCGAGCTGGGTTCCTTTCATGAAGAATTTGTACTTGTCGTATGGAGTTGAGCTATTGAGAAATTGCCGGGCCATGTCCTGGGTCAAAACGTTCATAGGATTATCGATCTGGAGAGCAAAATAGTCGCAGATCTCTTCTAGATCACCCTTTCTTGTCGATATCAACCTTCCAGCCGAGCTCTTGAGCTTGAAGCTGCTTCCTCCAGAACGCGAAAAATGTCGCTCGACAATGATAGCATCGCCGTACACTTCTTGCTGATACGCGCTGTCGCCTCGATTCTTGATCTTGACGCTGAGCGTGGAAGACCTGATTGGGTTAGCATTGCACAGTCTAACCGCAGCGCTCGGCTTACTCCTCGCCTTCTTTGATGAAGCTCTTCAAAGACTGGCCACGATTTGTAGCTGTTGCTTTACCCCCAAGGCATATTGTGATTGCTGTTAGCACGGCTGACTTGCCAGACCCGTTGCTACAATTATTGCCCAGATTAGAATTACGCCCTTCCAGTGGAAGATGTGGTGTTGTTGATTCATAGACAGGAGGGAGAGAACTTACTGCCCGATGATAAAGTTGATAAGTGGACCTAAACCTATTTCCAGATATCCATGACACATGAAATTGGTGCAAGTGACAGTCTCAAGGATTCCGTTCTCCGCAGGTTCATTGTCCAACTGCTTCTTACATCGTAGTTGAGTTGCCTGCGCTTCAAGTAGCTCCTCGTCTGTCGCCTCGTCTGACATCACATCGTCTGGCCCCTCGTAGGATAGCCGTGGTTTCTTTCTCTGTATACAATCATCTATACTCTGCCTACGCGAGAGAGGGAATAAGGGAACTGACTGAGGCTTGCTGCAGGCTCGACTGAGCGCTCTCAACATCGATGATTTCGGTGTCTCCATCATCTATGGCTGGTCGTGGCCGCTTTATTGGTGCCATGGTGGAGCGAGAGGGAGAGCGACCTGCTGTAGCTACATAGCTAAGAAAGAGGCAAAGAGAGTCAAAGAAGACGCGATTGTGGAAGACGCGTCCGTGCTAAGAACTAGAGGCCAAACCCGATATGGGAAAGCTTATCCGGCGGGGGTTTGACTTGAACATCAGTGTGATTGTGGAGTACATGTGAAGCATGCTACGTCGTAAATTGGCTTTGAGAAGTCTCGATGTTGAGCAGTCACCCTATTACATACATTCTGTGCATCGTTGCCTATCTAATCCGGCCAAGCGATTTGACGACGAAGACCACAGAGAGGCAAGAACATGGCTTGCAAGTTTCAATCCTATCACGCTCCCAAAGAACATTTGCGAGGTCACTTTCAGCCGCTCATCAGGCCCGGGTGGGCAAAGTGTGAACAAGTATGAAAGTTACCCCTGTTATTGTTGTTGAGGGAGCCTAGAATTCTGATATGATTTTCGTAGAGTGAATTCCAAAGCAACCCTACGCATTCGCACAGAAGAGTTCATGCACTTAGTCCCTAAGATTCTCCATCCCGATATCGAGGCATCCAGGTATTATGCCAAAAACTCGAAGTCTTTGGTCATTCAGGACGGTGGAACCCGAGATCGGTCAAACAATGTCCAGGAATGCTACAAGAAGTTACATGCATTAATGGTAGCCGCTGGGAAGAGTTCCGTCAGAGGCGAGACTTCACCTGCGCAGCTAGAGAAGGTCAAGAATCTGTCCGTCTTTCCTGACTGCGACCTGCTTAGCGATAGACTTGGCTGACTCTTTGGTTACGCAGGCAGCGCAAAGAAAATGAAATGCGGCTGCGGTCGAAGAAGACCCACGGGAGCAAGAAAGCCGCTCGTAAAGGGTCTTCGAAGGGTTCGGATTATTGAGGTTATAATTCGACCAGTCTCTCTAAGGATTTCTAATAGAGACGTTTCTAATACCCAAGGTCTAGTAGGTTTGGCGACTCATAGGAATTCATAAACTCTCCCGACCAACCACCTAGCAATCTCAGTCGACTGAGCCAACTTCAGAGTCTGCCCGACATCGACTCCACCTTTCCGATCGTAGTAGTTAACACCGTACGAATATCGGCATCAAGATCTTCTTTCAGGTACGGCAGCATCCAGGCGATGACCTGTTGGCCAAGGATATTGATGGGTCCTTCGGTTTCTGGGTCCGTGCAGTTTGATGTCAGTGTCTCAAAGGATTGCTTCATACGATCCAAGCAACGTCCAAAGAGGGTCGGAAAATCTGGAGTGGTGACACCAATCCCTATTACGGGTTGCTGAATCCATCGGATTAATGTCTCAGGGCTTTTTGGGGCAATCGAAAGCAAAATGTCTATTATGTGAGACAGTATGCTTTGCTGACACGGAACTCCTCCAAATTCCGCGACCATATCGAAGAATTTTTGGCAAAGTCTGTCGCTTTTATTGAAATAATTGATAGCCGCATCAAATATTGCAATCGGTATAGCACCTGATAAGGCTGGACCTGTACTTAGCTTCTCCGACACTTCCTGTTTTGCGCCGTCTCTTGGCCGCTGCGCCGGCATGATATCCTCGAGAGTGATAGCAGGAAGAGTGATCATGTCCTCATCATCGTCCTCTGAGTCCTGCCTACTCTTTTTTTCGACCTTCCCTACATCGAGTCCCAGAATCCGCCTCCTTGCAGCAATTTTAGAGACATTTATCATCTCCAAACGGGCATACTCAATCCATAATCGCTCGCTGCTTTCGCAAAGCCTCAGCCCCCGTTGCATGTAACTCCTCGCTTCCGTTATGTTGGTGCCTCTCATTGTGGCAGCATAAATCCATAATTCAGGCTTAGTAGGATGCAATCTCAGAACTTTCGTAAGAAGTTGCGAGACTTTCTTGCTTGATCTTTGCTTCTGAGCGAATGTGATGTATTGCATCCATAATCCAACGTCGCCAGGAAATTTCCTGGTTGCACGATCGAGAACGAAGAATATACGGCGCTGGCCGGTGTAGTTGCTGGTTTTGACTCCCAGTCTTTTGACACGCTTTCGACGGAGGGACTCCAGGTTCATCTCATATTCTGTATATCGAGCATAATCTTGTGGCTTTGATCCTCGCGCATTGAGCATGTGCTCAAAGTCGGAACGTTTTCTTGCGATCGAAGCGATTTCAGCTTTGGTAAATATGTTCTTACGTGCGAATTCCTGCAGCTCAGGAACAGATTGCTCCTGGAGGAAACGGACTTTGTCACTCGCTGCGGCCATGGTTACGTACTTGAACCGGGAACAAGCTGAAAGAGCTCAAATGCCATCTTTGCCTCGTCGTACCCCGTTACCCGCTATCGATAATGGCGTAAGCGCGCTGCACAGGCGCCTCATCCGGTTGCAAAGGGCAACACATATAAACAAACAGTTATGTAAACCGCAGATCATGAATGATATGCCTTAAAACAGAGGTCTACTTTAATTTCTGGAATTGGGTAGGCTACTGCCAGCCTGTACATGACTCCGCCATCGGCTGAGGGAGGAATTAGCTTCCCTGATTCTTAATCGAGGCTATGGCTGTCCGCGTAGTTGCCCGCATCAGACCACCACTACACAAAGCGCTTGACAAAGACGTAATAGTCTCTACGGTCAACAACAGCGACGACGCATCTCACCCAACCGAAATAAAGATCCCGAACCCCCGAAATGAAAAGGAGAACTTCACGTTCCAATTTAGCAGTGTATACGACCATTTGAAGACTCAGCAAGAATTGTTTGACAATGAAGGTTAGCCGAGACGCAGAGTTGACAGTTCCACAACCATTTGACAATTTCTATAGTTGCGCCAACGATCAAACATCTCTTTGGCGGGTTTGACGTTACGATCTTTGCATATGGCAGTACAGGAACTGGCAAAACACACACCATGAGGGGTGGCAAAAGTCTAGCAGACAGAGGCATGATCCCCCGGCTACTGTCTGGAAGTAAGTATCATCCACCGTCTTCTACCTCAGGACCTCAAGAGCAAGCGCTGACCCGAGGACCTTTGTCAGTATATCGGCGGGCCAGAAAAGTCACCAAAAAATCTGTTAAGGAAAGCGTGGAGATATCTCTTTTCTATTATGAAATCTATAATGAGAAAGTATTCGACCTCTTGGAATCCCCCGAGAAACGCTCGTTGGCAGGGTTGCCATTGCGGGATAATGGCAGCAAAGCGGTTGTTGTGGGCCTGACTGAGAGGCCATGTGAAAGCCTCAAAGACTTTGAGAAACTGTATGATCAAGCGAACCTGAATCGTTCTACGAGTGCCACCAAGGTACGAAGCCTCTTTAGCAAGCAACGTTGATAGTACTGAAAATCTCATAGCTCAATGCAGTGTCATCACGGTCACACGCTATTCTCGGAATAAAGCTCGCGGTGACAACAGGCGGTCAAACCAGAATCAGTACGGCATCTGCCATTGATTTGGCTGGATCTGAAGACAACCGCAGAACAGAGAACCGCAAGGAACGAATGATTGAATCTGCAAATATCAACAAAAGCTTGTTCACGCTTGCCAAATGTGTGGAGGCTATCAGCCGGCAAGACGTGCGGATCCCATATCGGGAAAGCAAGATGACCCGAATCTTAAATATCGGTATGCATATTTTTGATCCCAATGCTTCCTTCTCCAGCCGCTTCCCGAGTTGCAAAACATGCTTCGGGAAGTG
This sequence comes from Xanthoparmelia taractica, assembly GCA_033085395.1. Classification (NCBI taxonomy): domain Eukaryota; kingdom Fungi; phylum Ascomycota; class Lecanoromycetes; order Lecanorales; family Parmeliaceae; genus Xanthoparmelia; species Xanthoparmelia taractica. The sequence goes on along the minus strand of MU853182.1, from coordinate 328,690 downwards.
CAAAGGTCTCAGTAACCCTTCAAGCTGTCTCAATGTTCGGACTGTTACGTTCAAGAAAAACTGCTAACTCGGAAACCAACATAGGCCAGAACAACAGCCTGACAGTCATGATATTGAACTTAGCCCCTGAGAAGAACTACCATCAAGACACCCTGAGCTCATTGAACTTTGCGAACCGAACAAAAAAAATCGAGGTCCGGGAAATTGAGAACGAGCCCGTTTTTAAGGGCTGTACTCGTGCAGTACCAGCACTCACAGGTACTTCCATACAGCGGCAGCCATTGAGACCGCTTGCAACTTCCAGCCACAATAGTGCTATTCATTCATTAAACCTTTCCAACAAGCAAGGCGACAGGCAAGCAAAGGCTTTCTCGGTGTACTCTGACAGAGCAAGGCTTTGCCAAGCAACACGTACAGAGGCGGTTAGACACTCACCATTGAAACGACCTTGCGATCAGTTTCCCTCCAGCTCTCGCCCTACGAAGAGAAGCAGCCCAGATTGCGTGCTGTTGAAACCTCAGACCGCTGTTTCCAAGGAAGTCATCGAGAAGATTATAGAGGATAAGGTTACTGATATCCTCGCTACTCGAGCTTTGGAGAAACCATCGATGGCTCCGCAGCCGGACATTAGCGAGAAGGTCCAGAAACGTCTAGAAATGCTGGAGAAGAAGATCAATGGCAAAGACGACGGCAGAGAGCAGGGGTTGAGTTTCTTGCTGATGGCAAAGCAGCATACCGTGCGAGGAGAGGACTTAAGTGCCCTCAGAATGTACACATTAGCCAAGGATCACTTTCCGGATAATCGAAAGCTGGATCTGAAAATCGAAAGACTCCGGGAAAAGACGCATCAGAGAAAGCCCGAGAAACGGCAGAGTGAGTTCGTGGTTGAGACCGCAGGATCAGATCACACGGAGGACAAAAATCCTGTCTATAGCGACTGCGAGACCTACAATACGCCGCTCTTAGCGCACAGGCCTTCGAAAACGATTACTCGGCCGAAGAAGAACAACAGCGGCGTCCACGGTGGACAGGTCAATGCCCAGCTGACCACAAAAAGTTCAACGCTGGATACTATTATGAACACCCCTAAAGCCACGAAAGAAGACAGCAATTACGAGACTGACGTATATGATGAGGATAACGGCTATGAGTCAGACGGAGGCTTCCATTACAAGGCAACTGCCAAGGAGAAAGGAGCAAGGTTCAAGAGCAAGCACGATGATGTGGATTCACCACGAACGAAGCGTTTGCTGGATGTTGTGAATGCGCGGGACATAAGCCAGATTAGGCGACTTAGAGGAGTAGGAACAAAGAAGGCGGAAAGGATCGTTGAAGCGCTTGGTGGCGCCGACGAAGACGAATCAAAGGAGATTGTGGTCCAAAGCCTGAGTGAACTAGGGCGATTGAAGGGGGTTGGACCTAAAACAGTGGAGAGTATGCGGGCGGGTCTTCAGATGGTGTAAGCTCTTGGGCAACATGATAGCGAGACTCAGGTATAAGAAGGGAAGCATACACTAGTGCTGGCATTGCGCTGGATGGACCTGATTGGGTAAAGAGAAAGGAGAGCATCAGCCTCGTGGGTGAACGAGGAAAAGAAATGATAAGCGGAAGGTGTTGTAAGAATCGCTTATCCCCTGTATGTACGTCTAGTATCTCGTGCGCGATGATGCTACGATGATTCTTGAATGAAGTAGTCTACATTTCTCATTAGATGATTTAGATGTAAAGGTCTCTGAACTATATGGTTTTATCAGATTGGGTTAGCGCACCTCGTGACTTAGCTTACATAATCTCTCGATCCCACCCTGGTGACACACACACACGCACATCATAAAAGGAAAATTAAATTCAACACAGAATCTTCACGCGGCCAACTTTCTACCCAAACCCTATCATCTGCAATGGATTCTTCAAAAATCCCAGTCAAGCTTGTCAAAGTGACTAGGGTGCTTGGCCGTACAGGTGCATACTCACTGTCGAAAACTGTGGTCTGTACTGACATGATCAGGTTCTCGTGGCGGCGTAACTCAAGTACGTGTTGAATTCATGGACGACCAGACGCGCAGTATTATCAGAAACGTCAAGGGGCCTGGTATGTTGCAATCATCAATAGAGAAACAGATATTAATTAGCTTTAGTCCGTGAAGATGATATCCTTTGCCTACTCGAATCTGAACGCGAAGCAAGACGACTAAGATGAGATGCTGTGGGATGGATGAGCTTCGAGCAGCGGGCTATTGTTGGACGAGGCTGTGAAGCTTACTAGGTCACAATGATGTTATTCAACTCGCTCTAGTCTACTAGGCCCGCGAGGATATCAGATTTGCACCCAATTTCCACCTACTTTCCCAGCTACTCGGCCACTGCATGATAATTGGTGTTCTTGTCAAAAGACGCATCTTCCCCGATGCTAAGATACAAGCAACCCCATGTTCATTACACACATTGCTTTTCCCCTTGCATCGCCATAGGTGCCTAGGAATCCGACCACGAAACATTGGCCTCTCACATCGTGGACGTGTTTCAACCTTTCTAGCCTTGGGGCCGCTGGTGTACCAACTTTCGCCGCTACATTACGTTTTATCCTTGATACAAATAGCACAAAAAAAGCCGCGGCAACCCTTGAGAAAAGGATCAGGAGGAACAGCACGTTCGTCACACTACTTGCACTTGCCCACACAGTGCTGCATATGCTTTCGAAAGTGACACCATTTGATGTAGTGACCCACATTGCGGACAGGGAAAGTTGAATTCTGCTTATACTTGGGGCCTGAGCGCTCGTGACATGTCATGCCTTGGCTCTTGCATTTGTTCTAGGCCCACGCTCCCTGGATGCAAACGAAAGGGAAGTAAATTTTCTTACAGTTCTGACATCTGCCCCTGCCCAGGATCTGTGGTCAGTAAGCTGGCAATACTTGCCATTTCGGAGAACTCTATCCTGGCACAGAGCCACTCCGTAATAAGCCCCAAACGCTCAACCTTGGAGAATGTGATTGAAGGTTCCGGCGGGGACTTTGTTTCGCCGAGGCTTGTTCTTATAAAAATTCAAGGCCTGGGGCCTCCCTCGACTTGTGAAGTCTCGGCCTCGATTGTCTCGCTTCTGCCGTACTCATGGCGTTCAAGAAGAGGGAAGTCACACTGGGTGTGTTCTAGATAACCTTGCATATCCCACGTCTAGTCAGCCCTTCTAAACAGATACTGGAACTTGATGTTGTATAAGTAGTCTGAGCAATCATTTTATGGACTCAAAACAATCTGTGAAAGTATCTTGATGTCGCTTCCGTGATCCAATAGCAGGCATTAAACGTGCTATATTACTTATGATAAGCGTTGGATCGCTTGTTTCTTTTCGGGTGCTCGATACTTAATACTAGAACGGCTAGAGGTGCAAGGACGTGAGAGCAAATTTATGGAATCAATTCCACAAATAGTCTTTCGGGCAGACAGTGGCAAAGAGATATTTCAGAAATTCTGTACAATCGCATAGGGCTCTTTCAAGACCGACCACTAGAGTAAAGCAGTAAGTTGCCGTTAGCGAATAGACTGCTAACGACTCTGATTCGCGGGTTGGGGCCGGCAAGATACACACCATTTCTGGGGCTCTGTCTCTAAATTTGAGACCATCTCTGAGCCGCTGGAAAAGGTATGGGTTCTTGGTATAATGAGTCCAAGACGTCACCGTCACCGGAGGCAACATTGACAGATTTCCGTTATCGGACACAACTATCTTCAGATTCGGTACATCGCTGTGACGCTAATCGCCTGCCCCGAAAGGCCGACATGAGGTCCTCGACTGTAAGGATTTAAAGCTCTTCTTTGGACCAACCAAGTTAGACTTTCCGTCTACCGCGTATCGACATGATTAGGTTGATGCAAGCATCTGCAACACAGCTACCATTCTCAATTGCCTTCCTTAGCGCATCAAATATACGGCGATGTTCATCGACTATGTCCCGAATAAGCTGGAGAGATCGGTCCGTCAATGCATTGATTTCGACCAATTGTCACGCGTTAGAGACTCTTCTTAGGCTCAGACCATGACGCGAGACTGCAATACTTTGAATTGGGCGGATTTGTCTGTTGAGATGACAACCCACCTGCAATCTTGGGTGGAGGAAATCCACTCTTCGTTGTAATGTATTTATGGCATGCTGGCCCCTTCAAATGGCCCAGACAGAGAGGCCAGTCCTGATAGTTTTGTCGAAGTAGAGAAAGCTTGCAGGCCGTGCATTGACTGCGATCTGTATATCAACTGAATGCTGCGACACAGCAAATCGGGCGCGCATCGGCTTGGGAACCGATAAGGTACTGAGGTGAATTGCGTGGGCTGTCTACAGGAGGTCCTCTTCAAGTTTTGCCATACTGTATCACTGTATTCAAGGTCGGCCTTTGTGATAAGCCCTACACCCCTGACATTAAGTATACCGCTAGAGTGGTAGCTTACAGCGCTTCCAGAGACCAAGAATCTCGGTCTTAGATTGTTCACAAGCTAGGTATTGCAGTACGTGTAAGCATCGTTCGGTCACCCACCAGGGCGACTGATAGGACACTGTCGAACGATCGCGTGACATCTCCCTTGGTCGATGAAGGAAGACGTAGCGTACCTAGATCATAGCCTTTATCGGAGGCTCTTTGCCACTGCTCCTCATAAAACTGTAGCTTTTGAAGCAGGATAGCACAGACCTTAGTTCCATCCTGCAGCAATGAAGATTGTGCAAGGCATACCCTTCGACAGTGAATGCTGAATTTTGCTAACCCTTGCGAAGACACCATCGTTTCGGCCTCTGCTTCCTTGAGCCAGTCACTAAAGGAAAGCCTAAGGCTATGAAGGGATTCGAGACCTTGGCAGCTCGACAACCTCTCAGAGCTCCGGAACTTTTCCGATCTCTCAAGGAGCGTGGTCTCAATTCTCCGCATGGCATGAATCAATTGAACATCCCTGTCTTACTGTCCAGTGACGCGGAAGGGGCCAAATCTTGCTAAGATAGGGTTTGGCTTTAGAGGCTGGATTATGCGTAATATAAGCTCTCTCAGTGACCTAGAGAAACATAGAACCGTTGCTTGCTGCTTGAAATTTGTGGCAAATCCTCGTATTAACACACCGGGCACACTGAGTGAAGCTGAGAGTTGCAAGACAGGCAAATCGCTACTTGCAAATTAGGTCGCTGCACGGCGTGAACCACGTCGTAAGTATGCCCTCCACCTCCATGCATGTCTTGAATACATGGCTCACAATACAATCGCCGTCTTCCTTCTTGACTCGATAGGCACCTCGTCCTTCAAAACGCCTTCGCCTTCGCGCTCATAGCTGCTGCTAGCTCTCTTAGAGAAACAACTTTCCATCCCTTTTCATAACACTCAGAGGTGGAAAACTTGAAGCTGATCGAAATGTATGTGATTTTCGCCATCATCGTCGAAAGCCTCGTGGTAAAGGTGGTACCGGATGGTCTACAAGAAGTGTTGACACTCCTGATCCTTGGCCTACTTATTCATGCCAATCTCACTCTGAACTCTCGTCGACCACCGCAGCCAAAACCATGGGCATCTTATTCACAAGTTCAGCGACTTTTGCGTTTTTCTCTTGGCATGTTCTTGCCATTGAATTTTGCCATACTTGTAACACAACTTAGGAGAACGAGCACGTACCTAGCCAGGCACCTACTCGCCGTCGTTACAACTTTCGAACGTACACTCACTGATTTTGTTACCGGCCGCTTGGGCAGATGCAATGTGATAACTGTCACACCTTTCTTCTCGACAACGCTATCTCTTGCTCGCTGGCTACCAGCCAGTTGTAACGTACCGCGAATACTATTCACTGCGTTCTACAGATTCAGCTCTAAAAGCCTTGTCTCTTTGGTATTTTGCCGTGATAGCGCAAATCAGGGACATTGGTCAAATTGGCCTGGGAACTGAAAAAATGTGAGTGGTCCCATTTTTAGTCTCCACTAAATGCTGCAATCAGTAAAACGGGATGCTCCAGGAACCAAACCTCAAGTCAGACCAGGAATATGTCGCCTAACTTTGAAGCTCCTTAGAAAGAAGACACTCCGTTTGCCTTCAGTTGCTTTCTTCAGTAATACAGCCCTCGTAAGAACTCCCATAGACGAAGCTGTCGCCGCTACTGAGGAAGGAGACTCATCGCATGTTCAGACTGTTTGCGGAAGTATGACTTTAGTGTGAACTTCTGCAAAACGGACGTCCTTAACTTGTGGAAAAGTGTCACGATAAAAGTCCGGTCCCGCATATTCGTAGGGGCTCGGGCTAGTCTATAAGGTCTGAGTGGCACTCGTCGACAGGGTAGGAGACAAAGTTGTATGGTAATATAGGTACTGCATGGCATTTCGGATTTCGAGGAGAAGCGCCGATACTAGGAGAAGCACCAATATCGAGGAGGGTTGAAAATGATGAGCGAGCTGTAGTCGTCTGGACAGAATTTGCGGGAGGTGCAGTCCAGTCTTTCGCTCAGTACCTAGATAACTAGTATGTGAGGAGCGATTGCTGTTTCACGAAAAGAATTGCTTAGCATGGGAGGACCTCACTCCCACTACCCACTCTTCTGCTTCGTTGCCCTGCATAACGAGCGTATCAACTTTCCCGTGCACTTGCAGCGCCTCCAATCGCCTCTTTGCTGGAATGAGGGACTGAAGTAAGGTGTGAGCGAATATAGCTCGGCAAGAAAAGATTGCGATACATAAGTACCTAGTCTTTAAGTTGTTGATTTATTTGACACCACTGGAGACTTTGCACACCTGGACCTCTTATTTCAACCCTGATTTAATTGACATGTCTCTGCTTTTGCTTTCCTACAGTCTCAAGTTGTGACATGGTCTTTAATTGTTCACTGATGGTTTTTCTTAAATCCTCGAGGAAGTTAGGGGTTCTGTACATGACTTGAAGAAGCTATACCTAGGTTCGGTACGAAAGAGGATTAGATCAGTGTATTACTGTAATTAATTATACATTTTAGAAAGATCCCTTTGGTGATAAGTTTCCGGAAAAAGGTTTGACCGTGGGTTTGACTAAGTACCTAAGGTAAGCAGCTAAGGTAAAGTAAGTCGGAGTGCTACCTTAGGATGGATTGGTGGGTCAAAATTTCGTCAACCTCAATCAGTCATCCAAAGAATCATGTCCCGTTTGTGTAAGGCGTCAAATCATAACATGGTTACAAACTTGACTCGTTCATCCTGAAAAGCATCTTGATCTGGTGATGGTGTGACGCGGGCTGCTCTTCACTTCCTCTCTTAACATCTCTGCATCCCTCCCCTCCAGAGCCTGCTTCTTCATCAATCTCATCTCTCCAACCCCCTTCCACCCATGACTTCCATTCCGCTCTCCGAGGCGCCATACTACCGAACAGAGGCCCTCACCCCAGAAAGTCCTGTACCGCTTCATATCCCTGAACCTCAGAACATACCGGTGTTGCAGAATCAAAATGATATAGCATTCAACCAGATGTCCACGCATATGGAAGCTCCCAGCCGTTCTCTGGTCGCAGCTGCAGAGAGAGTCAACGGCTTCTCCCAAGGCCTTTCGAAAATGACTCCAAGGGCGACCGAATCCGCCGAGCCTGACACCAACAAGACCGATCAAGAGAACCGTGAATACATGGAAATAGAGACCAGAGTCAACGGGGTTGACCAGCACTCTCTGAACCTTGAAAATGAGGCTTCGATGATGGACGAGATTAATACTTCAAAGAATATCTTGTCCTCGACCGCTCAGCCATCTATGCTTTTGGGCGCCTCTGAACCTTTCCCTACTGACACGCAACCTAATCTGACCTATCTTGCCCAGCCCCAAACCTACAAGCCCAGCTTGAATATCCTTCAAGACGATCTCAATTCCACTGAACGTTCTTACGTGGTGCCTGTGAGCCAAGGTCCTGATACGGGAGTCGCTGAAGTCATCGGATACTCTGACCCTCACAGCCGGACATCCAACCCAGCTGTAAACGGTGATGGAGTGAACTATCAAGCTTTATCGGAAAATATATCCTCTTGCGCTTCCACTGCAATCCCGGCAGAAAACGCTTTCTCAATTAATACTACTCCCTCAAGCATATTCCATGCGCCTAGTCCAAGCAGCGCCCAAACTCCCATCGCCACCCTCCCTATCCCAGCCGGTCTCCCTCCACGTCCACCGCCGCAAGAGAAGCCTGCTATCCACCCTAATTATACACCTGGAGAAGATATCCGATCCTATCATAATCCACCTCCGCAAAATTCCAACGCCCCTACTCCATACAATGCCCAGCCAAGTAGTTCATACCGGCCCCCACAGGGCTACCCTCATAGCAACGGTGTTGCCCCCAATGGTCTCCCTCCTCCACCTTTGGCTACCTTCCAGCAGTCCGTGTCCAAACCCAATCAGCCACAACGTAGTCCACAAACCTCGCAGTATCGCCAGAGGGATAATTATGGAAAGAATGGAGGAAAGTCTGCTGCGTCAGGGAACGAGGCCAACGATGAACATCTAAAGAGACCAGACCTTGAACGGCAATATGAGGATTTTTTGCGTGATGAGGAGATCTACGTATCGGAGGGTACATGGGACAGATTCCCGCAGGGGTCCAGGCTGTTTGTCGGTGGGGTTTTGGTCGTTCTCGACATGCCATGTACTCAAATGTACTGACTGCGAAGACAGGCAACTTGTACACCGAAAAGGTTACGAAGCGGGATCTCTTCTACGTCTTTTACAAATATGGCAGGATCGCACAAATATCAATGAAGAGCGCATATGGCTTTGTCCAATACCATGATGCTGATGCTTGCTTCCATGCATTGCAATCAGAGCAAGCCATTGAGATCAAAGGGAGAAAAATCCGTAAGCGAGAGTCCAATCCAAGCCAGAATCTTTGGCGCTGACAGGAGGTTAGATCTCGAGATATCGAAACCTCAAAAGAACGCCCGCAACGCTATTGCAACACCTGCTGGGGACAGCTTGAGGGCAGGATACAACAGGAGATCACGCTCACCAGATTATGGTCGAGGTGGGCCTGTACGTGGTTTAGGCTTAGGATCTGGCTCTGGCAGAGATAGAAGCGGGCCCCTTAACCCTTTCGAGCGTCGCGTGAGAGACGATTATCGTCCAATGCGCTCTCCTTCGCCTCGAGGCTACCGCGGACGAGATGATTACAGAGGCGGCAGGGACAGGAGTCCGGATCGCTATTTTCGTGCTCGATCAAGGTCCCCCTATGATCGAAGTGGGCGATATCGAAGCCGGAGCCCTAGGGCAAGGGATCTGGATGACGAGTCAGACCTGCCAATACCTCGGAGGAATCCAGCAGACGTGCCAGATGTTCAAGTAATCCTGGTGGACGAAGTTGACAGGTAGGGAGTGGCCGGTTCTTTCTTAAGACGACAGCTAATGAGCGCAATTAGAACGTTTGTTGCCTACATCCAGCAGTCTTTTCGTGATCGCGGACTCCTTTGTGATGTACTTCAACTACCTCGAGTCTCTCTTGCAGCAGTCGTCAAAAGGCAGATGGTCGAAGGGGTTCAAGCGGTTGTTAAGATTTTCCGAGAATCACAAAATGCCGGAAAGATACCGTTGCAGGTTTTCAATCGTAGCTTGGGAATGAACAACATCCAATTTGATGGTAAGGAAACCATAGACATATGTAGGCTGGCCATTACGCTTACAAATCCCCAGAGTACGAAGATCTACAGGCCAATGTTGCCGCCGAACTCGTGGTAAGAGCCAAATCGACACATCTAGCGCCTGCGCCAGCACCGACACACTACCCCAATGGTCCTGCGTATGGTGCATCACAAAATCCTCACCAGACGCAACCCGCGCACCCACAAGAGTCTCTACCTAGTGGTGCACAGGCTAATCTCGCAAATCTCATCACTTCCCTCGACGGGCCTTCGCTCCAGCAGCTCCTGGGCGCAATGGCAAAGAATCCTCAGATACCTGCGAACACTCAACAAAACCCGGTGCCACTACGTTCAGATCAACCACAAGGTTTGGCTTCTCTACTCAGCAATATTTCCCCCCAACAGCCACCACAGAACGCATATCAGTATCCCCCAGGCCCTCAGCAACAACATAATGCATATTCTGGCCTTGCATCCAGTACGGCTCTTACCAGCAACCCAACCCTATCATCTCTACTTCAAACCACCCACGGCAGAGCCTCTTTTCAAGGCACACAAGCACAGCATCAGCAATTAGGCCAGCAGCAGAGTGTACATGACATTATGGCCCAGCTTGCCAAATACCAGCCGTAGCGTGGGGCTTGCTTTGTGACTCTTGATCAGGAGTGAGCCCATTTTCGTATTGCGGGACCTGTTCATGTTAAAGCCGACGTTCTTCTCCAGCGGTTAAATGATCGAAATCCAAGTCAGATCGAGCCCGGCTGAATAGTCCCACATGGGTTCGGACTGTCCAAAGACTGCATAACCGTCACTTGTCCATAGAAACCAGTCACCGGTCATTGTATCTATTAAACGTGAATATCATCAGCTCAAAATAGCTGCCGCTCTTCAAGTTTCCTTATCTGCAATGCTGATCTGAGTGGGCCAACTGTCTAGCCCAACTGATACCCTAGATCTGTGCAACGTTCCAACACCTGGCAGATAATATGTCTTGCCCACGATGCGTACCTCTTTGCCGAGAGCAAGCGTCCCCATATCCCAGCCCAATTGAACGTCTTATTTCCTCTTCTACGTCCTCATGTTTTTGCTCTCCGCTCCATCCATTGCTTTAGATCGCCTCTCAAGTCCTCTACCCTTTTTCCCATAACATCCATTCCCCTCTCTTCACACGCCATCCGTACTTCTTCTTCTTCCATCATCCCAACACCCCCGTCTCTCCCGATAGCGAAGTCGTCCACCTCCAATTCTCTAAACCTACCATATACCCTCCTCTTAACCAACGACGTCGGGATTCCTGTTGGGATCCAGCGATCCCACTACGCAGATTCCCGAATCAGCATTTCGATTCGACGTAGGACATGGAGGCGCAACACCAGCGCCGAAAGTCCTCGCTCCCGAAGCGCATCTTTATGACAAAGCTTTACGTAACATAGGAAAGATCAACTCGGGATTGTACGTACCCATGCAGGGTAGAGACCCAACGATCGCGCATAGGACTTCAAGACTTTACGTTGCGCTTCCTTGGGCATCGATTCTATGTTGGACTCTCGTGAAGGGCCAGCAAAAGAAACTACGCTGGTATTTTTGGCCTTTGCCCTCCGATTCTCGGCTTCTTCGCGCGCTTTCTGCACTTGCTTGGGAATCCATATAGTCCGAGGGATGGCCCCAGTAAAGAAAATAACCACCAACGGCGTGAATTCACCACAGATGAGCCATATCAATGCGAACAGGGGTACTTTGCTGATGTCACGCCTGGTACGGCGGATGAGTTGGAAGTCTGCGCGCGACAGGATACCGTCGCGAACGGCTTGATGAATTTGAGGCTGACCACTGGAGAAGATATTATTGGGTAGTGCCCGGGCGAGCTTGTAATTCGTCCAGATGGCCTTGAGACCGTTTTTGTAGAAGACGCCATAAGCTTTGCCAACACGGAAGTAGTACTTATATTTTGGGAGGTCGGGAAGCTTCTCGGGAAGGGTTAGAGGGGGTGGATGTGTGGTGCTAGGTGGATTGAGGGCGAGAGATGCAGACGGGGAGCGTTGAAGTGCTCTGGGTTTAGATTCATAAAGGCGTGGAGTGACGTAAGTGCGAATCGGGAAGTAGAGGGATGTAAAAGAGATGGAACGAGGAGAAAGATATATGGGTGCAGATTGAGGCTGGCGATAAGAAGTCCTGGGACGAAGAAGCATCACGCGTCAATGTTTGCTGCGCATCAAAGATTTCAATTATAAACATATACGTAGTAGTATCAATAACAATAAGGTAATTTAATAAACTAAGCAACTGTACTACGTAATTAATGCTGCATAAAATACAGCCCAGCGTATGCCGGCCGCCTCATCAGCAGCACTGCATTTCTAAATTCCCAACTCTAAGCTTGAGAGGACATGTCAAGCAAGGCACAAAGGTACGCAGTCTCATTCACCGTCAATGTGTCTTCGAGTCGGATACTAAGCTCTCGAGCTCCTTGTAGCAAAGATGCCCAGACAAATCCTCGAGGCATTCCCTACGCGCCTTTTGTCGACAAGGTCGAGGATTATGTTTCCTCAAGAGCCGAAGTGGACGGGACGATGAAGAGTTTTCAGGAAATGATATCGTACGCCTTTATCGAGTCCCCAAAGAGTCAAAACATGCTAATTAAGCTCCGAAATCTAGCAAATACCAATTTATGGAAGCCAACACGCAAAGAAGAAAGGCTGGATTGGATGAGAAATTCCCGGACATACAGAAGACGCTGGATACAGTGCGGTTCTTAAAGACTCGCCAGGTCTGTCCTCTGGTTGGGCAATGTTTTCGATGACCAATTTTCTCAACCTTGACCGTGTAGCCAGGGTCAGACCCGATCGAAGCCACATTCGAGCTCAACGATACTCTTTACGCCAAAGCGCTCGTACCACCTACGGAAGAGGTCTACTTGTGGTTGGGTGCGAACGTAATGCTCGCATATCCGATCGCAGAAGCGGAGACGCTGCTGGAGGGGAAGCTGTCCGGGGCGCAGCAGACGCTTGAGAACTGTGAGGAAGATTTGGATTTTTTAAGAGAGCAGATCACCGTAAGAGCTCTAATTGATTCTGCAGAAGGTCCGAGCTCATTCATGGATACAGACATTGGAGGTTGCCACGGCGAGAGTGTACAACTGGGATGTCACAATGAAGAGGAAAGAGAGGGCGGAGTCCGGGCAGGACGTCGATGGGAAAAAGAAAGTCATGCCAAATGGATAGCAGACAGGTTGACAAGGATGGGGAATCGAGTAGGATATCAAGCGCGATCCGGAGCAACGACTTGCCAAGGTATAACGGCCAATCTTTCTTTACAAGGATCCAGCTCAGTGCTTCCGATTGCTTGCTGAGTCTTGTCATGAGCATGGGCCATATAACAAACTGTGAATCACCGCCAGATGAATGAAAGGTAGCATTGAAAAAAGTGATGCTCGCCTTAACACTCTCCTGGTGTACTGTACTGTATTGTACTCTACCTCGCGTTTAACCGTGGCCCCACTATTCGCTACTAATGAGCGTAGCGAGTAGTGGGGCCACGGTTACTTTACTTTGCTTTACTGGTGTTACCTTTATCTCCAATCTCCACCGTCTCGATTCTCGAATGCGGAGGAAGAGCGGGAGAATTAGCCGTTTTGGGAATAGCCTTCCAGAGGCTCAAAAAAACCTACTTAAACAACGACGAATCCACTTCCCGCGTGTTTTTGCCGTTATACGAAGTACCGAGCGTCATAAGGTAAGGTAATACAGTAAATCAAACGATTCTTTGCCAAGACATTTATACTTTACACTTTACATTTATGCATAGGTACTTCCACTTATGCTCGACCTTTTTCACTTTACATTAGGTACGAGTACTTGGTACCTTTGGTATCTCCGTATCAAAACTTGCTGCATAATTACCTAAGGTACCTACTGTACCTACCTTACCTTACCTTACCCTACTCACTTTACTTTAACTCTCCTCCCCCCTTCACCCATTCACCCTTCACACTTGACGCAATCAGCGACACCACCAAATCAAAGCAAAAAACAACCACTTGTTATTTTCTCTTCAATACACACAGTATCCTTACCATCACAACTTCTTTTCCCCCAAAAACCAAACCACTCACCTCATCCCCACAGCTTTTTCCCACCTCCCACCTCCACCTCCGCTCAAACAAAACAAAGCACACGATCATCCCTCCTGACTTCGTATGCTTAGAGCAGGGTCCCAAAATCCCAAGTCCAGTACCCATGACCACCCTATACTTGCCCGACCAAAGATCCATAATCAATGCTGTTGCGACTCCCCACTAGCCTTCATTATCCAATCACCGTTACCGAGCTGCTCAAGCAGCCCGATGACAATGTCAAGAGATTCGCACCACTCTTCTCTTACGTCTACGAGACCAGGGTGACAGAGGGTGACAATCTGGGCAATACATGGGAGACCTGGAAAAAGTTCCCCACCAGATTCGAGTCCAGTGTCGAGGGCGTGCTTGTCAACTGGAAGATCGATGAGGGCGCCGTCATCTCCAAGCCCAAGTACGCAGTCTACCGTCCCTGCCAACTACGCTTGACTGTACTGATTCATATTCCAGTGTGGATGTAGCCGAGATTGAGGAACCATGTGCGCACAGCGTCCAATTCGGAGGAATGTGCGTCACCTGCGGCAAGGACATGAGCGAGTAAGTCACCATCATCGACATGTTGCTTGCAAGTCCTATGATGGCAAGTGCCAATTGCTCATCTCCCTAGGTCATCATATGTAACCGAGCAGCCCGATTCCGCTAGAGCGACAATAAACATGGTTCACAATAATGTCTCCCTTACCATCAGTGAAAACGAAGCAGCAAGAGCGGACGACGAAGCCAAAAGGCGTTTGCTAGCTTCGAAGAAACTGTCCCTCGTTGTCGACTTGGACCAGACCATTATTCAGGCTACAGTTGACCCTACGGTCGCCGACTGGCAAAAAGATGAGCACAATCCCAACCACGACGCCGTCAAAGACGTGCGCGCATTCCTCCTGAAAGACGATGGACCTGGGAACAGAGGATGTTGGTACTACATTAAGCTTCGCCCGGGGCTAAAAGAATTCTTGGAGAATATTTCGAAGATCTACGAGTTACACATTTACACCATGGGAACAAGGGCCTACGCGAAGAATATTGCAGACATCATAGATCCGGAGCGCAAAATATTCGGGGATCGGATACTATCTCGAGATGAGAGTGGGAGTTCCACAGCTAAGAATCTGCAGCGCCTCTTCCCAGTGGACACAAAGATGGTAGTCATCATTGACGACCGGGGGGACGTCTGGAAGTGGAGTCCAAATCTTATCAAGGTTACGCCATATGACTTTTTCGTCGGTATTGGGGATATCAATTCTAGCTTCTTGCCTAAAAAGCCTGAACCGAAACCGTCGCAGAAGACAGCCGCCATCGTAGCCCCCAAGCCCCAAGACGATCAGGCCGAAGGTGCTACTGAGGAGATTCCTCAGCCTGAGACAAACGGCAAGCCAGGTGAAGAAACAGAGACCCATCCTACTGAAGAATCAAAGCCTCCAGCAGCCAGTAGTGCCTCGCCACTGGCGCAGCTGGTAGCTATGGGTGGTGGCGACGATCCAGCGACCAGGCAAGCGCAAACGACGCGCCAGGATAAGGCGTTAGCAGCTCAACTTGAGGACCGGCCATTGCTCCAGAAGCAGAAGCAATTGGAGGCAGAGGATGCTGCGACAGAGTCTACCGCAGGAAAGGAAGATGGAGCTCCTGGCAATGTTTCAGCTTCGTCAGACGAATATGGTGACTCAGACAAACCGAAGCACAACCTCCTCCAGGACCATGACTGTGAGCTCTCCCAGCTCGAAGAGTCTCTCCATAAGGTGCACAGTGAGTTCTATGACATCTACTGTCGCCAACTGTCCGCCGCGCAAGGTGGCCGTCTGGGACAACTCCGTGGTGGTCAGAAACGCAAACTACCAAGCGAAAATTCCGATCTGGACCTCGTCCCGGATATCAAAACCGTTTTGCCGTTGGTGAAATCAAAAGTTCTTGCCGGAGTTGTAATCGTCTTTTCAGGTGTTGTTCCCCTAGGGATGGATGTCGGAAGCACTGATTCGGCGATCCTTGCAACAAGTTTTGGCGCTCGGATTGAGGAAAACGTTAGCAGATGGACTACGCATGTCGTTGCAGCCAGAAATCGGACCCTAAAAGTCAGAAAAGCGATCAAACGAGGCAAAGGCAGGATCAAGATTGTCAACCCTCAGTGGCTTACAGACTCCATCAACCGCTGGTCGAAGGCAGACGAGAGGCCTTATCTTCTTGATACGGAAGGAAAGAACGGTAATCACGAAGATGACGATATCCTTAGCGAGAGTGAATCACCCGTTGCCAGCGAAAGCGGAGAGGAGACGGACAGCAGCAGTAGGCCGTCCAAGCCTGCCCTGACCTTAAAAACCGAATCAAATAATACTCATGTCGACACAGACGAATCCGATGTCGAAGATGTCGCACTATCAGAACTTGACGTCGACGAAGCTAGCCCCGTTGGTGGTACGAATGAGGACTGGAGCGGCATGAACGATGAGCTAGCTGAGTTCCTGGGTAGCGACGCCGAAGACAGTGACGGGGACAGCATAACTAGCGGAGATACCAACGGCAGTTCGAAGCGGGGCATGCGCGGTAAGAAAAGAGGAAGAGACGGAAACGATAGCGGTGGCGAGAGTGATGACGGCGGCGCCGGTAAGTTGAAGAAAAAGAAGAAGCAGGCGGTTGGGAATGGCCTGACATCTTTGAGCCAGACGACTATGGCCCAGTCTGACGGGGACGAGAATGAGAAGAACGAGGAGGTTGAAGTTGGAGCGGCAGAGAGTGGTGACCAGACAAAGATGGATCAGGAGCAGGAGCAGGAGCAGGAGCAGGAGCACGAGCGCGAGCAGGGGGAGGGGGGTGAAGGAGATGGGTGGAGTGAGTTTGAAGACGAGTTGGAGAGAGAATTGGAGAAGGACGGAAGTGAAGACCAAGGCGAGGGTTAGCATAGCTCTCGTCGCCGTGCATTAAAGTGTTAGCGTGTATATATTTCAGCGATTCTGGCGTGCTCATGCCGCATGTTTGAAAGCACGCGTTGAGTCTTGATACCAAAAGATGACATCTCTCCACAATGATTATTCGTCTATTCGTCTATTCTACCTTAGTCTTCCTTTTGACATAATCGGTATATGTGCGTTTTATGAGGATACACCACAGGCAGGCAGGCCGGCCCTGGAATGGAGTTCAAAGATTCCAACTTATAAACGCCCTCGCCAGCCGGTGAGCATGGTGTCACTGACAAGCCAGTCGCCGTATCCACAATCGTTGCTGTTCTAGCCTTCATTCCATCATTATCCAGGGAAATACTCCCGCTCGCTCAATGTACAGCAGAGATTCCAAGAAAAACAAACCTGCTATCCGGCGACCCCTTCTCGGACATCAGAACATCATCAACCACAATGACTCAGGCCCCTAGATCTAAGCTCTGCCTTCCTCTTCCCTCGCCTACCTGAAGGCTTTTTCTAGGCTCCCAATCCGCAATCCGCCTTGCCAACTCTGGATCGCTCTCATCGCCAATAAACGTCCATTCGTCGTTGGCATCGCTCGCCATATCATCAGTAGCCGAATCCCTGCGATGCTTGATCAGAGTCTTTGCATATTCGAGGTCGCGGTAAATGGCTTTTATCGCCGTTCCTACACCGTCCTCCTGCGCCCCGTCAGCGGTGCGTTCAATCAACAACGAGTCGAATTCGAAAACTGTCTGTGGCTTACCTTACGAATCTGCTCCCCTAAGATCCGCGCCTTAGTGATCATACGATGGCTGTGTGTCGCTTCCCACAGTGCTCTCGAGAAGACAGTGACATTGACCTTCTTCATACATATGCCCACACCCAGGTCCTCTATCCTGGACCCAAAAAAGAATTGGTCGCCAAAGAAGGGTTTGATGATGGTGGGTAGTCCGGCGCGCAGGCTAGCGCCCGTTGTACCAGCACCACCGTGGTGAACGGCTGCGTCGATCTGCTTGAACAGCCAATCATGTGGTGCCGAGGTGATCTGGTGGATCTCTGGAGGAAGAGGCACTTCAGCGATAGTAGCGTCGCGGTTGCCCAAACGGTCAGACCAGCCTTTGGAGAGGATACAGCGCACATCTGCTTTCAAGACGGACTCCACTACAGTTTTTGTTAGAGCAGCAGGATCGGAGACGACAATGGAGCCAAAGCCGATGTAGACTACTTTCTTCTCATCGACCCGTGCCCTAGCAATGAAATCAACAAGGGCGTCAGGTGGTGACCAATCAGAAGCCTCGTCAAGGAACCAATATCCCGTGACTCGGATCCAGTCGCTGAAGTCGAGTGGGGGAACAACAACGAAGGGACTGAAGTTGTACAGAAAGGGAACCTTGTTAGGTTGCAACTTGTCGAGACTAGTGCTGCGAAGCCCAAGTTCCTTTTTGCGCCAGCGATTGATTTGGCCAGCTGTGGCTTTCCAAAAGATGTTGTCGAACATGACATAGGTTATATAATTGTATGCGCCACCCATCTTGTGCTCTGGGACGGCAAAAGCGTGAGGGTAGGCTCTGGTGCGTGTCCAGGGCATGGCAAAAGCCCGGAAGTAAGGGATACCTAAGGCTTCTGCGATATGGATGCCGGCCATTGCGCTAGGGCTTTCAATGAGTATGTCCGTATCTTGACAGGCTTTCCACGCCGATGTAAGAAGCTCGTCAATCCAGCCGCGAAACTTGACCGAAGCTTCTCTCAGGAAGGAATACGTAAACATTCCATTCTCCACGCAGATTCTCATCAGCTCAGCAGGATCACCGTCGACGGTCGCAAATTCTATTCCGTGCTTTGTAACCCAACCTTTGAACTCCGCATGGGTGGCAATCTTTGGTCGGTGTCCCTCCTCCAAAAGCCTTTTGCAGAGGGCAATATACGGCTGGACATCCCCTCTTGATCCAATAGTAAGACACGTGATTCGAAGTGATTCGGTGGGCTTGAAATTGAGGATCGATGCTTGAGGGTCGTCAAAGAACGTTGGTGACGCTTCTTCCTGCGCATGCTCGCCACAGTCCACTCCTTCTAGGGCTTCCAGCTCGTACGTATTACGACCGGCTCTCCTCGCTTCTTGTAGCATCTTGTTTTCGGCTTTGGCGGTCTCGGCTTCTTCCTTGTACTCTTGCGTCAACAACCCGGAGTCTAGCGAAGATTGAATTGTCCCCAGTTTTTCCAAGATTGTAATTGCGCAATCATCTCGGGCTTCGGGCTGAGAGAACTCAAAGAAGAGTTCTTCATGACCACGGATGACAATGACAAGCCCTGAATAGCCGAACCTAAAGCCTTTCTCCTTGTCGATGGTCTCGATATCCTTGAGTGGCAGCACCATTTTTGTTCTGGTACCCTTGAAGAGACTCCTGTAGCAGACGTTCTTGTTGCTGACATAGATCTTGCCGTAAAGAGGTAAGACGCGGTGTAAAAATCCAAAGTAAGTTGCTTGTAGCTTCTCGGATGCTGGTAGTGCGAAATGCTCTCTAAAGCGGTCACCATGTTTCGCGGGGTTGTTTTCATCGTCAAGATCCTGAAGCCGATCATCGGATAAGATGCCCTCTGCATCACTATAGTGTCTGCGACTCCCAGCCCACATACCGGACACCTTCTCCACGTAGCCCATAGACTCGGTAGCAAGCAGGTTACTGACTCTTTTTGACCGAGATCGGAGATAGCCGGCGAAACCTGCTGCTCTCTGCAAAGGATAGGCACCTACTTTGACAAGTTGGTGGAGTGTTGGCGAAGAATTGGACTGCGACAGTTGACTTCTGTTTGGATCGCCGCCTTGTAGGCTTTCTACACGACTTTGCTCCCCATAAGACCTGGTGGGATGACGATTCTTGCTATGCGTATCTATAGGATTGGAGCTTCCGGAATCCGCTGATCTTCCACGTTCGCTGTTTTTATCAGAAGGCGGAGAACCGTGGAGACGTTGAATCGTTGGAGATTGGAAGACATCGCTTCCATTCAGGATCTGACTCCCAGAACCTTGCGTCTCGTCGCTCGAAAGGTTGGGCACAGAAGATTCCGTACCCTGCTCAAGTGAGTGAACAAAGGATTCAGTGGATCCTTGCGGCGCTGTGTATTGTGCCTTCGTCCCCAGATAATTTTTGTTCAGTCTGTTCCTGCTAGTGCTCACACTTCTTCTACCTCGCTCGAGACTGGTACGACTAGAGACTCTGGCTGGACAGTCGACGCTCTTGCGACCCCCATCTATGCTTCTCCAGCCTACGTCCACGCTACGTCTTCCCCAATCGCCACTTACGCGAGGACTGACTTGCCCAGTTCCTGTCGGAGAGAACGGGGCAAGCGTAGCACGAACGTTATCGTCTAACATGGGTATCGCTGTGTCCAAGGGACTGCCCGCTCTAAGATCGTAAGGTTGCTTCTTGCTGGGAAATTGAGAGCTACTACGTGAACGAGAACCCTCATGCGCTGGAAACCGTGACAGAATGTCTTGGGGGATCTTCTGCGCGGTTGTGTCATTCACCATGGTGTGTAGGACATTGAAGGCGTCGTGTCCGAAGCTGAAGAAGGAAAAGAAGTACTATTTTGATATGTCAGCATCAGCACTTCGTTGAGTGTAGAGCCTCCATACCTCCTCAACGGCGTAGGTCTCGTCGTTATCTACCACGCGGATCTTGAGGGTCTCTGCAAGCCCACTGACCGGGCTTTCTTCGACGTCAATGACATTCTCAATCGGCAGAAATATTTTGACGCTGTCACCATCATTGTGAGAGCGGAAGATAACCTTCTGAAGCGTCTTAACCCAATCCTTTGCGCTGGTAGCGCTATCCGCCTTGAAATGGTACACTCGTTGGTCGGTGACAATAGTGAAATCTTTGCCTTTCTCTGAGGCAGATATGCCGTAACGTAGATCGATATTGCCACTTGGAAAGTAGAGACGCGACTGATCAGTATAGTATGATAGAACATCTCCCTTTAAAGTAAACCAATATCGGTGGAATTTTGGGTTCTGTTTTCCCCTTTTGAAGAGATGCCCAGATTTGGCGGTCACATTCTGCTAGTGTGTGAGCTCAGACGTGGTGGTCAGGACGAGACTGTGGCTGGCTCACAGATTTTTTGGGGAGATATGAATAGAAACAAATGTGGTTCTGGGTTATGTACATATAACCTTGGAGTAGAACACTTTGTAAAAGCCAACAGGGATATTCTATAGACCCATCAGCGCGCTGGCAGGAATCCATAGTATCAATTCTGAATACCTGATACCACCTCCTCGGGTCTTTTGAAGCCAAAAATTTCCATCAGCCGAGTCGCTAGGTTGATAGGAGCATCTTTGTCAATTGTGACGTGGGTATCTTCTGCACCAGTGTTCCCGATTTCCAAAGGTGGTGTGGAAGGAATCAGCTCGGCCTGCGCTTCTAGCATCCTGCTCATGACAGGAGCATCCCGTGGGGTAACACCTATTGGACCCGGGTGCTGGTTCAACACTTCACTTGACGGCAAGCGCAAACTTTGGGACATGTAGCTTTTCTCTTCGATTGTGCGTAGATCTAGCTTTGGTAACGAACGCAGGCCTCTGTGCTCGGCCGATTCTCCCAGCGGTCTCCTTGGCTTTTCTCCAGGAAGGTTGTCCTCATGCTGCTCGTCCAACTGCGTCTGAGGCCGGGGATGGTTGGACTGCTCCTCAACATCGCCTGGAAGGGCCGAATCCGGGTCATCGTCATCGCTATCACTGCTTTCTTCTTCCTCGTCCAAACGTGCGTTGAAGTCAACCTTGGACCCCGCCGCAGCGATCATGGAGAAGATGGATTGGTTCATATGCTGAGCAGGTTCACCCTTAGTAGCTGTGACATCCTCTTGCGCGTCTTCCCCTTCCTTTAACCTTGCAGGATATTGTACCGAGGAAGCTCGAACTGGCTTCCTTTTTCTGGTAAGCTTTCGCCCAACCATCGTATGGAGCTCGTTATGGGGAGGCATATTGGGTTGAGAGGTGTATGTATGTATTTATTCCGAGCGGGTGAAGATAATGATCATAGAATTAGAGGCACAAGGAAGCGTTGAAGGTGGTGGAGGCAGCGGGTCTTGGGAGCATGCAAGGCTTCGTTGTTTGTGCTACCATTTGGTTCAGGTGATGCAGGACAAGGATGAACATGTGCCAACAGCGTGTTCATGACGACTGCAGCAAACTGGAGAATGTGAACGAAGCAATTATCATTCAGCAAACCTCACTGTTGGGATAAGGTAGTTTTATCTACTGGCAAACATTCTTGCTATCGAATTATAACTACCTTAAGTAAGGTAAGTACTTTAACGTTTATAAACAATCTGAGTTGGATGGACGGAGATAAGAAACCGTTACGGTACTTTAGTTGCAGATCAACGCGCGTATTACGGCACCAACGGTAAAGTAAGGTACGAAGTACGAGTACCTTCCTTTGTAAATGCAATAAGGCTGGCCTCCATCAACCCTTGTTTGAGTGCGAGCCTGGAGTAGTACTCTTACCATTCATAAGGTATACAACAACGACCCTTGGACTGTTGTATTGAAAGCTCTCTTTCCGCAGCTCTGCATTACAAGCAAGACCAGTGGTCTTTACACATGTGTCCGTCGGAACAAGGTCATAATCACTGCATGTGTTTAAATCACTAGACTACGCACTAGTAAAATACAGAGAAGACGTATTGAACATCGAGTCCCCAAGTCCCTCGTCCTTTCCTTGTCAACCCTGGAAACTTCCAATCAAAAACATTGACCTACAATTTACTCTCCGACTCCCAATGACTGTGTCGATTCCGCGCTCAATGTACAGGTGCCTTACTGCTTGGACAGAGCGAGCCCGACACTGTTGGTGCCAAGATCGTACACGGAATACCATTTCCTCAAAAAAGCGTCACCAAGGATTGCCAATGGGCCAACGGGTTCGGGGAAGTCTATTGGATATACATCAGCTCCACGCGGTGAGCGGCAGACGAAACGAACTTACCCATGCCGAAGAAAGACGAAATACAGGAACCTTGGACCTCGAGAATGTAATCATACGGACCGATCGTGAAATTCTGACCGGTAAGAGTGAATGACATATCCGGAAGCTTATCCCTTTTCGAGCAATCGACACTATACTGGCCATTGAAGCCCTTCTTTGCACCGATCTCCTTGTTGCTATTCTAGGTTAATATCTAGCGTTAAAAAATAGGAACGTCATGACTCACAGAAGCTCGGCTAGGGTGGATGGAAGAGCAATCAAAGAGGTTCCGGTGTCCAGGATAACGCCAGTGTCGTCAAGCTCAGCTGTGGCATCACCAAAAGTGATGGCATCAAGATCAACTTCCCAGTATGCCTTGCGTCTCAACGGGATTTTGGTCATTTTGCCGCTATAGTGATCCTTGTTTACGCCACCGAACATGGCCTCGGATTCGTCACCTTCGCCGTTGTCGGTGTTGCTGAGGTAGAAGGAGACGACGGGCTCGTCGAGAAGGTTTTGGTCAATCATGTTATAGAAAGGTGGAACGATCTTGTTGACGCTGATGGTATCATAGCCGAGACCCATTATGCCATCAAAACGTCCGAAGGCAAAAGCAAGGCCGGGCTCTTGAGTAGCCTCAGCAAAGTCCTGGTTCTTGATATTGATGTCGCCAATCTGGACAGTGTCCTGTGAGATGAAGCCGCTTAAGCTGCCCGAACCATATCGAATCTCAAATTCGGAACCATTCTTCTTGTATGTTGATGAGGCAGACGAATCGTACTTGGTATGAAGATAGCAAGCAATGGATCCACACTCGGTTGATGGGACCCAGAGGTTGGAGGAGCCAGTGTCCAAGACTACTTTGAATGTCTGTGGCGGGGTGCCGATAGCGATTTCAGAGAAGTCTAGAGCCTTGTGAGATTTAGAATCATGGAATAGGTGTGGTAGAACAAACATTGGGCATTCAAGAAGTTCGAGACAGGTACTGGGTGATCGTCATGCTCCAAATGGATTGCAGCGTCCCGAAACATATTATCTCTGTGTGCTTCTGGGCGGATGCCCATGAACTTTTGGCCGGAATATTTCTTGTAAAGAGACCTTGCATGTGTGGTGATGTCAGCATGCTCGAGCTGCTCTGATAAAGGCACTTTCTCAAGCTTCAGCTTATGGACGCCGCAGTTCGCCAGGCCGGCAAAGGCCGCAGCGGCAAAAAGGAATCTGCTCTTCATGTTCTCAAACCAGTGAAGCGTATGTTACAGAGTAATGCAAGCGATTGAGGTGGGAAATGATGATAGATAGGTGAGGCAGTTGTTGGTGGAAGGAGGCTGGGAGTGGCTAGGCGAGGTAGGTGGATGATGACCACGGCGGTTGCCTCCAGCACCCTTGCGCAAGTAGATTAGCGCAGGTTGGACCCTTTTTATCAAGCGCCAAGCAAGCTGTAGTGGATCACACGAGCAATAACCTTGGTGAGCTGCAGCATGAATTATGATGGTGGACACTCTTGCGTGATCATTTACATCTATCACGCTGAGATCCAATCTCCTGTGATGAAAGGTTCATCGGAACTCTAGCTCTATAGGCATACTTGTGGTATATAAGATGCAGCGCTGAAAAGATGCTACTTGTAGAAATCGAATTTGATATCGCTTGCCTCCCCCTTCACTTGGCTCGAATATGCATCCTCCAAGTCCGATTGGATAATGTTGTATCTGTTCTTTCTGACAGCTCTCAAACCCGCCTCTTGCATAATGGCTGCTATAATTGCGCCTGACAATGGATCGTTGCGGATGATGAGAGAATCCAAATCGACTTCGGGCGATAGTGACATCTTTGCTGAAATCGTCGTGAAAATCAATCGTCTTTCCCGACGGTCTCGTAGTGAAGGGAATTCAATCTTGCGGTCTAGACGACCTGGGCGTAGTAGTGCAGGGTCCAAAGTGTCGGCTCGGTTTGTAGCCATGATAACTTTGACATTGCTGGTCTGGTCAAAGCCATCCATCTGATTCAGTAGCTCCAGCAGTATGCGCTGCACTTCTCGGTCTGCGCCCGTCTGAGCATCAAACCGTTTCGTTGCAATGGCATCAATCTCATCGATGAAGATGATCGCAGGCGAATTTTCTCTTGCCATTCGGAAAACATCGCGCACCATACGGGGCCCCTCTCCCAGATACTTTTGCACAAACTCTGAGCCCACGACGCGAATGAAATTTGCCGTTGTGCTATTGGCCACCGCTTTGACCAGCATGGTTTTGCCAGTGCCGGGCGGACCGTACAGAAGTACACCCCGAGGTGGGTCGATGCCTGCTGGTCATCAGCACAGCCCTGACGACCAAAGATAACGTGTACCCACCTATTTGCTTGTAGAGGTCAAAATGCGACAAGGGCAGTTCCACAGCTTCCCGAATCTCCTGCTTCTGCATATCCAAGCCCCCGACATCCGCGTACGTCACATCAGGCTTTTCGTGAGCACCCAGCATTGCAATAGATGAATCGGCTTCAGGCGGCAGAATGTCAACGAGAGAATTCGAGTGGCGGTGAAGGGCGACGGACGATGATGGCTTGAGTTTTTCTCGATCGAGGGTGGAAAGGATGCGGACAACATAGTTAGAACCTGTTGATGATTGCACGATACCGGTGCTGCGCAGACATCAGTCATCAGGAATGGGAGAAGCCCTATTTTGGGTTGCGTACTTTTGATCGATTGCTTCCATGAACTGGCCGATGACCAAGGGAACACTTTGTATCCGCTTGATTTCTTCTTGTGCTCGTACCAGCTCTCTCTTCAGGCTCCTGCTATCCGTTTAGAGAACGACTCCTGAAAGTCTCATACCTTAGGCTTACCTCTGCTCATCCTTGATATACTCTTCTTGTAGGTTGATGTACCTATGTCAAGCTTAGTGCACGTATGATATTCATGGGCGTCGAGGCTTACTCGAGATGTCGTTGAAGTTTCTTGAGGGTCGAGTATTCATCGCTATCATCGTTACCGATGCCTTCGATGTCGATGCTGGGTATATTTGATGGCGTTTGCCTCTTGTGGGGTGGAATCACGTTTGACAAGTTTTCCACAGCGGTGTCTCCCATGATGTGAGTGGTTGCGGTCTTGCAAGTAAGGAGAAGTATTCAGATAACCAAGGGATTGGAAATGCTGCGTGCAGAGGCTGAAGGTGTTGTTTTGGGGAGCTGTCCAAAAACCAACTAAGTACCTTGAGTAAGGTATGGCACTACGAGATCACGAAAATCTACCTAACGTATCAAGGGCGATTTTACCCATTATCACACTATCTAAGATTAACGGAGGATTTCACTTTTTATAGTTACTGGAAAAGGGATTCAGCTAAAAAAAAAATGTAAAAAGGTATGAGTTTAGATCTAGTGGGGGTCGAACCCACGACATCCGCATTACGATGATCATATAGATGCTGAATCCATATAAGAACGGCGCGCTCTGGTAAGGGTCAGCAATTAACAATGTTTAATTGTAAATTTGTACTCACACCACTGCGCCATAGATCTAGATCTAACAGTTCAGCGATCACTAGTCTATAATATAAAGCCATCAAAGCTAACGGAAATGCATACATTCAAATTTTGACCTCTAGGCTTTCAGTATGGGTTCCAATGCAATGTAGATTTATAACACTCCGTTCTACTGTTTAGACTACAGTGTTTGCGATTTACAATGCACACTATTATCAGCAAGGAGGAAGAGTTACGTTTCGCACAATGGGGACTGATGGGATTGGCAAAATTGTTAAGATAGGTCAAGACAGGTACGAGTACGATGTTAGGCGGTGGATATGTGTTTGTACGAAAAAGCGAGGCCACATGCCGTTGTGTAGAGTTTAGAGCAGAGTAAGTAGAGTAGAGTAAAGTAGAGTCGAGCAGAGGGACATGTGGTAGATGTGGTAGTGATTGGTGCAAAAATCAATCTAATAAGACAGTAAGTGGACCAGTGCAGCATCACTTTCGTTAGTCCCTGCATGGTAAAAGGTGTTTATTAGACGATTCGAGTACCGCTGTTGTCAATCATAATGATGCTAGATGAAAGGGTCGATTATTGCTTCTTGTGTTTTCAATTTTTTATTCTTACTGTCGAGAAGTGGTGTCGTCGATAGTAAAATACTTTCAAAGAATAAGGTACCTTACCTTAGGAGAAAGAACGGCAAGGAGCCAAAGAGAGTACGAAGTAAGCGTACCTTAAGGTAGGAAGAGAGCCCGAAGTAAAGTAAACGGTAAAGTAAACGGTAAGGTAAAATACAAAGGTTAGCGGTAAAATTAATAATCATCTCTCGTTCTCATCAACTTCTCTCTTCCCCCCCGGCTAAAGATTATCCCCGTCTCCCCCCCATCCAAAAGGGAAGAAGACGCAAAGGTGCCTAGATTTCGCCCATTATTCCATTCTCCCTATTATTATTACTTCCCTATTATCGTTGTTCCCTATTATTACTTTTCCTGCTCCCCCCAAGTATGTTATTTACTGCTTGGCTAAAAGGCAAATAATAATAATATTATACCATTCATTCAGATAACCAAAGGTAAAGTCTCCCTTTTCAACTACTACCACTACCAACTACTACTGCTATCAATACTACTACTTCTTCTTATGCCAGCCATTCCTGCCCTCCAACACCTCTCCCAACAATCTTTTCCCACTCCCTCACCCTCCCCCCCCCCCAAAACCAGTGGTACAAGTCAGCCGCACTCTGTGTCTGAGATGCCACGGACAATACCCCCTCCTCTACCTACTACCTGTGTCGGATCCGATCCCCAAGCTTGTCTCATTGGTCGCATGCTTCGCTGAAATCGAATCGTTCCTTCTCCATCGCGTTTCACTCGAGCCTTGGCTGCCTATGCTGACTGTCCCTCCTGATGAAGCTCCCTTCCCACTCATCACGCCGGCTCCATCGTTGGCGTAAGTTGTGACTAAGACCTCAGATCTCGAAGCGCATCATCGTTGACAATGTAAACAGCAGACCGACCACTCCGCCACTTCAGGTGAGCTCCTCTGCACATCCTCCCTCTCTACTATACCACTATACCACAACGGCCGCGGACACCACACGGCCCTACTGCTGATGCTCACCGGACGCGCTATGCCATCTTGGGATACCCGATCATCCTACACTTGCACCCCACGACAGCGCTACTTCTCCACGTCCCGGTCGGGCGCTATGCACATACTTTGCGCTGAGGCTAGTTACACAATGGTATCGAATATTATGCTAAGGTTGCGTCCCAGGAGCAGATGGGTTGCTGCGCATTCCGGTCGATATGAGTATGCCAAATTGGCTCAACGATGTCCAGCCCTTTCCCAACAATGAAAATGGAGCCTTCAATCCTGCTAGCGACCCTTCTTTGGCTTTCATGCCGACTCCTACCTCATCGTCCTTCGAATTCAATCATTTGCAGAACCAACAACTACAGCAGCGCATGCAGAATGGAAATGCGCGTAACGGCTCCCCTGCGTACAGCTCCATGTACCCTACTCAACCCCTCGTTCCTTCGAAACGGCCTCGGCCCCGGGAAGATAGCATAGGAGAATCTCCTCGACAGGTTCCCGGCACCCTCCCTGCATCGCGCTCACAAACACCTCAGGGTGTGTATCCAGGCTATCAAGGTGCTATCAATGGTAACCAACATTTCTCCGGGACACCATCATACCAGCAGTTTCAGCAAACCGGCAGCAATCCGAGTCAATCGCCCATTATCCCAAACCAGTCCTTTAACCCTCAAGCCCCACAGCAGCGTGTCCAGACAATGTCGCCTTCCCCTTTCTCTCCAGCCACTCAGACTTTCGGTGGCGCACATGCGTCCCCTCCGCAGTCCGAACATGGCAGTCGAGTGAATACCCCTCAGAATGGTGGTCAGCATTATGCACAAGTAATGCCATATGGTGCGGGCCCTGGTCAATCATTCACCTCACCAGTTGGCACGCCGGTGAACGGGGCGGCTTTGTCTCAATACAATCAACAGCCCCAGAGTCATCAGCAACAACAGCTGAGGATGCAACAAGAAGCCCTCCGCATGCGACAGCTACAGCATCTACGGCAGCAAGGTGGCACAATGGGTCCTTTGGCACAACCCTCGAATCACATGTCCGCGGGCCACATCGCAGCGCTTCGTGCACAGCAGGGACAACCGCGACCAGATAACCAGGGTCAGCTCTTACAAGCCATTGCCCAATTTATGCAACAACAACAACTGCAATTCATTGATCGGCCTGTGATCGCAGGGCGACATATCAATAGCGTGCAGCTATTCGTTAACGTTCTGAGGATGGGCGGTTCGAAAAGAGTAAGTAATACAGGGTCATGGCCAAAGGCCGCTCAATTGTTAGGAATAGCCGCAGAACAATTTCCATCTGCCGGTCGAGAGCTTCAAAATTACTGGCATGCAAATCTGTTGCCGTATGAAACGTATATGCAGACACAACAGCAGCAACAACGGCAGGCAATGGCAGATCATACCAGGCTTCCGAATCACAATCAAGGTGGAGATGCAGGTTTAAGACAGGAGGTGTTTTCCCCAACAAAGCAGATGCACAATCAGCAGGGGCAGCAGCTTATACAACCCCCGCCACACATGCATGCCCAGTATCAAACACCTCAAAGGCACATGGTCACCACACAGCATGAAGCCAGGCCGGCGCTACAAAATGGATACATGACACCACAGCAGGGCCAAGCTCAGGGACGTCCATCCAATGTTTACAACGTGCCGCATCTTGGAATGCAGGCTCCACCGCGTAGCGGTCCACCCAAAGAAGCCCAGAAGCCGTCCTCGGCAGTCAAAAAGGAGGCAGACGACAACCGGATACCGCGGCTATCAGAAAACAAGAATTGGAGGCTTGAGCCCAAGATCGCGAAGCTAGAAGAGCACAAAATATTCGATGCGACAAGTCTCGACAATGGAGATACAGCACCAACTTATGGGGGCGTCGAACTGGCTCCTGGGTCCAATTTTCTGGGGACTATAGATGATCTACTGAAGTACAAGCTCAGTGTACCTAAAGTGGAAGAGCTTGGTGTCATCGATATTCGGGCTTTGACATTATCCCTGCGTTCAGGTATACATGGAGAAGTGCGGCTTGCGCTTGACACGCTGGCTTCTTTAACTATTGAACAGATCCCACTCCACCTGGATAATTGCGAGGATCTGCTTGAGGCTTTGATCGATTGTGCGGAGGACCAGGTAGATTTGCTTGCGGACCACGCTGCCGAAGTCTCAGACGCCATGCTCATCAGCTCCTACGAGGAGATTGCTAGAGGCTGTAAGATCGAAACTACCATGCTTCAGGACGTACCGGAATTTGGCGCCCTTGATTACGATCTTGATCGGGCAGTTGACAGGCTGATATGTGTGACCACAATACTCAGAAATTTCTCGTTCCTGGAGCACAACCACACAGCCTTGGCAGATCCCATGGTCATTCGATTTATGACCACTGTGATCCGATACCTTGGCACGCGTACTATGCTGTTACGAACAAATTTGAACGCTCTAGATTTCAGCAAAGATGTTCTCACTTTCCTCACCAATGTATCTCAGCGTATCGACCTGCCAGGAAAAGAGGAGGCCTTGTGCATACTCCACTTCTTGCTATCTTTTGCGCCATCGCCTGCGCCTCGTAGCGCTGAGGACGAAGAGATCTCTTTCTCTGCCTACATCCCAGCAATCCATCGCTACTTCCCACACGCAGTCGACAGCTTGGCGAAACTACTCGCTCGAGGTGATCCAAATCGATCCTTCTATAGAGCAATATTTGCCGTAGACAGTTCTTCTACCCCACCATACGATCTGCTGACTCGGGCTTTCGGTCTGGCCATAGCTGCGATACCCGAATATGGACACCTTAATACTGCAGGTCTCGTTAAGCTCCGCGCTCCCTACCTGGTGCAAGGTCTCTTGGCCGCGGAAATTATTATTGGTCTTATACCAGCCTCGGAGCATGAACTCGCGCACACATGGCTTACATCTCGGGATGGCTTCATCTTCAGTCTGACAAGGATTGTGTCCGAATTCAGCAGACAGCCGCAGCCTTCGTCACAACAGCGACACGTTTCAGGCCGAATGCAGGATAATGATCCTCATGGTATCATTACCATCACCAATCGTGGGCTTGCAGTCCTGAGGAAGCTCGCCGAAAAGGCGAAGGATGCACTTGGCAGTGCAAAAGGACTGCCACCCGAAGTGATGCCCGACAAACGGAGTGTCCTTTCAGCCTTAGTGCAACCCAACACGGGGGATCTTACTGTAGCGATGCTCTGTGGTCTCTCTGGTTTGGATGCCTGAGCATACTTATGGCAATCGCGCGAATTATTGCCCTAATCCCTGCGTCAGGGATTGAGAAGAGGCTTGAGCCAATAGGTCCTAGTTGATTTGGTGTAGGGTAGTGAGGGTGTGTTAAGCACATGGATCGGTGGCCTACCAAGCAAGTCGTGTGGCTGGGAGAAATGAGAGCGAGGCGGTATCTGGGTAATGTGGCTTGAAACAAAGTGATGCGCAATTGGTGTCTATAGTTTGTACACTTTGTGCTGCGCCTAACGTTACACAAGTAGATCCCATGATCAGGGGGACCTGGGTAAAACGCATTCGCTTGAAGAAGCACTCCCGATAGCATATATCAGAAATGTCGCTCTTCCAAGAACCTTTTGATGTCATCCTTATACCAGCCCTATGAAGACAATTGATGTTAGCCGTTTCTCAATCAGGGACGCTGTTTGCCCAGTCTTCTTCATAGAACCCCTATCTATGCACGACTGTGTCAACGTACCTTTATAATAATATGCCCTGTGAGTCGATTGATAACGACGGTGTTCTCCCTCAAGGCTAACGTCGCTACTATTTCTTCCCTAAGCTTCTCGACGTTCCCTTGAATCTTCCGTATTCGAGTCTGGTGGAGATTTCCGCCGCGTTTAGCGAGGTGGTAGATTGGCAACTTTTGTGATGCGGTACGGTGAACGTGATAGGGAAGGGGAGGTAGCGCAGTGGGATCAATCGGGGTCGAGGGTTCTGTTGCAGGAGATGACGTTGCTGGGGCTTGCGCCTTTGGGATCTCTGTGGCAGCTATTGGCAATCAGACTTCGGTAGATGGACGTTTGGTCGTAGGATGGGAAAGGCCTTACTTCGTTGGTGGAGACGAGGTAGGCTTGATATCTGGCGCTGGAGAACATGGATGGAGGAGGGACGAGGAAGGGGAAGAGGACGTAAGAAGGACATGAAAGATACTGAAAACATTGTGTCGCATGGGAGGATAGCGAAGCCAAGTCAATATCTTTTATATCTTAAAGCTAACTCGGGTGGATTCTTTGGTGTTTGATGAATCGGAGAACTCTTGGCGCCAAGGCGCGCACGCAACGCACAAAGTCCGCTTCCTCCCAGTTTGTCAAGATAGTTCTACATAACCGCAGCTATGACAGACAACACTCCCACATCAGCAGGAGCCATACTGAACGGCAAGGCCCAAACGGCATCCGCAGAGATCTCCGAAGAAAATGACCTCCTCCCCAAGCTCATCCTCCACCTCGACCGCCATCTCATATTCCCTCTACTCGAATTCCTGTCCGGCCAAGAGGGCGATGACAGCACGAATTCGGATATCACAAGGACAAAATATGAACTTCTCAAGCAAACCAACATGACTGACTACGTTGCGAGTCTGTGGCAAGAACTCAATGACAGCGATGATGTGCCTGAAGAATTCTTGAAGAAGAGGGAAGAAGTTTTACAACGTTTATCTCTATTTACCGAAGAGACCAGTCAGATCGATGAACTGCTCAGTGATGACAGTGTGGTGTCCAACCTCCGCAGCGATAAGGTCGCCAACTTGAAATTCCTCGAGACGAACCATGGAGTCACGAGCGAGATGGTAGACATGCTTTACGATTACGGTCGTTTTCAATATAGCTGTGGCAGCTATGCCAATGCCGCCCACCTCCTGGACCAGTTCCGCATTCTTTCCACCGACAATGACAAAGCCACATCCGCGACCTGGGGCAAACTTGCCTCAGATATACTAACCACCCAATGGGATGTTGTGATGGAGGAGGTCAATAAAGTAAAAGAGAGTATCGATACCAAACTTTTCAACAATCCCTTGGCACAGCTCCAGCACCGAACGTGGCTTATTCATTGGTCGCTCTTTCCATTTTTCAACTACGAACCCGCCCGCGACCAGATCACGGAACTCTTCTTCTCTCCCGCCTTCATAAATACTATTCAGACCAATTGCCCTTGGATCCTACGCTACCTTGCAGCTGCCGTTATCACCAACAGATCACGAACGCGCAATACAGGCCAGTACCAGAAGCAGCTCAAGGATCTTGTGCGGGTTGTGCGCCAGGAAGCCTACGAATACCAAGATCCAGTCACTAGCTTTATAAAAGCGCTTTATATCGATTTTGACTTCGAAGAAGCGCAGAAGAAGTTGAGCGAAGCGGAAGATGTTCTCAAGGGTGATTTCTTCCTGAGTGCAGCGGCAGAAGCATTCGTGGAGGCTGCGAGGCATCTGATAAGTGAGAGTTACTGCAAGATCCACCAGAGGATCGATATTAGGGATCTAAGCAAGAGGTTAGGCCTGGAGATGGAGGAAGGCGAGAAATGGATTGTGAACCTGATTCGGGATACGAGAATGGATGGGAAGCTGGACTACAAGGAAGGGACCGTACTGATGAACCACCCAGCAAACTCAGTATACCAGCAAGTAAGCGTACACTTTTGCATCTATCTGTCAAGTCTCCTATGCTGACCTGAGAACAGGTGATTGAGCGCACTAAAGGAAGTTTCTTCAGGACCTCGGTGCTGAGTGCTGCCGTCGCGAAGTGATGATTCGTGAGTGGCGGTGCTAATTGCGAGTGCATGGCGTTCAGGATAGTTATCTCTCAACCATTCTCCAGGGGTGCATGATTGTTTGTCAGCGTAGCATTGCGTGGGTGTCGAGCAAATAGACACAATAGATAGTGGCAGAGTCTAGGTAGGAAGGGACAGCTATGACATTATGTCTGGCCCTTGTTCTGTATTCTCCATTTGAGGGTGCAGTATAACCGTACCGTCTCTCTCGATGCTTATACAATTTCATGCTCCGTCGCTCTGGGCTATAGACTTTATGCGTCACATGATGCCAAGAATGCGTCGTCTCTATATGCCTCTCCCTCAATCATCTTTGAGCTTCCAATCACAATGGCCCCCGACCACGAGTACTATTCCGGTGCCTCATCCCAGACGATTGTAGGTCGTTGAGGTCATCTTAAATAATGGGAACATCCTGGGCACATAGGCTCAGTTTTCAATGATCTCTCTTGCAGCATCTTGTATTGGCGACAACAGGTCGATGGTTTACTTCGGATGGTGGTACAGGAACTATCAATCTAGTCGACCCCCCGCCCTGTTCCCATGTCCCATCTCGTAGCGGAGTTCGTCCGAGGCCTAGGCCATTCGATACTATACAATTGTGGGTACAACAGCCCTTTTCCCTCCCAGTTTGGCCTTCTGGATTCATTGTTGCTTCATTTCATCAAAGCTCTCAGGAGAATGCCTTTCAACATCGCCCTCATCTCCGAGCGACGTCTCTTGGGCGTGCCACAGGGTCGAGTACACACCGTCTTGACCGATTAGCTGGGCATGCGTCCCACTCTCTACCACATGTCCATTCTGCAAGACAATGATCTTGTCACTGTCGAGGATTGACCGTAGCCTATGCGCCACGAAAACGCTGGTCCTTGATTTCTCTTTGAGTATACTGTTGATGTTCTGCAGCAGCGATTGCTCGGTGTACGTATCCAAAGCCGACGTGGCTTCGTCAAAGAAAA
Organism: Xanthoparmelia taractica; assembly: GCA_033085395.1. NCBI lineage: Eukaryota > Fungi > Ascomycota > Lecanoromycetes > Lecanorales > Parmeliaceae > Xanthoparmelia > Xanthoparmelia taractica. Next base: position 294,295 of record MU853182.1, on the reverse strand, counting down.
GCAAAGGCGGATCTTTCAGTATGAGTCTCGATACTGCCAGCCTTTGTTTCTCTCCTCCGCTGATCATCATGCCCCTTTCACCAACCATGGTGTTGTAGCCATCAGGAAGAGAGTCGATGGTATCATGGACCCTCGCCCGCTTAGCAGCGCTACGAACCTCTTCAGATGACGCATTCATGTCTCCATAGCGGATATTGTGCTCAATAGTGTTGTTGAACAAAGGCGTGTCTTGAGGCACGACTCCAATAGCTTTGCGCAGGCTGTTCAAGCTGACCTCTCGTATGTCCTGGTCATCAATCAGGATTCGCCCCGTTTCTATGTCGTAGAAGCGGAAAAGCAGCCGCAGGATGGTTGACTTCCCACAACCGCTTGGACCTACAATGGCTACCTTTTGACCGGCCGGAATGGTGAGACTGAGATTCCGCAATATCGGCCGGTCTTTGTGGTAACCGAAAGTCACGTTCTCAAATCTGATCTCTCCTCCCTTGGTCAAATGGAGTGCTTTCGGCTTCTTAGGCTCTTTGACGGCTATGTTAACCTTCTGCAGGTTAAACAGGGTCTCCATATCAAGCAATGATTGCCTCAGCTCTCGATACACAGAGCCAAGGAAGTTGAGAGGCACGGAGAGCTGGAAGACTAGCTGGTTGACCATCACAAGGTCTCCAACGGTGAGGCTCCCCGTCGCGATACCATCAGCGGCAAGATACATCATGCCGGATAGGGCGCTGGAGAAGATGAGATTCTGCCCTGCGTTCAACAAAGAGAGTGAAGTGGTGACTTTGATTGAAGCTTTCTCATAGTTACTCAACGCTTGCTCGTATCTACCTACTTCGAACTTCTCGTTGTTGAAATACTTGACGGCTTCGAAGTTGATGAGAGAGTCAACCGCCACCGTTGCACCCTGATTATCTGCCGCATTTGCCTGCTTTCGAAATTTTGTTCTCCAGGATGTGGTGACGACTGTGAATCCGGTGTAAGCGACCATTGTTGCAGCAGTGATGGCAGCGAACTTCGGCCCATACTGATATGCCAAAATCCCACAAACCATAGCGATTTCCAACGCGGTAGGAATAATGTGAAAGACCATTGACGTTAACAGGAAACTTATGCCCTTGGTCCCCCTGTCAATGGCCCTTGTTAGGCCTCCTGTTTGCCTCGATAGATGGAAACTCAAGTCCAGTCGGAGGAGATGCTCGAAGACGTTGCATGCGACTCGGCGAATGGCTGTCTGAGCAACGCTCGCAAATATTGCGTTTCTGATTTCCTGAAAAACAGCCGCCCCAATTCTGGTAGCACCATCTAAGAGATCCATGAGTAGAGGGATAAAGTTAAAGTAGAGAACCCGTACAAGCTACAATCATAGCCCCACCAACGGTCCAAGCTATTCCACCTAGAGCTACAAAATCCACATTCATAGAGTCGACAATGCTCTTGAAATAGAAAGGAACTTGTACGTTCAAGACCTATGAGTATTGAGCATCAAGAATTATAAGCATCATTTATATCACTTCCTACCTTTGATCCAACGAGTAGTGCCAGTGCAGTTCCTACTCTAGCCCTCGCTCCAAAGTCATCCTGGGTGTATTATTAGGCCTTTGCCGTCATTCAGACGTACAAGCCGGTCATACCTTTGGCCATATGTACTTGGCCATTTCCTTGATTATAATCCAATCCGCGCGCCTTTGCTCTTTGTTTGATACATTCTGCTCTGCCAGCAGAGCGTCTGTCTTGGGTGCTTCAGCAGGCTTTGCCTTACTTGGCTCCTGATAACATTCCGGCTTGATGCTTTCAGACTGTTCGGGACGCAGGCGACTCTCGCCCGGTGCTCTTTCCCGCCTCGAGCTGTCATTTTGCCGCAAATGTTTGGTATATACCAGATGTCGAAGAGGGGGAAAGCGTGGTCTCTGTTCCAATAGATATCTTGACCCCGCCAATGAAGGTTGTAGAGGTATGCGACAAGGCACGCATACTTTGGAGGCGAGTGTGACGCGCATTCTATCGTAGCATTTCAGTAGTCAAACATTACAGGCACCTGGTACCACTGTATTGATGTGCATGTATCAACATATATCAACGTATATCGACATATATCAACACATGTCACAGGGCCCAAATTGGTAGTTTGAGCATCATGTCGGCAAATCCACGAACGCTTAGCCTAGTGATAGCTATTGCAGCCTGAATTTTTACGAAACAACGAGTGATCAGCAGGTTGTCTAGCTCCCTGAGAAGTTAAAGTGTGAGCAGGACACGTTACAAGCTGGTCGATGCCGTGGTAAACTACTGCTGTCAAACTCCCCAGGTAGTTTTCACGCCTGCTACCCGACATATGCAGCGTCGGCTTATAACCATCGCGTTTCGCGATCATGGATAGTCCCGTCCCTTATAAGCTATGCGGGCTCCCTTGAGAGGCCCAGAGATCTTCAAGTCAAGTTATTTGAGAGCTCCCAGGGTATGGTATTCCTTACCAGCCGTCTGGCGACGAGGTCTGCACATTTCTACCCCATCCACAGACCCTCTTGACATTGTCCCTCCTGAACCTGGCCTGCAAACGAACGGTGCTACACCAGGTCCGTCGATTTCCCAGGGTCTCAATTGCGTACTGATTGTGTGCAAGATGCCAAATTCGAGGTCATTGGCTCTCCCTTCTCTCTCCTATCCGTTTCTCTCTCGGCCTCTCAAAACCTCTACACTCGGAAAGGGTCTCTGGTTGGGGTAGGGGGGAAGGCTGAGAATGTACGCGAAGCTTGATTGTCCAAGGTTTCTTATACAAGCTGAGGACGAAGTAGGCAGTGTCGACGCTTTCTATACTGGGGCCTTTCCGCAGAGCTTTTCTTCGAATACCATTTCTGTATCAGAAAATATCATCTATAACACCTATAACCGCACTCATATCCACCAAAGCGTCTCATACCTCAATGACAACGGTCAACTTAGATGGAACGCTGGATTGGATGATCACTGGAAAAGCTCTTTTAGCATGGACTGGGCAGACGCTCTCTATCACACCTACTTGGAACCGGAAAATGGTAAGCACCGATGCTGAATTGGAGATGAAATTCTGATCATCCAAGAGTCTTGCGCATTGGGGTAACTCTCAGATTACGGGAAGAGGACTCCTTGCCCTCGCAGGTCAAGGGTCCATTTCCCAAATCGTCCTCAAAGCTGGAGAATCATATGTGGTCCACCCAAGGTGCGTTTCGCACGGCATTGCGAGACGTTCACTATTGACGTACAGTCTAGCAACGTCGTTGCATATAGCATGAACGCTAGCCCACCTCTACCGTATCGTCTAAAGTCGTCTTCGCTGCGCTTTCAGATACCGGAGATAGGCGCCTCTAAGCTGCTACCAGATACGAGGTTCATAAGAGCAATGCGCAACTCGCAAACGTGGCAGACGTTCAAAGGTATATTATTCAGTGTTCGCACTTGGGCAAGGACGACTATCTGGGGCGATAGGGTTAGTACAATCCATAACTCAGTCAAGACAAAATCCCAATGGTCACCAGCTTTTTCTGCAGTTCTATGGGCCAACCACAATTCTACTACAAACACGCGCATCTAGGATACGCGACGTGCTGACATCTGAGAACGTCAAAGAGGTTGCCGACATGCAACCGGCGTTGAACCTCTCACAAGAGCGAAGCCCAGCAGACTCTGGGGTTCCTCAAGCCGGCTCTCCTGTAACTATCAAAGCTCCTCGTATGAGTACTGCGAGCATCGGCACTGACGGAAAGGTGACATTCGAGCAAGCTGCATCAAAGACTTGATGCAGAGGTTCCTCTTGCAAAAGAGGATACGCCTGGTAGAAGTTGTACTAAAGCTCGCCTCTCTTCTCTCACAATTTGCTGATCAAGCCATTGTTGCATATGCATTCAGGTACCTGGGGCCTTAAGCCTCTACATGCGCTCACGCTTCAAAGTATTAGCGAGATTCCCCACTCACACTGATATCATAGTCTGGAACCTGATCAGATTGCACACTCGCAAAGCCGATGTTATCAAGTTTGTTTTCCCGTGCCACCTAGCTGACCTACCACTATAGCTTGGCCTACATTTTTCTTCTGGCTCAAAGTCTTTGCCACGCCCGTTGTTCCTCCTCGATCAAATCAATAGCGTCCACCAACATCCCTTCTGCGGCTTGAGCGTATACCAAGAGTCTACCTGCAGAATCACTGTCTTCCCCTCCAAAACCAAGCTCTCGGAGTTGCTCAACGCAATCATTGATCTTACCCACAGTAGAATCGTCGTGATGCTGATCGTCGTATCCAGCCGCTGCAAAAGGCGAGCGTCGTGATCTAGTTTCAGGCCGAGGAAGCCTCTCGGGATGCTCCTGATTGGCACTTGGAGGCCTGCCTTTGTCGTCACTGGCCCTGTAGTGACCCCTGCGCTCGCGAACATTTCCCTGCAAAAATCCAGCCCATGGGACCCTTCCTGAACCATCGAAAACTTCTGAATAAGGCCTTCGGCGTCTTGCGGCGCGTCTGATGTCTGTGCTAGCGATAGTGGCATTCCGACGAAGTCCTTCAGTCAAATGGGGCCGGGCTGAAGGCTCCGCTTCTAGAGGGTCAAAAGGCTCTGCTAAACGGGCTGCCGAGCTCAGACGGCTAAGTGGTATGACCTCATGCCCCTTTTGCTGTGCAGAATGCTCATGGCGGCCGTTTACCGAATCATGAGATTGGCGGGACCCTTCTGCACTACTCGGACTGCTCAGCAATGGCAAGCTCCCATTTGAAGGCTTAGGCTCCTCAGACCTGGTACCATGCATGTTTTGACAGGGTGCTCGTTCGGGAACTAATGGCTGCATATCTGGTAATGCTGGGAAGGTTGGAGCGGCTCCAAAATTCTCTCCCTCGAACTGGGCTAATGTGGGAAAGCGGGCATCGAGTGGAGGTGAATTTGCACGCTGGATGTTGCATAGTTCCTCGAATGTTCTGACAGACTGAGACTGTCGCAGATGGTCTACATATCCTGGGCGATTCGGAAGGTGGATTGGCCCTGGCTTGTGAAACCTTGGTTTTTTGCTCATCGCAGGCGCAGACCTAGATTGGCTTTCTATTTCTAGCTGTGGGCTCGCAGGTTTCCCTGAAATGTACCTTGGCGCAGTTGCATGATCCGGCCTCGTAATGTAGGCTATCTCAGAGGGACCATCGCCACCCTTTGAATGGTATTGGTGGCTCTTACGCACGGTAACCGCGTCTTCTTCTGGGTCTTTACCGTCCAATGGACCCAATGCCGTAGGCCTCGAGCCAACGTCTACTTCTGCCGATCCGTTACGAGAGGCGGAAGCAATCCCAGGCCGATTTGCAGCCATCTGTCTTCCCAAAGCGGCCGTGAAGCCCCCCGTCAGACTCTGAAACACGAGAACAGCGTCATCAATGAGCTGCAAATCAGCGTTTCGAGTCCTGTCTGCTGCCTGACGTGAGACGCTGGATACTTCTTGAAGCCCTCGTCCAATGCTTTGCATGCAGGCACCCAGCCCGCGAATGCCGCGATCGATGGCTGTTGAAAAATCTTGAGATAGCGCCACATCTCCAGCAGTGCGCTCGTGTAGATGCTCGTTGATGAGTCCCAAAAGTCCCTGTGAACCGTGAGGCGAAGGGTGATCTTGCGACTCGCTAGAGGAATTGACCTGATTGGCCGGGTTGGGCACTGGAGTCTGAGCAACAGGTGATTCAAATCCAAGGGCTTCCTCGCTGTTGGTAGTTGGAACTTCCTTGGCCAATTCTGCTTCAAAAACCTCCAGAAGCGATAGCTGACCATTATTAGGCACTTCTTCCTTATCCGTAGTACTGAATGTATTCGTTGCTTCATCTTGAGCGTTCTGACGCTCGTCAAAACGGGCTGCGCGTGTTCCGCTATAGGAAGACCAGCGATTCTTGCTTATCGCATGTTCCGAGGCTCCTACCCGAGAAGGCCTTGAATGGCGAATAGGATTTGTCCGCCAGCGAAGTTTGTCGCCAGCTACCTGCGCCTGTCTTCTCCCTTCTGAGGTCAGGCCAGGTCCATCAAAAGCTGGATCCAGGCTGGTAGATGCTGGTAGGAACGCCAATGACGATGATTTGTAATCCGTCCATCGATTTTGATGGCTGTCGACTGCAGTCATCCTCGACCGTAACTTTTCGCCTGCGGCTTGTGCCTGCATCCATCAGTAAGCTATCTACTGTACTACAACAACCTCAACAAACGACCATTGAACTTACATGCCTTTTCCCTTCCATAACAAGATTTCCTTCTCTTTTTTTGCCCATGGTTGACGAGGCTGAGCGGTCCAGGTCCACATTTGAGACGTTCGGAAGGGAAGCCTGCCCAGGCGTCTTTACCGACATCGGCAGCTCTACTTGAGGTGGTCTCGTGGCGTTGAAATGGTGGACTCGATAGTCTTCGAACTGTTGCGTACCCGGTGCGCTGTACGTGGAATTGGGCTTTGTCTTAATGGATTCTTCCGAGCTTCCAGATTGCTCAGAATGAGCATTGCGCTCGTAGGCCCTACGAGCCATATCTTTTTTACCCAAAGCCCAGTGCATTGCATCAACAGATTCCCAACTGACGCCTAGCTCTTTTGCAATCGGACTCCATATTTCCGCTCTGTGCCTGTCCAGAGATCTCGAAGTCAGATTCTTCTCCTATACACTCATTCTTTATATCCTTCCGTGGGGGGTATATTTACACTCACCTTTCATAGAATATCGCCAGACGATCTTTCTTCTCCGCACTCCATTTCATCACGTCGCCCTGGTCTTGTGCGACGGTAACGCCATCTGAGTCTTTGCTAGAGCTCTGTAATATTTGCCAAAGACTTTGGACGCGCGCGCAGTCATCGATCTCGAATACATGATGCTCTGAAGATCGTGAAGCATGCTGCATGTCGGCAGCAGGACCTGATGAGGGCAGGAAGACGGGTTCTTGTAGCTTCTCCGTCAACTCTCTAGAGGATCCAAGCTGTGTATTGGCATTAGGCACCGAATAATTACAAATTCTCGTGTAGGAAAGAACTTACTGTGATCAAGTCTCCATCGTCTTCGTCATAATATTTCAATGTTGCAGCCGGATGACTGGAGATAGTATCATCGTAACAGGGAGCGTTGATTCGAACGAGAGTGTCTTGAGAGGCACTGAAAGGCCGCAGGTTTCGGATATGAAATGGGGGCAACATTGAACCAAATCAAAGGGATTCGCCTTGATCAATTGTTACTGTGAGTAGGGGATACTCAAGTCAGGTAGGCACATAGGCTGCGACCCAGCTGTTGCCTTCGGAGTTAAGCACTGCGCTTACCGCGCCTATTGCGCGTCTGCCAAGGCTTGAAAGAGACTCGGGAGTACTTATTCTGCACGGGCAATTGCCAATTTTGGAGAAAAAGGTTCGTATCGACTGCGTGCTAAATCCAGGCTACCCTTTGAAGTGGTTCTGTATCTACCAGGTTAAGGCAGCATTCCTGCAATTATAGGTTGGCCAGGCAGGTAGGAAGTGATGAGTGGCTGGATCAAAGTGAATCCTTCGTTGCTGCTATTTCCGAATATTAGAGCCCATTGGGGCCAATTGATCCAGAGGGAAAACACCAAAATCTTCCTGGGTTTGAAAAATCTAGTGGTCAGCAGGTATTGTTTGGAGGCGTGGTTGTTGTGATGTCTTCTGTCATGACAGCTCTACAGCCCAAAAGACAATAGCTACTACGCTTCAATATGATGTCTCAAGTACAACATCTTTAGGTTATCAACAATTTCCTCTCTTAGCCTTGCCCTTTTTGCTGAAGCTTAAAGCCCCTGGGACTTGAGTATGAAAAAGTTGGCTAGGGTCATACTCTTCGCTCACCATTAGCTTCGCCTGAATCGCATTTCCATACCATTTGACGCGGTTTTGGATATAGGCAGCGTAGTTCAAACAAAGGTATGGATTATAGGTACCCATGGCCGGCTTCTATCTGACCGAACAGACGCTTGGCTTCGGTATCGATACTGGGATCATCAGCTTCCTCGGCCTATTGAATGATGAGAAGAACATTAACGATATCGCCGTCCTCTAGACCTAATTGTACAGAGTTGCCGCCATTTGCAGGTCGATACTCAATAACAAGTTACGGCAATGGCTGGAAACTTAGACTGAAGGTCAAATTCTTAACACCTGAGATATCCTGAAGAGTCTGATTGGCAAGATCGAAGGTCGCAGTAACGAATATTCCTCGGCTACAGGATGGATTCCGAGCATCAATCTCATGGTGAAGTCGGTCAGATTAGAAAAATGCAATGCATCAAACGTCTGAGGAAGATCTGTGAAGTCTTTGAATGCTGCCGGATAAACCCTCCTACACCGGTAAATGTCAAACGTCTCGGGCCTTTTCTCACAGAATAGACGAACAGTTGCCAATACTGTTGTGGACTGGAATCAATACTTGGCAAATTGCACGAGTGTGGCAGCAGACTTCTTATCTTCATGCTCATAATATAACATTGCACGTCCCTAGCACTGAGTAGCATGGAAATTTAGGATAGTATGTATCCGCGCACATTGCTAACGTTAGGTGGGACCACTAAAGATGTAATGTGGAGAATTGAACCTCAACCTCGGACATTCTCACCCTCATTGCCCGGATCCTGTTCACGAGCAGCTGTAGCAGTGTCGTCGAGCATGCCGTTCAAAGCATGCCTTCGGAGTCGACACAGGTGTAATCAATGAAGCCACATAAAGTCCTGTCAGCGGACATGGCAACATGCCGACGATAACTGAACAGCCTCATATGGTGTCCCAAGATTCATTTCTGGTAAAGCAACATGCCCAAAATGTCTAAGAGCTCTTGCAACGTTGTGTGCTTGGTAATCCAATGATCCTCTCAATAGGTATCCACTTGGAGCCTCTTCGCCATCGCAGTGCTTTTCTACCTTGCCCAGATCGCTGTCCGCCTCAAGACTTCGCGCTGCCTCTACCTAGACGATGCATGGGGATCGCTTGCATTCCAGTCCTTCTCGGCCGCGCCTTGGTCCTGACTGTTGCAATACCCTTGATGTATCAGGTCCTCAACATGGGAACGGGCGTAGAACCGCCCGACACGAGTCTATGAAGAATGAGACCTTTTAGTTGCAATTGCAATTTACTTTGACGTATCTCTATCGCAGTTGTCTCTGGCCCGTCAAGGCGTGCTTCTGGTCTCTCTACCATCCTCTCACAATTGCCGGCAAGCATGGTGGGCCACTGTTGTCATCACTCTGCTTTCGTACATTGGCGCCATCATCACGTAGGTCGACTGCCTCCCCAACCCAAGCTGCAAGATCAACAAATTGATGGTAGAGAGTACGGGTATCCAGTTGCCTGTTCATCATTCATATGGGGCGAGTCTCTGTGTGCCAAGTATGGGTACGTCTATAGAAGATGGTTGACGGAGTTGAGGGACAATGCGAGAGTCAAATACATGAATTTCGTTCGCTTTTGTCGCTCCGATATAGCACAGCTGTGGACATAACAACCAATGCCCTGATAATAGGGCTTCTTCTCTACTTGGATTTCCATGTTCGGCGCCAATTACCTCGGAGGCTCGCGCTATGTATGTGGATTTTGAAGATGATCCTTCTTGTCTGGTACTGAAATTGTGTCGTAAGACATGTTTTGGGAGCATATTAACTTTTCTATAGCTATGTTGCAAATCAACCTTCTACCGTGCCAAAGCATTACTGACCCTGAAATTTGCGTGGCTGCCGTATTGAGCCTTGATACAGTAAGAATCAATCATATTCGCCATCATCCGAAGAGGTAAAGCATAGCAGTTCTTTCCTGGTATGGATTGCGGACTCCGTTGCATATTACGCATCTTTTTATAAATTATCCAAGGTACCTTGGAATACCAATGATCATCGTGAGATCTTGAAGCTGTGACAAACCAAAACAACTCTCACCCAGAAACAAGCTGGTAAAATTTTTGGTTCCAAATTGAAGCCAGCGTTGCGGTAGTCATCAGCTCCCTGGCGCCTCTCAAACCGGTCTTTAGCCAGCGGAAAATGAACACGTTTGACGACGAGAGGTCTGCCAAAGGCTTATTGGGTAGGTCAGCGGGTCCTAGGTTCGGGTCTCGTCCGATGACGATTGAATTCGACAAGCGGAGTCGCGAGATAGCCATTCACCAGAACGGGAGCATTGGATTCGCAGGCAGGAGAAAGAATATTGAGTGATAACAATGTTGCTGGAAGGCTATGATTTTAGCCCTGACTGAGGGAATGCAAAAGGAAAAGCAGGTCTCAAGTATTAGATGTCCTTGAAGAAGTGGTTGGACCTCCCCTAGTGGAGATGCGGCGCTGTTCATGATAAACAGTGTCGTGTAGAAGTAAGTTACTTCTACGAGTACCATGTAGGTGATGCATGATTATATGCTACTAATTTACCTTCCGTACTTCGTACTTCGTACTTCTACCCCAAAGGTAAAGCGACCACCCCGCTGGTGCCCCCAACATCGCCCCTTGTAACAGGCCAATCATTATTTGTTCCAGGGTTCTAGGGGCCACATTTTACAAGGGGCACTTGTGTGAAATGCGGGATATCTATCTCTTTGTTTTTAAGGCTGAGGCGCAATTAAACAAATATTTACAGTACTTGTACGTAGAAGTAGAACCAGCCCTGGGGTCCCCACGTACAAGTACCTTAGCTTTACGGAGTACTTCTACGTCCTTGCTTCTAATGTGTCAGCCTCCTTTACCAAGTACATTATACATGTTTAAAGATTCAAAGTACAACCAGTAGCTGTTCTTCTACTTCTACTCACTTATTCTTGAGACTTTGAACCTGCCAAGTACTTTGTCTCCTCTACCAACTTGAACCCCCCAATATCTCTCCAAACTAAAAACCTTTCGGCACCCCACAAGCCCTCCCCTCTCGTTCGAAATCATGCCAACCTCTCAAGGTCCGACTCTTATCAATCTCCCGCCTCCTCCAAGTGAAGGCGGAACCCCCTCTGACTTTGGCCCGTAAGTGCTTTCTTTCTCCTCGGGTAATATCAAGCCTGACATTCATGGTTACAGGGGAACACCTAATTCCGCTTTCAGCACAACCGCCATCAAGGACGGATCACTCGGGCAAGCACCGCTCCATACACACGCACACGGCTCCTCTTCAACATCAAATTCCTCCGCCAATACCCTCGACGCTGAACGCGCCGACCGCATATCTCGTCTTGCTGGCTTGGAAAGAGTAGCCACTCTTCGCGGCGCCAATCAGCATCTCGCCCACGGGAGCCAACAAACCCAACAGCAGCAGCCTCTAGGATACTTTGACAATGCATCCAATCTACGTAAAAGCACTGTGGGCAGCGCGTCTGCAACAGGATCTGGAGGTGACTCGGATAAGATGAGTGAAGATCAGGATGATGGGATTAGCAGCGCTGGAATGAGCGACGAGGGAAATGCAAGCTTGGTTGGCTTTGGGGAAACTGCCAGTAGCACCGGACTAACCTCTCTTTCCAACAGGACGACCGCCATAGGGAAGGATGCTGCAGGTGCCGCCAGCCCTGCGTCTGCCCAACCGCATACTAGAGACTCGGACAGTCCAATGCAAGGGCTCGAGGATTGAACCCGTTCATTCTGAATCTCGGTAGCAATCACGACAGGACCAGAAAAGCTGCGGACCTTTAGTATAATTGAAGACCGTATGGACCAAGACAGCCGACAGTGATACCATGAAGGAGACGACCATGGATGGCTCACAAGTATTTCTTCGCGATCGGAAGATTTCCTTTTCAGAGCAGCTTCGGTTCTAGGAATGTGGCATTGCGGCGAGCTTTCTGCCATACTTGAGATCTACTACCCATGCTTTGACACTTTACATAGCTTTGTCACGATGAAGGAGACCGCGGCTACAGGATCCTGCGTTACTTGGCTGTAAGACGCCTGTGGCGGGCAATAGGCTCAGGGAATCAAGCCTCTTTCCCAAAGAAGATGGCACTGCAGGCAGAATCCTCAAGCTGATATTAATGCTATATCAAATGATAGTTAGAGCGTGACACGCGTGAGTAGAACCTGTGAACGGATCCAGTAAGAGTTAGGGTTAGGGTTGCAGGCTTACGGCACACTCGAAAGCGTACCTTAACGTGTGATATGTTCTTTGTTCCTCATCTCTTCTCCTCCCCTCCCCTCCCTTGACCTTGCTCAGCTTCAAGAAGCACTCGCCTGCAGCAGAAGACTATCTGTGACTTTGACTAGTCATGGCGGTCCCCACCCAATTCGCCTGTAAGTCCAGCAGCATTTATTGCCTGTGATAACCGTTCCTGAGTTTTAAATTCTCTAGATCGAACGCTCAAAGGCATTGGCATTGTCGAGGCTGCCCCAGTCTATGAGTCACTCCCCGGATTGGAAAGGTTCGTGCGCTCTCAAAGACCCCGCCATCAATTTGTTGCATCCCGCAGTCTTTGACTGACCCTCCATGCACTAGGCCGGAAGGCAATCTCAGATGTTGCGCTTATTCGCCCTGTGGACGATTCTTTGCGTGGGCATCACCCGAAAGGTAGGAAGCGGCGAGTGTGCTGAAGTACTTATACTGAACACCGGCAGGGTGGTTGTCGTCGACGCTTCTGTGGGCCACATAATCACATCTCTGCAAACCCAGAACGTCTACGAGCTAGGTTTTTCCCCTCTCGGCACCTTCATCATTACCTGGCAGAGACCCTCAAAGGACGATAACGGTGACGCGGTTAAGAACTTGAAGGTATGGAGGGTGGTCGAGGGAGGGCCGGATGCAGGCGATGACGAGCATAATGCCGTCGGGCGTTTTGTGCAGAAGTCACAAACTGGATGGAACCTTCAGTATACGTATGACGAACAGTATTGTGCCCGCGTAGTCACAAATGAGGTTCAATTCTACCAAAGTGGAGACCTTGGGACTGTGTGGAACAAGCTGCGGGTTGAAGGAGTCTCAGATTTCGCCGTGTCGCCCGGCGAGAACCATTCCATCGCTGTATTCATCCCAGAACTTAAGGTAGGCAGCATCCCGGCCCACGCATTGTCCAAACCTTGACCGCGACTCCAGGGTCAACCTGCTGCAGTAAAGGTGTTCAACGTGCCAAACTTTGATGCTCCGGTGTCACAAAAGAACTTCTTCAAGGGAGACAAGGTCCAGCTCAAATGGAACGACCAAGGAACAAATCTCATCGTGTTGGCTCAGACTGAAGTCGATAGATCAGGCAAGAGTTACTACGGGGAAACAACGTTGTATCTCCTGAGCGCCAATGGCGGCTTTGATTCGAGGATCGATCTAGGTACTGTGTTTCGTTGAAGCTGCCGCAAGATAGATACTGACCCACCGCAGACAAGGATGGCCCAATCCATGACGTTACATGGTCGCCGAATTCCAAAGAGTTTGGTGTGGTGTACGGCTACATGCCAGCTAAAACCACAATATTCAATACTAAAGCCAACGCCACTCACAACTTCGCCCTTGGTCCTCGAAACACAATTCTCTTCTCTCCACATGGGCGATTTGTGCTAGTTGCTGGCTTTGGTAACTTGGCGGGCCAAATGGACATTTACGATATGGAAAAGGACTATCAAAAGGTTTGCACTATCGAAGCTAGCAATGCTAGTGTATGCGAATGGAGTCCTGACGGAAAGCACATACTTACGGCGACTACAAGCCCGAGGTTACGGGTCGATAACGGCGTGAGGATATGGCACGTCGGAGGAGGGTTGATGTACAATGTGGAACTGCAAGAGCTTTACCATGTCACTTGGCGTCCGCAGTCCCCGAGTTCACATCCCTTGGAAAATCCTCTTCATCCCATGCCTACTCCGCATGTCTCTGCTTTAACATACCTGGGCACTGTCAAGACACCATCGAAGCCGGCTGGTGCTTACCGACCACCTGGCGCTCGAGGTACACTCACACCTCTCGCTTTCAAGCGTGAAGATGAAGGTGGTGCAGCATACGTGAGCAACGGCAGTCTATCTTTGGGCCTTGGAGCCAATAGTTTTGGGAAACCGAGAAAACGGGAAGTTCCGGGCGCAGAAGCCGTGTCCGAGGACAGTCAAGCTACTACTGGGGCAGCACATGCAGAAGGCGACGAGAATCTGACAAAGGCAGCCGCAAAGAACAAGAAGAAGCGGGATGCGAGGAAAGCAAAGGACGCTGCTGACAAGGCCACTGGGCTTGCGCCAACCGCAGATGGTGTCTCCTCTGTTACTGCAAGAAATCTAAGTAGGAGCCCGGAAAGGAGAGTACAGAAAGGTCATGAGAGAAACCGCTCAAGAGGACAGTTGGACAGTCGGCCACGCTCGCAGCAAGGTAAGAAAGAGCAACGGCAACCTCAACGGCCAATACCTTCGACCCCAGCTGCCAATGGTGCAAGTGCAAAGGCACCGCAAGGAGCTCCGGAGCTCTCGGTGACCTCTCCGAGCGGCGGCGGGACACCGCAAGACAAGAAGACCAGGGCCTTGCTGAAGAAACTGCGGGCCATTGACGACCTGAAGATGAGGCGGGCCGGGGGCGAGAAGCTGGAGGGTACCCAGCTCAAGAAGATGGACACGGAGGATGAAGTCAGAAAAGAGCTGGAAGGCTTGGGTTGGAATGATTGATTGACACTTTTTCATGCCTCATCCTGCGATAACCTGGCAGCGTCGTTGGCTACCAATTGTTTGAGAAATTAGACTTCACAAATAGCCTGCGACTGGCACGAAGGACGCTGTCGTCCACCCACTTGGACACGCACCTCACGAGCATCATCAAATAGAGAATAAAGCAAAAGTTCACAACCCAATACTTCATGTACCGACGCTAACGCTCTCAATTCTCGAATCCTTGTAAGGTTTGGCCGTGATAGCACAACGAGATACTCGCACGGACTTTGTAGCACTTGAAGCATGGTCCAATAAGGCGTGGATCTCTGTCCCATCTCAGTAGAACGCAGCCTTCCTCACAACAGCCTGCGTGAAAACGCAGGCGCGCTCGGGCATTAACATCAGGCAGAAAGAAGCCTGAGACAGCAAGTGCGGCAAACCAGCCAAGCCAAGCCGTCCCGATACGTTCGAAACCGTTGCGGACGGCTGACAGAGGTTGCTGTCAATGTATCGCGGGATATACTGAGTAAGGGGGACGGATCTTCCCGAGGCTCAACCTTGTACCCGCGTATGAGATATAAAGGTGGGGGTTGGAACATGACAAGGGATGGGAAGCCAAGGTGGGTATGTGAAGGTAGAGCAGCGCTAGGTATTGAAACAGGGCAAGGGCTTCATTTGGGTATCTAACGCTATGCAATGTGATTGTAGATACAACAGTAGTGCTGGCGGTTATGTACAGATGCAGCATTATCACGACATCAGGAGTTTGTTGCCATTCGTATGAGACAGGCTTCGAATGTTGCGGGTGGGCGTGGTTTGGGTGTTTGATATGCTGGCTAGGATTCGGTCCATTCCATCCACATCGAGGTCTCCTCTGGTTAGTAGCTGCTGGTCGGCTGTGGATGAGACAAGTGGCGATGGGGAGACAAAGGCATTTGTGGCTCTGCAATAGGCGATGTCACGATAATAAGTCGATGATCTCCAGTGACCAGTACTTCCAGAGGAGTTGTGTCGTCTTTCGTTAACCCCAAGCGGTGATGGGATGGTATTAAAGAGGACCCCTTGCACGAATCTCCACCTAGTTGGATGTTATTAATCAGTATGGGTTCGCCTTTGGCCCCGCTTCCGAAGAGGTTTCCAGATCCTCGCACTTTGTTTTGCCAATGAACGAAGAGGCTGGGTATCACGGTAATGGTACTACCGTGCCATACAAGTACAGCTTCATCATTTGCTCCGATGTCCGACGATTCGTGGACAGGCGACACAGAAAGCCCGCCTCGCACAGGCCCGTCTTGTTGGACCGCGGGCTCTGTGAACAATGCTTGCTGCCTCATTTTGCGGGTACCAGGAGTCATGGGAGCGAGTTTCGATCTGTTCTCTGTCTTCGTGCTCGAAGTCTTGAGAAACTTCCTCGACTTTAACGAATCACCAACCCAGCTTTCAAGCGCAAAGGAGGTCAAACACTCTACTGACGTGCTCCGAGGAGGATTGGTCCCATCTGTGGATTTTGGGCCTGCGTTCTCGAGATCCCAAATACCCCACTTCCCATTTGCTAGCAGCACTAGGATTGCTTTGCCCCCCAGGACCCATCGGGCGTCTAAGATGGGTTTACGCCTTGATGTGGAGTCGTGTAAACTCTCAAAATTGGTGTAAAGCGATAGGCGCCAAGAGCCTTCGGCTGCCTTCGACTGTGGAAGACAGTCCAGTATCCTGACAACGCCCCTCGCCTCTGCTATCAGTAGTTGAGAGTGCCGCGATGCCGGATAAAGTGCAGGGTTGAAACAAACCGATACAGTTGGTGAAGCAAGATATTGAATCCGCCACGGAATGTGCAACTCTGGAGATAAATCCGCTTTTCCCACCGATATAGGAATTCTATGGATTAGGAGGAAGCCGGAAAGATCTGCAGAGTGCGACGCAATGAGCAAGTCCCATCGATGATCCTCAAGTCGAGATCTACTGCGACTTCGGGAAGCAGACCTTGGCAAACTACGTCGAAGGTCAGGTTTCATATTGCTAGCATCATTTCCCCCCATGTAGATGTCTTCCGGATCCTCTGGAGGATTCGATGTCATTGATACGGAGACTCCTTTAGGGATACTCCGATGTGTCGTGCCGCTGGAAAGCACAATCATCTGTTCGCCAAACATGCTTTTCCCAGTGCCCAGATTCGACGCTGTATCTCTCAATTCAAGTCTACTTTTACTTTGTGGAGATGGTAGTAGGAGAGGGATCAGAATTACTCTGACCGAAAAATCAGAGCAGGCCACAGCAAGAACGAGCTTCTGCGAGAAGAGGATAGGTAGTGATTCTAGGCCTGGCCTATGGGGATCTGCTGGCAGATGCGGGAAAGCCAGATGCAGAACCTCAACCCCGAGTGGTAGATCCAATGTTTGTACAAAAAGCTCGTAAGGCTCCGAAACATCGAACTCCCCATCCTTTTCCTCAAAGTCTGGATTGCCTTGATATGGCGGCAGCTCAAAATCCTCAAGTGCACCTTCATCGGAGCCCGTAAGCATGATCGTGTCCTCACTTACGCCGTTGGAGTCGGGCTTCCTTCCCACAGGCATTGGCCGGCGTTTGAGAGGTTGTCCTCCTCTCCAGACAACGCGAAGACCCTGCTCATGCCCGTAAATCAAGATTGTGGAGCCATTGGGTGAAAGCAGCGGGTATGATGCGGATGTATGAATACGGTGAGGCAGGTCGTAACTAGATGAACTGTTAGCGAGCACTCTCTCATCACAGGCACGCTATGTTGTGCTACCATATCTGAAGCAAGTCATCGAGAGCGCGAACATTCGGCTTCATGACTGCCTCTTGTCTTAACGATTTTTCAGGGGTAGCGTGATGCTATTTTTTGAAGACGAGGCATAAGGTTAAGCAACTTCTAGATTGCTTCACAGGCGGTATCGAAATTGTATGCGTGTACCATCTGTCGTGATGCTGCGAAGCCGTAGGAGCGTCTATCATCACTTCTGGGAGGGTAATGCTTTCAAAAGCTTGGCGCTCAACCGCCAAGACCTAACACCACCTTGAGCAAGATCAAGAAGATCAAGAAGATCAAGAAGCTCATGCCTTGACTACCTTAAGCCGCTTGAGCCATCGCGACTATATAAAGACGCTCATTTCCATGGAAGATAGATCTCCTTGTGTTCAATAAAACATTCTATCTACAGAATAGTTGTGACTTGCCTACATTAGACCAACGATCCTTGACACTCCTCTCCCCGAGAACCAACCTGCACTTAGGTACTCGTTAATCCTAGGATATGCACAATTAGGGCTAGGGCTAGCCCACCAAAATACTGCCTTTTTTAAATTCTTTTGATAGATCTACTGGAATAGAACGTTCTTATTATTCGAGGCCGTATGATCTAATTGAAAGGCCGTTCCAATTGCCACACTAGGCTGTGAGTTTAATTCCTATTGCCTTGGTTTTTCGTGATAATGATGATAACATTTGCTATTATTATCGCTTTTGATAGGCTTCACCACAGAAGGCCTCACCGTAAGAGGTCTTATCGTAAGAGGCTTTATCACAGCCGTAACAGCGAGATAAAAGAGATAGGCGAGGCGGACGAGGTGAAAGAGATAAGAAGGCTATTAAAAAGATAGCAAAGGACGTAGCAGAAGAAGAAGTAATAGAAGAAGAAGTCGTATCGGTCTTTTCACGAAGTGAGAGGCCAATAAGGCCCAAAAAACGATGACTTGATAGATATCTAGATATCTAGATATTTCAATGTTGCTAGCAATGAAAAAAGACGCTAGTAATCGATTATTCTTTTATTATTCAACTATCTATCTGCAATTAAGTCACCTCTTTTTAATAATTCTTTCTTATAGCTAGTCAACGATCTCTTCTTCTTCTTCTTCTTCTTCTTCTTCTTCTTCTTTATTAGCATTATTTAAATTAACTACAAGTAGTATAAGCTGATAAGAGATGAAGTTACGTTACGAGCCCATATCACACTTCGCCTCATTACTCTATCGCATTATATTCTTCTAAATAAGTCTCGCGCGCTGAGATTTATTAATAAGTCGAATAAAGGCGTGTTTCTGATATAGTTTAATCGTCCTGAAGCGCTATATATGAGAAGTGCAATTATAGAGCTTTCTAGTCACTTAATTTTTTTTTTTATAATTTTACTTCTAGAGGTTCTATTAATTTTTACTTAACGGGTAAGATTCTTTAGTGAGGAATATATTGAATAGTGATGCGACTTGAGCAGAGGTCAATTGGTGAGATGTAGGCATTTTGGTGATGCTAACCTTAGCCCTAATTGTGCATATCCTAGGATTGTGCATATCCTAGGATTAACGAGTATTTAGGACTAGTTTACCTAGGGTCGCAACACTATGTACACTCCTGAAGTCCTGATCTCTGATATTTTGATCAGAGATTTCGACTGACTAATCAGGAGCTACGTAGGTTTGATTGGTCAATCTCTATACTATCTTCTACACGGTTCAGAATAGGGACAGGCCTTAGGAGAGGGAACAGGCCTCGAAGGTATTTTTAGCTACACCATGTTACAGTAGCCCAGCCAGCAACCCACTCTGTTTCATATTCTTCCTTATGACTGGTGTCTATTGGTATGATTAATGTATAACACAGCTCTAGG
This sequence comes from Xanthoparmelia taractica, assembly GCA_033085395.1. Classification (NCBI taxonomy): domain Eukaryota; kingdom Fungi; phylum Ascomycota; class Lecanoromycetes; order Lecanorales; family Parmeliaceae; genus Xanthoparmelia; species Xanthoparmelia taractica. Next base: position 275,151 of record MU853182.1, on the reverse strand, counting down.
TTGAGAATGGCGTAGGTTCGCCGCCTGAAACTCGTTCTGGCCCATTCCTAGTTCAGCATCCTCTGACGCCTCTGCATAACCAGCTTACTCTGGAAGCGCTGCATCAAAATAGCTATTTAGCAACCCTGCCAGAACCAAAGGATAAGGAAATTAAGCCCGATATTCATACCATTAGCCTTTATGGCCACCACACTCGTTTCATGGCAAGATAAAAAATCGCTGGATCACTGGCCATGAAGTATCGAGGCATTCTGCTTCCACATTACGCCATGGGTTGTTGGTGACAGAGCGCGCGCGCTGACCAGGTGCAACTGCTGGAGTTTTACATAATGCAACTCCTGGTGGTGCTTTGGAAGGGGCTTAGGGAAGAGTTGAAGAGGCCCCCTTTTTGATATATATAAAGAGTCTTTTCCAGTTGAATCGACACCACAAAGTCGTACTAGAGGACCAAGGTTCTCTACGTTAGGCAATCAAGCAGAGAGCCGTTCTAGAGCCCACATAATTAAACTGTTTGTCTCAACCTCCTTATCTCTTTCTTGGACTTGTACCTAACGAATCTACAGAGAGATATCCTCATTTTTTATAGTACCTCTACTCCTTTCTTTTTGTTTTACTTCTTGCATTCAAAGTTGAACAGTATGTGTGGGACCCTCCCAGCAATACTTATCTCTTACATGTTTTTAGAATTCTTACAGTCTTTCAAAACGAAATGTCTAGTCTATCAAGTAGACCGCGCAGTTCCAGACCCGACCCCACTTGTGAAACTTGTAACGGTACTGGACGAGCCTCTGTTCGACGTCAGAGAGTTGTGATGGGTACATATTGATCGTGCGAATCAACAGGTGTGACAAGGGACCGAAGGGGTCGGGAAAGCACCTGCAGAGAATGTCGCGGAGCCGGTGAAGTTCGGCGGACGGAAACATATTGGAGCACGGGAAAATGCGACTGCTATTATTAGTCGCTGAACTGCGGAGATGTAACGATCTGAAGATATTGTGTACTTTGGAGGTATCCTTTATTCACTTGGGCTAGTCTGTCATTTACTCTTTCTGCGTAATTTGATTGATAAAGAAATCCTTGTCTCTTTTAGGTCAATGTTATTGATTGAGTAACATGAAGGAAGTGAATAATTAATAAGCGACTCGGACCCCCCACCCCCCTCAGGGCCGGGTCAAGCCTTTGAAGCCAGGCCACCGTGGCACTGTGGCGGGTTGTCTCTATCCACGCAGATTCTCTTTTTAGGCCCCTTTCCAGATTCTTCGTCGTCACCCCCCGTGGAGCGGCCAGTTAAGTGTCGACCACAATTGTCAATGCCCTTTCCTCTGGCAATACCTTCTCTTCCGGCTCCTGCGCTTGGTAGCCGCCTCAGTTACCTCGTGAAGAGTAGAGCCTTGATGGCGAAATAGGAGCGCCGAATGTGCCATCATCTTGGCGCCTTTTGTAACCTAATTGAGCGAATCGATGATGGAAGATAGAGAGGAACCCTGGTGCGTTTGATTACGTTCCTGAAGCGGCGTGGATTGCGATTGTAGATCGCTTGCGTTGCATGGTGTCTGCTATGGAACGGTATCAGACGCCGGCGGACTGGGTATGTGAACCGCATATTGAGTTGCGATATCACCAAATCTGGATTGAATAGGATAGGCCCAGCGCCTCGGGAACTTCTACAGATGTTGTCCTCGGCGAAAGCCTTAGAAAGGTTGACTCGAATGCGGCAAGGAAGTCCATCTTGGCGACATGTGTGGTGGACTATCGTGGCAGGTTTGAGATCTCGCTACCATTTGCGCGCTTCAATGGCGCAAAGCAGCCCACGTCAAGTGGCTGGAGTAGATGTGACGAGTGTAGTGGTATGCAGAGGGTGACGATCTTCTCCTTGGTGCAGAGATCCTGGAATTCCAATCGACTGGGAGCTCTCGTGGCCGTCAATACAGGAAAAGCCGATGTGTTCCGATCGTCCGGGTCTTCGTATGTTGATTGAAGTGCTAGAGCATACAGTGCTATGGGTATTTGTGGTCCAGCCGCTCTTACTGACCTCGATAACCCGATCGCGGGGTATCGCGTTATCCTCGTACCACGTGCTGATGAGTCTTCCCCGGAATGATGATATGAGGGAATCGCCAACCCCAGCGCACTAACGCCCTGGATCACCATTGTCCAGATCCGACTGCCTGGCTAGAGTAGCTTAGGCCTCCCGCGCCTGTAGGTATCTATAACCACGAGCTGCCATAACCTTCATGAGTGGAAATCGGCGTAGATCTGGATCGAGCACGTGCTGGACTATCACGAATTCCTTGGAGGTAGTGAGCTTCATCTATCAGGCAGCAGAACCGCATTTCGACCTCAATCCGGTGCGTCGATTGGAGAGTGCTTCGCGGAATGCTGTAGAGTTGCGCAGCGCTCCTAAGGCTTAACGACGCGTCTTTGCTAAGAGCTTAGAGGACAAGAATCATACGAGCTTCAGTTAAAGACGATAGAGGGCGGGGTCATGATTCCATCGCATCTCGAGGTGGATCCACACGTAGAAAGGTGAGGTATTCGAGTCGCTTATGAACTACGTTATTACTTTGTATAACAGAGTCTTTTTGAACCTCTCCAGCCTAGAGTATTTCGAGATAGGAAGAATTAGACCGTAGCGATACCCCCCCCCCCGACGCTCTATTATCACCTGGTTTTTCTGGACAAATCTCGATTAGTATATGACTAGGCAGCGTGTGACCTCCAACGTCTGCAATCATCTCACGCTGAAGCTTTGAAATTCGTCTCTTTCTTTGGATTTTGAGCTCTTAAACTCTTGATCACGTTCTAAATACGCATGGCATGCGTTAGCACCAGAGCGCTTTTACTTGAGGTTAGATATATACCGCTAAAGCTTCAGGATTCACTCCGTTCTCTGTTAAGGATAGGGAACATGCTAGTTGCGAACGAGAAAGACCAGTGTTCTGTTATTCAAGTTAGTATGATTATGTTTTTAGGATTCAAGGAAACCGAACCAAAAGCGTAGATATCTCGTGAATTATTTCGAGGGTTTCACGATGAGCCTCACGACGGGACATCTCGCGACGAGATCTCTCGCGCTGCGGAAGCTCTTCCTTTACCTCATAGTCTTGAATATCTTTGTCAGGCATAGTGGTGTGATGCTGTGGTACAACGGCCTCGACTTTGAGAGATTAGATATGAGGTTTGTTTTAGAAGAATGTAGCCGGTTAGAAGTAGTCTTACGGTCTTACCTCAGCAAGCTCAGGCCCTGGTGGAAGGTAGAAGTAAGGTAGGCGCCTATCGGTGCCCGCTAACCGCAAGCGGTAACTCTTCATTTCGCCTCTCCGATAGTATAGCCAATTACTTCTATATAGCAGCCCCCCACGTCTGACGGGGCGCCAGCACCTAGAAGTAGGCATCACCCAGAATCACGGTATTCATACCGTATACTGGATACCTTGCGCAAACGCGATTTGGTGAAGCGAACCCTTGAGAGCTGGGAACGGAGTACAGAGGTACACTGAGGTAATTAGTAAACGAGAGCTGATCAAAATCAATCGAGACAACACTGTGATATACTAAGGAGAAGACAATTGGTAGAATGATAAAATGTTATAAAATGTCCAGCAAACCGACCTTTGTCTTTGTCCCTGGCAACTTTCTGCCGCCATCCTACTACGTTGGCACCGCCAAGGTCCTTGAATCCTGCGGATTCCAAACTCGTCTAGTAACCCTACCCAGCACCGGCTCAACCTCTCCCCTTACTTCCAATCAGCCGGATATTCTTGCTGTCCGAAAAGTCTTGGAGGAGCTCTCCGACTCTGAGAAAGAGATCATTATTGTCGCTCACTCTTATGGCAGCATCCCCACTTGCGAAGCTGTTAAAGGCTTTGCGACTCAAGAAAGACTTAACCTGGCTAAGTCCGGTGGGGTAGCACGGCTCGTCTTGATAGCGGCATGGTTACTTCAAGAAGGAGAGAGTCCTCCTGATATCATTCAAAGGTACAAGATGGAAGCTCCATGGGCAAGGTTCGAGGTGACTTACTCTTTAACCTTCTGCCTCGTTCTATAATTCGTGATTTACGACTTATATTACCGGGCTCGACAGGGTGGCAATCTCTTCGCTGACGATCCTATTTATGCTTTCCACAACGACACATCCGCAGACATCGCGGCCTACTGGTCCCCATATACCACCCACTCCGACCTCGCAGCTTTTGCAACCCCACTCAAATATGCCGCGTGGCGCCACATTCCTACCACCTACATGGTCTGCGAATTGGATCGATGTATACCGCCGCGTGTGCAGGAACACATGGTTGCGTTAACTGAAGACGCAGTGAGGACTGTACGACAGTCTAGTGGGCATCTGCCGATGCTTAGCATACCGGAGAAGTTGGCGGACTTTCTCAGAGGAGAGGCGGGCGAAAGCTCTATCAGAGACCACTAAGGGGCTCGCACATCCATCACTAAAGCCATTCGAGCCTCGAGAGCAAAGTGTAGGCATTTCCTAGTATCTTCCGCTGAGTGTTTAGAGACCTATGTAACTCGGTTTCGTTCTACTTAGTCTCACAAAACCTTCTTTGTACCCGGCTTTCTATTTTATCGAACATTCATGTCTCGACATCTAGTTTCAAAACAGCTGACTCAGAGGGCAACCAATTTGAAGTATCAGGTTAAGATGCGTACTTTAATGCGGAGATGTATGGAACTACGTTTGGTATCTATCTCATGTGCCTCAAAACACGAACAGACCTATTCACAATCTTGCCGAGTGCGACGATACCTGTCTACACCTAAGCTATTCTTAGCCGAGGCGTGCGATCCAGGCTACTAGTATATGATTTGCCTGTGTGAGGTGGAGCGATGCTTGTAGACGAGTCTCGTTATCTAGTAGCAGTCCATCGACTGATCACGATCAGACCGACTTGGAAGACAGCTCCCCTGCAAGAATATACAGGGGAGCGACTCGGTGAATGGGCGCGCTGACACTTGGCTAGTCGACTGTATGTAGTCGCGCATCAAAAACAGCATGCAACCAAGGCTAGTGTATCTACGCCGATCTGGACATCTGGTGATCGGCATCACAGTTGGTCCCTATGGCGTTCGGACCTTACAGCCTGTCTCAAGGGCAGACACTTACTGTTCCCGCAAGGTGATACTCGTAAGAGGTAATAAACAACCTCCCATTGTAGATGTTCATTATGATGTGGCTCACTCCTGGAAATGCGAGCATTGAAACCCGTGCACATTAGAGCTTCTACGAACTTGCCCAACGGTTGATCATCATCTCTGGAACGCGAAGCACCTGCATCTTGGCGCTGATCTCAATTAGCCACGGTATCGAGCATGAGTTGAGCACGTCTTGCATGGGAAAGAAGACATCACGAATCATGTCCGCATTTTGTACTTCTACCATCTATCGCGTTCAGTGACCACTGGCTTAGACAGCTCGCCGGACTCATTATCGTTGTTTCCTTTTTAGGTATCCGGTGCTCTCCAGCTTCTGCTTGCGCTTCGCTTCAACCATAGTTGATGATTTCTTTCAAGAATCGATCAAACGGCAGTCCGTTGCTCGTTGCGATGAGAGCGAGGTCAGACCAGTCAGTAGAATTCCAGAAAATGGGATTGATTTCGGATATAGAGGGCGGCACCACTTCGCCCACTTGGTCGAATCTCGTATCTATCCGACCAGCGTCCCGGCATCCTAGTGCTTTCCGTGCTGCAAGGGCTAGCTGACACGCGTTCTGGACCTGTGGCTTTGCACGATTGGTGGGAACGACAGTCATGTGTGAGTTCGTGTCCGTTGGGGCGTTCCTTGACTGAATCCGTCGCAAAGTCCTTGAGGCCATCATATTTTTCGTCATCTTGCAACGGTTGAGGCGGTCTTTTGTACACGTAGTCGTCAGCGTTAGGTGTGATACCTGAGCTTTGATGACATCGATGTGGACAACGTGCTGGCCTAGGACTTCGAAGGCAGCGGTTATTTCCTTGATACTGTGATCCGAATCATTTGGGGGAAGTCTAAGGTATTGCTATGACAACTTCCCAGTTTGTATGAGTGCTATGGTAGGGGTAGGACAAATCATTGAAAGGATGGGCGGAGTATTTTGAGAGCCAGGTGCGGTAATTGATGGCGTCGTTGTTCTACGCGATATTCTTGTTGCATTAACAATGACGTGACTCGAGAAGTAGCTTTGCGGTACTCTAGCGCTTCTGCAGAGTCCCTTTCTCACCGCGAGGGACGAGAGACTGGCTTACTTATGCTCAATGTGGCCAATATGAACAACTTGAATGGGAGGTATACTGGTAGGAGAGACTCTATCTGCTTGATTTAAGACTCATGCATCGACGTTGTTTGGCGTCGTGAACGCCCCAACTAGAATTTGCAAACCAACCCCAAAGAGGCTGTATTAGACATTCTCGGTCTGGTGGCGGACGTTTCGACATGCAGCCTGTTGGTCGGTAATGGTCGCTTCTCCTAGGCTCCAAAACGGAGGACGAGCTACAGCTGAGGGCTGACAACAACCAAAGAAATAATGCATTTTTCGATGTATCGAAGCGGTCATAGATGAAGATATAGGAAACAATGTATTCGTGCCCATGGGAAAGACTGGACAACAGCTTTAGGCAAGATTGAACAGGTCATTACTGCTTCCGTTCGCTGCCTTTTTTCTGCAGACCAACGGCATTAATCAACGTCAAGCTAGTAACAACCGCACTTGATATGGTGTGGGCACTTCAGAACGCGTTTGATGTTAGCAATATTTTCCTCCGCTCTATGAGGCCCTTTTACCCAGGATTTCTAATATCTCCGACGCGGAAGCCATCTCACGGCATTGATCTGTAACATTCAAGCCACTCGAAGTTGTACTGTAGCGCTTATGCAGTGCTGTATCGTTCTGCCTGCAGTCAATTTCTAGAACTGCGTTCATAGCTTTTGGCTTAGATGAATGCAGTGAACAAACAACGGTCACTAGCTTCATCGCCTCAGCCCTAGTACTATGACTTGTACAACACCTAACATGTTGGTATAATAATATCACCAGTAAAAGATCCGACCTTACCGAATCTCCAGTATCGAACAAAGACTTCATGAGACTCGAGTGTTAGGGCTAGATTAGGTAAGGTAGGTTTATATTGGTAGCCCAGCCCTATAGGGCTCATGACTACTATAAGCAATAAGGTACCTAAGGTATTTCGTACGCGACGCGATGTACACGTAGCAGTTACGCTAACTTGGACAGTAATGCCCATACACAAAGCCAAGGAACTGCCCCATTATCTATGAATTGGCATAGCAGGAAGACGCCTGGTCATGGCCTCGGTGACTTCGCTGGGCGTCCACACACCTTCAGCACTTCGTTTCCTCATTGCAGAGAACATTCTTCCAGCAAACCCACCGGATGATGCCTTTACATGGCGAACCTTCCAGGAGCCTAGCAGACATGATGATGATGGAGAAGAGGAGGAACTCGTGTCTACAAAATCCTGTGTTGTCTGGTCCAGGGCAGGTGTAATACAACGGGTTTTCCGCTTTGATGTCGAGGGCGAGCCAGTCACACAAGCCGTATTTGCACAATTCCCCAACCAAACAGTGAAGCGCCTACAAAATTCCAGTGATCATGCTGTATCACCTAGCTATGAACGGAAACAAAATACTGTAAACGATAAGCTCAATATCGGGGAACAGAGAGCATCAAGTTCGAGAGTGGGACTCGAAAGGGTGCCACACGATGTTCCCAGGAGCGATGAAGGCAGGCAGAAACGGCTACCTGCGCTTAGCCAACGGCATAACCACGATTCAAAAGGTCGAGCCATTGTTATTGTGCTGAAATCTCAAGCCCGTATTTTCTTCTTGTCTGAGACAAGCCATATTGTGCATCTACCGTTCGAGGTTGATGCAGTTTTCCCTTGCATTCATGGCATACTGCTCCAAAGAAAGCTTCCTGATGTGGAAACAATACCGCCGACTCCTCAAATACCGTCTGTGCCAAACAATTCTTTTATATTTTCGCAGGCGAATTTCTCAAGCCCAGCTTCAAATTCACAAGAACATCAAACCCTTGCCGATATTTCTCTAGCGCAAAATCATGATTCCCCAATCATGCCACTTCTGAAAGGTCTTCTGCAGCGATCAAGCCAGGCTCCAGATATCTCGCTTCCGAAATTGTTCTGTCTTACGGACCCTCTCACTGAGATTGGTACTGTGGCCACAAAGATAGGACCTATTCTCAAGAGCACGGCAAAGGCAAAATCGCAACGCATGTCCGCATTTGGGCAACTCGGATCAATGGAAAACCTGCTCTATGTTTCTCCTCACGATGAACTATCTCAGCGTCCTTCGGACCTCGCGGTCAGAGGACCTCTTGCTCTCGCAGTAACCGAGAATCATGAAAACGGTACCCTTAGCGTCTGGACCGTCACAAATCGTGGAGCTGCAAAACCCTTGCATTGCCAAAATTTTCTGACGCCAACTGCGATAGGTCCCAGATCTCGGCGCCGAAGTTCGTATGGACGTGGAATAGGTACGGGTGCCTCAACTCCAATTGCTAAAGGGGCTACTAGTGGACGCGAGAGTTTTGGTGGTGGACGAAACGTTCGTCATGGAAGCATAGATCCAACACTGGAAGAATGGTCGACAAATGTACAGGATGACTTATTGGACTCGGCTTTCGAAGATCCTGCCATGCCGGCCAAGTCCTCCAGGCGGGTGAGTGGATTGCTTGCAAGAGCCGATCTTTCCACGAGTCACGACAGATCAGCATTTACCGATCTCGTAGGTGCCCATGTCGGGAGGAAAAGCGGACGTAAGGGAGCCTCAATTGGACCCAACGGCGCTCGACTAAGCGTTGGTCCGGACGCTGTAGCCATGGAATCTAAGGCCCAGAATCTTCATGGGATAAGAGATAGCTTCGACGCGGTCAGTCTGCATGAGCTCCAAGTTGATGACATGGCACATGAGCCTGATGACTTTCACGACATGAGTCTGGACAATGTGGCCTTGCAAGAAGCCGCACGGGGCTTGCGTAAGGAGGTTGTCTTCAGCAAAGTATACAGTATGCCGAGCGAAGGTCGTAAGCTTGAAAAATGTGTTCTTAAAGGAAGTCGTCCTCCGCGTGAAATATTTACAATGGTGTCACCTAACTCTAGCCTTGGTGATGCGACTGACGATGCTGCGATAGTTGTTTGCCTTGTCGACAGAGCGTCTCGCGAGTTATTAACCCTACAGATGAACGTGCGTGCACATAACACTACCAACAGACATCTCAACATACATGGCGTGGCCAGAACTTTCCATCAAGGGTATACCATCCGCGTGAGTGGCATGACGAGACGGGTTGGGGTTCTCGATGCTTGCAAGGTTGGTGATGGTTCATGCACACGAATGTTGGTACTCGAGAGCAGCAGCAACGGCATGGGAGAATTGTCCTTGCAAGCTCCGTGGAGCTGCCTCCGTAAGATTGAACTCCCCTCCAGTCTCTGCCTCCACAATCCCTACCAGATTAGTATCGACGTCACCTTGCGACAAAGACGCGAGGGCGGCTTAAAGAGAATACTTAGTCGAGGACCGCAAGCTCTGGTTGCGCTTCAACACCCGAGTTGCCAAGGCCGTGTAGATGTAACGGACACGCATGGCGTAATGCATCGTCTACAGGTGCAGTTCAGACCACGCAATGCAGTGATACAAAAAATCATAAAGGTTGCTGAGTCAGTTCTGCCATCATCAGATGCAGACGGGGAAGCTATTCTGAGAGGCTGGTGGGACACATTATCATTCGTACGGTCTCGTTCAGACGAAGAGATTGATACCGAATGGACCGCAATGATTGTCGTCCTTTTCTCCATGGCAATCGCTTCGATAGGAGACCGGCATATAGAGGCTACCACAAGACAGAAAAGACGAACAGGCGGTCTACTTAGATCTAGTAGTGGAGCGAACACTGATCTAGAGAGCTGGGAGGCTATGTTGAATCAGGAAGGAGGCTACTCGGGCACCGTTCCAGCTTGGATGCAGGTTGGAGGTTGGGAGTGGACGGCGAAAGAAAGTGTCCTGCTACACGCACCGCTCCCCAAAGCATCGAAATCTTCGAGCTCCTTCATTGTTTCCCCCCCTCCTGCAGTACCTGTTCCTAAGAAATCTTCGTATCTGCTTCACTGCATTTCCATTGCTCGAGATTTTGTCAAGTCACCCATCGGACAAATGGCAAACGGTGAAAATGGCTATCTCCCGACCGCATCATCAAGGAACCAGGATGTCCGCCGCACTGCTCTGGCTTCTATCCTGGTCGGCCTGCACCTTCTGCATGAAGAATTCAAGTTGCATACCTTGGCTTCCAAAGCTCTTCATGACCTTAGGCCTATCCTCGCACAGATTGGCAGCTGGCTTGGGTGGGATAACTGGGGATTCAAGCGCTCCGCATACTATATGATGGAGGGTAGCAACATGGAGGCATGGCTCTTCGAAGATTCGGTAATTACCGGCATGCGAATTCCTCCTGAGCCATTCCCACCACCTTCGATACTGCATTTTATTGAAACGACAAATGTCAAAGCTAAGACAGGACCGTTCATCACACTTCTTGACGTGGCAAGCTCACCGGAGGTTGAGGTCACAGGCAAACGCTCTGCTGAAGCTTCACTAAAACTCTTGTCGGAGCTTACTCCAAGAACAATGGCTATCACTGATCTCCTTACCTCACACACATCAAAGTCACCCGAAGGCCAAGTCACAGATATGGCGGCCTGGGGCTTGAGCGCATCATTTTTAGAAACCCTCCCAGAAAGCGTGGCTGTTCCTTTTCGTGCAGCGATCTCGACTTGTCAAGGCCGACCATCAACGTCATGGCACAGTGACATCCTTGAGACTGTTGGTAGGGACGACATAGCCATGCTCGAGCAGTGTGGAAGTACTGTGAGACCACACGGAAAATCTGCCAATCCTTTGTCTCATGACGCGGTAAGAGACGTCCATAGCATTTGCCACTCGACTCTTGAAGTTGAGACTGTTGGGCCATTTGATGGCTCCGCCGAGCTTGATAGACAAGCAGTCACTCGCTTACTGTTCAGAGATGACCAGCGCTTTGCCGAAGCTGCAAGGCTCGTGCATCCGCTCCTCTATCCTATAGCTCGATGCACGCCTGAGCCCGAATGGTCTGATACGGATTTGCTAGAAGCCCAACAAGAACTTGCGAAAGTAGTTGCAGTGCGAACGCTCTCGGTATCACTAGGCCGGGGTCTACTATTCTATAGCGCTCGCTTGCCTCTTCTCACAGAGAAGTTCCCTATTCACGGCTTTACATTAAGCTGCGTCATGAAGCCCACTGATACAACAGTCACAGCGGATCGGAACATTTACACAGACGAGAAGATTTCCTGGGCTTTCTTTCACGCCGGTGTTGAAGCTGGCTTGAGCATCTCAAAGGACGCGAATGGCATCGACACGTCATGGATACTTTTCAACAAGCCTCGGGACCTCCAGACCAGGCATGCTGGATTTCTGCTTGCACTAGGCCTTAACGGGCACCTTAAATCTATAGCCAAATGGGTGGCCTTCAAGTATCTGACGCCAAAGCATACAATGACCTCCATTGGGCTACTTCTTGGGCTTTCAGCATCCTATCTCGGCACGATGGACACTCTCATCACTCGCTTACTTTCGGTTCACGTGACTCGAATGCTACCACCAGGGGCGGCTGAGCTCAATTTGTCCCCTTTGACTCAGACTAGCGGAATTTTGGGCATAGGTCTCTTGTATTGCAATTCTCAGCATCGTCGTATGAGCGAAATCATGATTTCAGAATTGGAAAATGTCGACCAGGAAGATAGCTCGCTTCCTTTTGATAACCTCCGAGATGAAGGCTATAGATTGGCTGCAGGCTTCGCGCTGGGCTACATTAATTTAGGTCGGGGCAAAGATTTAAAAGGCCTGCATGATATGCACATCACCGAAAGGTTGCTAGTAATTGCCATTGGTTCGAGGAAAGTCAGCATCGTACATATACTTGACAAGGCAACAGCAGCTGCTACTGTCGCCATCGCCCTCATCTTTATGAAAACCAACGATGAAACCCTTGCCCGGAAAGTCGACATACCTGACACCCTTCACCAATTTGATTATGTGCGACCAGATATATTCTTACTGAGAACAGTCGCTCGGAACCTAATCATGTGGGACGACATTCAGCCTACGACTAGATGGATGAAGAAACAACTTCCATTTGTATACCAGCATAAACATAAGCTGACTACCATTCGCATCCTTACCAGTGAAGATCTACCATTCTTCAACATTGTCGCCGGTCTCTGTCTGAGCATCGGCCTTCGATTCGCAGGCTCAGGGTCACTAGAAGTCCGGAGTATGCTGTGTCACTACGTCGACCAACTTATGCGTATCTGCAAGCTACCGACGCTGAGTTACGATGGCAAACTCACTCGCATCACAGTCCGTAATTGCCAAGATGTTGCAGTGCTCGCAACATGTTGCGTGATGGCCGGTACAGGCGACCTACACATCTTCCGGCGCCTCCGATCTCTTCATGGCAGGACCGATGCAGATACACCATTTGGCAGTCACCTTGCAGCACACTTCGCTATTGGCATCCTCTTCATGGGCGGGGGAACCCATACCTTTGGCACCACTAATATAGCTATAGCATCATTGCTTTGCGCTCTCTATCCTCTTTTCCCAAATTCGGTGCTTGACAACAAATCGCATCTCCAAGCTTTCCGCCATTTCTGGGTTTTGGCCACCGAACGCCGCTGTTTGATCACCCGCGACGTTGACACGCATCGACCTGTTTCACTGCCCATCCTTGTTACCCTTCGCACTGGCGTAGAACGTGTAATGAATGCACCCTGCCTTCTACCTGAGATTGAGACGATTGCCAAAATCCAAACAAACGACCAGGAACACTGGACCGTCACTCTCGATCTTGCGGAAAATCCTGTCCACTACGAAGCATTCAGACGTCATCAAAGCATATATGTACGCCGTCGCGCCGCATACGACGCCCACGCGTCCGTATTCAGTGCCACAATGCAGGCACTGAACGACGCACAGTCGACCCACCAGATAGGTCGACAGGTTTTCAGATGGATCTTCACTTTGCCTGCACTAGCAGAATTTAACCGAGCAGAGCAAGCGCTCGTTTTGCCTGATGATGCGGGAAGTGTGATCCACAGAGGTACGAGAGGGACAGTTGTTGATGATAGGCTGGTGCTGGAGAGGGCCTGTATGGGAAGTAGTATGAGCGAAAGGCTCTGGAATCTAAGAATACTGCTGGCATGGGCAGACGGATTGGACAGACGTGGGGAAGAGTGGAGATGGATTACTAAGGAGGTAGTTGAGGATATCCGAGCAGGGCTCGCAATGAGAAGGAGGCAAGCGAAGACAACGTAATTCAGCTTCTCGGGCCTCCTTAGTGAGTACTCTCAGCCGTTAAATACAAAGTGATGTGAGCATAAGATACCCTTGACGAGTTCAGCTCACGAACTCGATTCTATATGTAAGCGTAGAAAATATTTGTTATGTTTAAAACCGTGCTATGGCCCCTTTCTTCATCGTAGCCCTGTCCTCAAAATTGGTCCCGAATGTCACCAGCGCGTCCTCAATTGGAGGCTTAAACACCCAATTGTCCCAAGCAAGAGCGAGGCCATGGATCATCTCTGCCGTCATAGCCCGAACCCGCACGCTTTCTACATCGTATCGGCCTCCTTTTCGTGGGTCTCGGATTGCTGGTACCTGAGGTACTAGGGCTTCGAAAGCTCCTGGTGCCATGGTTTTGAGATGTTTGGGTGTTGCTGGACCTCTTGGGGCAAAGAGAGAAGTCGAGATCATGTCGAAGTAAATGGACTGTTCTTGGGTCATTGGGAATTCGTCGGTTGTCTTGGATTGGAAGTCCAGGAGAGCAACTTGTCCTGGGGCGTAGAATTCATCCTCTCTAGCCAAGAGAGGATCAGCTTTGCGCCGGTCCCACATTAGCAGCGGAGGGTTCATGGCGAATGCTCTTCGGTCATCATCGAGGAAGATAAGTTTGTTTAGTTGTTTCATAGTCAAGGTTTGCAGCTCGTTCTTGTAGTGCTGAATGCTGGAATCCATCGCTCTAATAATCTCTTCTCGCTCCGAAGGCTTGATGCCCTCACGATGCAGCTCAAGATCCATCTTGTCTATCTTTTCTTGGGTCTTCAAGACTGTATTAATTTTGTCGATTGAAGTATTCTGGCCCGTGGCTACAAAGGAAAGCGTCTGCATTCTTCGATATTCCGGAGTGAGAGTCGGCCGACTTTTCTTTTGCACCTCTCCACTTGTTGCCCCAGGCATATGTCCGTCGTCCGGCTTGGTGGCTGGTCTTTGCGCCCATTTGCTAAACTTGCCTGCTTGGAAAGCCTCCACCAGCTCTTGGAATTCTTTATGCCATTCACGAGATGTGTCCGAAAGATTGGATACTTTGTCTCCTGGCCTAAATCGACGGTGGGAAGGTACTTTTATGTCCTTTTCTTCCATTCGTTTCGCAACCTGCTTGCTTGATTCAATATCTAGAGCATCCTCCCGGCGTATTCTCGTGTTGGAAAAGCCTACTATTTCCTCTAAGTGAAAACTGGACTCCAAGTATACCGCCAGTTTCCCTCGATAGCCAACGGTTCTCGGCAAAAGGGCCGACTTATCTTCATCAGCCAACCACATAAGCACCCGCATTGGTCCGTATTTTTGGAACCCTGACCGGTGCCTCACGGCGTGTGAAAAGTCAATGGCTTTTAGCTGAGCGGCTATGGTAGTCCTTTGCTCTCCTACGGCCATGTACCGCTGGCCCACCAAATTCGTAATAATCAAGACCGAGTTGTTCGGTTCTTTGGTCGTAGGAGGAGGGCCACCACGGCCTTCTGCATCATGCAGTAGTCCTTCTTCGACATATCTGCTGGGATGCCATATGTGTGAGTCGGGCCAGTCCTTGAGGCGATATCGAGAGCCAGGAGCATCGAGCAGCGGCTGGAGGAAAGGTAGGTAGACGTTCTGTTTATTTTCCATGAGGATGTGGTTGCGAGGTTTAAGGTAGTCATGGAGCTTGGAGGACCACAGACCTATGCCTGGATTGACATCTATGATAGTGCAGCCAATATGCTGGGCCAGCGACGGAGCCAGGCGCTGTATAACATCGTCTGGAATTGTTAGATAGGAGGGTCTTTACATCCATTGTTCGGATAGACATACCGCAAAGATCAGGACTAACAATGTTTGTACGAGACTTCCAGGCATTGGTTATGCCTGCAAGCTGCTTCACCAAAGGAGATTTGGTGATTCGGGAAGCTGTAGAAGACATTGGATACTTGCAAATGTCCTTGCACTATCTTAGGAAACGCAGTGATGCGCAGCCATAGTCACGAAGTGGAGGAGAGGTAACTTTTGCAAACACCAGGCTCCAAGAAGGAATGTTGCAGAATGTTAAGCGCTTTTATCATTTAACTGTAGGTAACGACTACAACGCAGGATTCAAAGTGTAGCATCATAATATGCCCTAGGCAGCAATGACTACGTCTGTCATGAGTGTGTTGATATTCTTCCTTTCTAGGTAACCATCATGGTGGTTAGGCGTCAACCCGTTGCATGCTTGCCCCTCCAAAACGGCTACCTGAAGGCCTGAACCATACAGGACCGCAGAATAATGGCTCCGCGCACCACCGAAGAGACAGGTCCTTCCAGGCCTTTGAACGTGGAACAAATTGTCAAAAAGGCTCAAAATTTCGACTACAATCCCTTGATACCTCTCAAATACTGGTTAAGAACCGCCGGGACCTTGCTGAAGGAGGTGAATGCTATTGTTGCATGAAAAGCTTACGACTTCACGCTGATCCTTGCTATAGGCCGACATCTATGAACACGAAGGCAACGACCAGCAAACCTATCTGTTGTTGTTCCGTCATGCTCAACTTGTCATTCGTAACCTTTCCACACATCCCGATGCCAAACAAAGCAAGAACCGCCTTGCCTTAGCGCAGGCGAACAAGGACGTTGAACATGGTCTTTTAAAGCTCGAGGTATTGAAGCCACGTATCAACAAAAGACACGAGAGATACGAGCAGCTCCTACGAGACCGCGATGCCAGAAGAGCTTCTGCGAATGCTAGAGAAGCTTCTCGATCAAGAGAGCAGAGGGTTTCTCCATACCAACAAGCGACAATTGAACGTCCCATATCAGACCCGGCCGTGGCTAGTGATACGGAGACTCTAGCAGCCGGGGACAATCGAGATTTGGCTGTCCAATTAGCTCATAAAGAAATCAGACGGCGGGCTACAGCTAGGAAGGCTACGCGGAAGGCAGGAATATCTGAGGAGGTGGAACAAGAAAGAAGAACCGCAGGGGTATGGGGAAATTGGGAGGAGGCATTCACCAAGGATTGTGAAAGCATTGATCAAGACACCCTCAGCAGACAAATGCAAGATGTTCGCTTGCAGGTGAACGCTTCAACAAGCGCAGGAAACAGAAATGGCAGCTCTCGTCCATCTTTCGAAAGCCAGAAGTCGAATTATCATTACCCAGTGGTGCCCGAACACCGCAACTCGGGTTCTTGGAAGCCTCTGCCTCAGTCCTCCAGCTCTCGTGACGCATACTCCCTTCAAAGCACGCCAGAGTCACTTGGAGCACCAGAGCTGCCGCCTAAGGATTACGAAACCCGAAGTCATAGTGCCCTGCCTCTTCGACCTGAAAAAGAGACGCCTTCAGTACCTAGTATTCCATTCAACCTCGATGCAACCCCTATGCCACAGCAAGACCTGAAACCGTCGACCTTCACTTTCAAGCCAGCTGCATATTTAGAGAATGGCACACCACTTCGGACTATTTTCCTACCACCAGATCTTCGTCATCGCTTCTTGTCAATCGCTCTACCAAATACACGTGCTAATCTAGAGACTTGTGGTATACTTTGTGGTACTCTCGTGTCAAATGCATTGTTCATCTCTAAGCTCGTCATACCAGATCAGGAAAGTACGTCGGATACATGTGAGACGATCAATGAGAGTGACCTGTTTGACTATGTTGACGGAGAAGACCTTATGGTACTTGGCTGGATACATACGCACCCAACGCAGACTTGCTTCATGAGTTCTAGAGATTTACACACTCACGGCGGCTACCAAGTGATGATGCCAGAAAGTATTGCGATTGTGTGCGCGCCGAGCAAAGGAGATTGGGGCGTGTTTCGGTTGACAGATCCTCCAGGGATGAAGACGGTGCTAAACTGCACACAAACAGGGCTTTTTCACCCTCACGCCGAGAGCAATATCTATACCGATGCATTGCGTCCTGGGCATGTTTATGAGGCGAAAGGGCTAGAATTCGATGTTGTGGATCTTCGGCCGCATTGATCAGTTGGCTTTTCAACAGTAAAGTGTGTAGCGAGACTTATGGCATTTGGAGAAATTGGATAGCCATCTCTCTGACCCGAAGCTTTTTGTACAGTCAGATCCACAAATAGTGCCGCCCTACCACACATGTTTTCCGCAAACCATGATCGGATACTCCGACCAAAATACCTCTTAGCTCTCCTCCTTGGCCTTCCTCTGCGCTGCTCTGGCCTCCGCGGCTTTCTTTTTCTCTGCCTGCTTCCTATCGATCACCTCGACAGCTCTCTTCATTCCCTGCATCTCTAGTTGCCTCCTCCTTTGGCAATATTCGAACATCAGGAACGACCCAAACACGAACGATCCAACCGCCCAGTTGCAGGTTGTCCACACAGAGGCTATATCTATCAGCGCCGTACCTTTTAAAGTAAGGATAGGCAAGCGTACCGCCCAAAACAGCACGAACACCACCTATTCCGAATCCGCCACCGATTCCTGTCAACAAGGCATCGCGGACGCAGGGCTTCTTATGTACTTCCTGAAAGTCGCTGGATTTGATACTTCTCAGGGCATCGAAGTAGCTAGCCTCTTTCGTTCGTCCACCTGCGGTATTCAACCCAGCACCCGCGGATAAAGCATTGGCATTAGGCGGTGCTACAGGGACGGCGTATGGTTCGTGCGCCGCCACTTTGGATGGCGGTGTCGTCGATTTTGAAGACTCAGGTGGCTTGGAAACTGCATCTTCTCGAGTATCAGCGGCCATCTTGAGAGCCTCAATGCAATGTCGAGCTGTGCTGATGCTTCTAGAAATTGGGAGCCAGAGGTTGGTCGAAGCAGCGGGTAGAATTGGCGGAGCATTCCGCGCTCTAGAATAAGTTACGGACCTTACGGTAATTTATCAAGCGCCCGAAGCGCCCAACCCCAAATCACGCGTCACGCGTTTTGGTGGGTAAACCGTTAAGTGCTGTCAACTCAGAGGAATCGTCCATTCACTGTTTTTCTCTATTGTAACACTATTCATGTTTGATAAGGCCCCCCAAGATCGCCAGGCCGCTGTTTGAACGTTTTACTGCCAATTGTCTTTTTCGGCTTTCTAGTCACCAAAATCTCCCTCAGGCAATGCCTTCCAGGAAACCAGATCGGCGGTATGGCAGCAACTTCCGCTCTGCAAAGTCATCATTCGATCCACGTCGGACCAAGACCGTTGAAGCTTCGACGCTGCGTGCGAGCGAAGTGACCTCCCAAGATGAGAAGCTACAAGCAACGCGCCTTGCTCACACAATTGACGAGTCCATGGGCTTTGCGCGCTATGACTTGGGTAAAAAGAAGACGGGATGGCTCTGCAACATGCACAGTACCACTATCGAGGATGAAAAGATCCCCGGCGGCCGTGCGGGGGTCGACTATTACTTCTTGGAAGAGGATGGCGGCACGTTCAAAGCGACAGTCGAATACGATCCGTATTTCCTGATTGCTGTGAGGAAGGGCAAGGAAGCCGATGTAGAGGAATGGTGCGGGCGAAAATTTGAGGGCTTGGTGAAAAGTGTCAAGCGTATAGAGAAGGAGGACCTCCAAATGCCGAATCATCTGTTAGGGTATCGAAGGACGTTCTTGCAGTTGGCGTTCGAGAACGTCAGTGATCTGCTGAATGTGAGAAAAGCTGTAATGCCAATAGCAGAGAAAAACAAGAACGATATGAATGCAATGGATACTTATGCTGAGGTGGCCAGGTACGGAACACAGACTCCCACGTTAACGGTTTGGTTTGCTAACTTTCAAAGTGCCAATGCTGGTTTTGATCTTTTTGACGATGAACGAGATACCCATAGACGACCTAATAGCATAGCAGACGCCAGTGATTATATTGTCGAGATGCGGGAGTACGATGTTCCATACCATGTCCGCGTTGCAATTGATAAAGGTGGGAGCTGAACGAAGTCAACCTATTTGCGCAGAGCTGATTGTTCCAGATATCCGGATTGGAAAATGGTACACTGTGGAAGCAAAGCATGGCATTACAAGTCTTACTTGCATTGAAGAGCGTATACAAAGAGCTGACCCTGTGGTCCTCGCCTACGATATTGAGACGACCAAATTACCCTTGAAGTTCCCCGACGCAGTCGTAGACCAGATCATAATGATATCATACATGATCGACGGCCAGGGATTCTTGATCACCAATCGAGAGATTGTGTCGGAAAACATCGCAGACTTTGAGTATACTCCCAAACCGGAGTATGACGGTCCTTTCCTTGTTTTCAATGAGCCAGACGAGAGAGCGCTCGTAGAGAGGTTCTTTCTACACATCAAGGAAGCTCGTCCAACGGTAATAGCAACGTACAACGGTGACTTCTTTGATTGGCCGTTTGTTGAAGCCAGGGCTAGTGTGCTAGGGATTGACATGTACCAGGAAATTGGATTTCGGAAGAGCAGTGAAGACATCTACCAAAGTAATTACAGCGTCCATATGGACTGTTTTGCTTGGGTCAGTCGAGACAGCTACCTACCCCAAGGTAGCAGAGGCTTGAAAGCAGTGACGGTCGCCAAACTAGGTTACGACCCCGATGAGCTAGATCCAGAGCTGATGACCCGGTATGCGAGCGAGCGGCCACAGACTTTGGCTGAATATTCAGTCTCCGATGCAGTGGCGACGTATTACCTCTACATGAAATACGTCCATCCTTTCATATTCTCTCTATGTAACATCATTCCTCTAAATCCGGACGACGTCCTGCGCAAGGGCACGGGAACTTTGTGTGAGATGCTTCTGATGGTTCAGGCCTACCAGAAGGGCATTGTCCTCCCCAACAAACACAAGGAGCCCAAAGAGACATTTTGGAACGGTCATCTTCTCGAATCCGAAACCTATGTAGGAGGGCATGTAGAGAGTATTGAAGCGGGTGTATTCAGAAGCGACATCCCAGTGAACTTCGCCTTGGATACCACGGCCGTCGACGAACTTTTACGAGATCTTGACGCTGCGTTGCATTTTAGTATCATGGTAGAGGAAAAGAAGTCTTTGGAAGACGTTACGAACTATGAAGAGGTGAAAGCTGAGGTCATTGCAAAGCTGGAGAGTCTGAAAGCCACACCGAACAGGCATGAGAGACCATCGATCTACCACTTGGATGTCGCATCAATGTATCCAAACATTATGACGACCAACAGGCTTCAGCCAGATTCCATGATCGAAGAGTCCGATTGCGCAGCTTGTGACTTCAATCGGCCTGGGAAGACTTGCGATCGAAGAATGCCGTGGTCGTGGAGAGGTGAATTCCTCCCAGCACAAAAGAATGAGTACAACATGGTCAGGCATGCTCTCGAAAACGAGCGCTTTCCTGGTCGCTACCCCAACAGCCATGATAGGACCTTCCAGGACATGAGCGTTGACGAGCAGGCCAACATGGTGAAGAAACGACTTACGGACTACAGCAAAAAAATTTATCACAAGATCCACGAGACGAAGACCGTTGAACGCGAAGCCATAATCTGCCAGCGAGAGAATCCTTTCTACGTTGACACAGTCAAAGATTTCAGAGACCGTCGATACGACTTCAAGGGCAAGCAAAAGGTGTGGAAAAACAACACAGAATCGCTGAAGTTGTCAGGAGCCTCAGCTGCGGAGATCGAAGAGGCTAAGAAAATGATAGTGCTCTATGATTCGCTTCAATTGGCTCACAAGGTCATCCTGAACAGTTTTTATGGGTATGTTATGCGCAAAGGCTCACGATGGTACTCAATGGAGATGGCTGGAGTGACCTGCCTTACTGGAGCCCACATCATTCAAATGGCAAGAGAATTGGTCGAACGGATAGGAAGACCTTTGGAGCTCGACACTGATGGCATCTGGTGCATGCTACCAGCTACTTTTCCCGAAAACCTCGTCTTCACTCTTAAGAACGGCAGGAAGCTGCCAATCTCTTATCCCTGCGTTATGCTCAACCATCTTGTCCACGGCAAGTTTACCAACCACCAGTACCAGGAGCTCATCGATCCTCAAACTTTCAAATACCAGACGCATAGTGATAACACCATTTTTTTCGAAGTTGATGGGCCATACCGCGCTATGATATTGCCAACCTCAAAAGAGGAAGACAAGAACCTCAAAAAACGCTACGCAGTGTTCAACCATGATGGCAGCCTCGCAGAACTCAAAGGCTTCGAGGTCAAGAGGAGGGGAGAGCTCAAGCTTATCAAAATTTTCCAGACACAGATCTTCAAATTCTTCCTCGATGGTGATACCTTGGCGGCTACATACGCTTCAGTAGCCAAGGTGGCCAACCGGTGGCTGGATGTTCTGCATCAACATGGCTCGACACTCGCTGACGAAGAGCTGATTGATCTTATTTGCGAAAATAGAAGCATGTCGAAAGCTCTCGAGGAATATGGTGCGCAAAAGTCGACATCAATCACGACTGCCAAAAGATTGGCCGAATTCTTGGGCTTGCAGATGGTCAAAGACAAGGGCCTCAACTGCAAGTACATCATCGCAGCCAAGCCCAAGAATGCGCCAGTGACCGAGAGAGCTATACCAGTGGCTATTTTTTCGGCCGATGACCAAGTCAAACGCTATTTCTTGCGGAAGTGGATGCGAGAAGAGCCAAGCGACATGAACCCTCGGGCGCTCATTGACTGGGATTACTACACGGAACGTTTGAGTGGTGTGATCCAGAAGCTCATTACCATTCCTGCCGCTTTGCAGAAAGTCCGCAATCCAGTCTCACGGGTTGCGCATCCAGATTGGCTACAGCGTAGGATCAATGTCAAGGACGACAGGTTCAAGCAGAAGAAGATGACCGACCTCTTCGACAAGACACCGCTATCAGAGATATCTGTAAACGCTCTCGACCACCGACTGCCTACTGACGTCGAAGACTTCGGGTCGTCTCAGCTTTCAAAGGCTAAGATGGGCGAGGTCATCCGCAAGGTTCAGAAAAGGAAAGCCCCAGAACCAGCGATTGTTGCGAATACAGACCCGTATGCCAGTCTTCCCTCAAAGATGCCATCAATGACCGAAGACTACGAAGGTTTTCTTCGGTATCAGAAGAAAAAATGGAAGATCCAGAAGCAAGCTCGCATACGTCGACGTCAGCTCTTTGGCGAACGAAACAATGCGGCGGCAGACAGCCTCGGAAGTCTCTTCCAAAATCAGGCCGAGTTATTGTTCATTAATACCTGGCAGGTATTGCAACTGCGAGAATCGGAGTCGCCAGGACATATCCGAGCTTTTGTTTTGATCGATAAGAAGGTGCATGCCCTCACAGTGAAAGTGCCCCGACAATTGTTTTTGAACCTCAAAGGAAGCGAGCTGCCTGATGTTGATGTGGAAGGCTGCGCGGTTGAAAAGGTCACTCACACTCTGCCAAACGGACACCCGTCGGTGCATCTCTTCAAGCTTGTGATGTCCGAAGAGATCTACGTCAGAGAAGCACAAAAACTTGCCATACTATTTAACCACCCGAGCGTCGAAGGCGTCTACGAGAAGCAAGTGCCTCTTGCTATGAGGGCTGTTCTCGAGCTGGGAAGTTTATGCACCTTCGACGAGAGTCAGAAAGGAGTCTTAGGTCGAGGGCTTGAGCATGGCTTTGATCTCCCTGCCTTGCGACGCACTCCAGCAAAGCAGCCTTACCTTCTTGAGACAGAAATGGCTTTCATTTACCTTTATCACCTTGAAGCTGGTGATCGTCAGATTTTTGCGCTGTTTTCAACGATAAAGGATGAAGCCCACATCATCGTCTTTGACCGCTTAAGAGACACCCAAGCTTTGCCCAACGCTGAAAAAGTTTATTCTGAACTGCTCACCCGACGACTGAATGACAATGGAGGTGAGCCCTGGCAGAACATCTTCGAATACCAAGATAAAATCCGGTTCAAGACCAGGCAGGTCAGAACGAAGAGAAAGCTACACCTCGATGTTGGTGACGCCGTCAAGAAGATGAAGGGTGATGAGAGCAAACCAACGCTTCTGGTCATACAGTCTCCACAGAGACGTCTACTGCTAAACGACATTCCGTCGCTCAATGATTTACCAGTCCTTCCATTGAAAGCCGAGATTTCGGACAGCAATCTTCCTCAATTGGGCTGGCAAGGGTTCGTTGTCAAGCGCCTTGTGACTCACTACCTTGCTCTAGGTTCGTGGATCAGCCACCTTGTCGAACTTGCAAGGTATGGGGATATTCCCCTTTGCAATCTGGAAAGGGACGATCCCCGGTTCCTGATCGATGTCGCTTATGCTAGACGGCTACAGAAAAGCAATATCGTTTTGTGGTGGTCCGGTGGTCCCTTACCAGATCATGCTGGGTACGAGAAAGACGACATCTTAACGCCTATGGAGACTCTCAGTATTCCTGTTGTCAACAACCCTGGCACATACTCGTCTGTTTGCATAGAGCTTGACGTTCGAAATCTCGCGATTAATACGATCCTAACGTCGTCTCTAATTAACGAGCTTGAAGGTATCGATTCGGTTGCCTTCAATCCAGCTGTCCCAAGCCAAGAAGACGCCAACAATGGAACCGGTGTTCTCTACTCTGATAATGCCTTTGCATCTGCCGGCGTCACCGTCCTCCGAGAGATGGTAAAAGCCTGGTGGGCGGAAGCCTGCAAGGGCAGTTCAATGGCCGACATCATGGTGCAGCATCTTGTGCGTTGGGTTGAAAACCCTGACTCATTTCTCTACGATCGCTCATTGCACTACTACGTGCGTATGATGTCTAGGAAGGCTTTTCAGCAGCTGATGACCGACTTCAAGCGCGTCGGGTCCCACGTTGTCTTTGCCAATGCAAATCATCTTCTCCTCCAAACCACGAAAGCAGAGGTCGGCAATGCGTACGCGTACAGCCACTATATCCTCAAGTCGATTAAAGCAAAGCCACTATTCCATTTCCTCGACTTGGATATCAAGGAGTATTGGGACTACCTGGTCTGGTACGACGAATACAATTATGGCGGCAAAGCATGTCAAGAGGTCGTTGAAGCAGAAGCGCAAACCCTGGACACCATCATGCATTGGCAACTCAGCACTTTCCTTCCCCTCCAGTATCAGTCAATCTTCCACGACTGGATCGTCGAATTCATCGATCTGATGCACCATATCAAACGACCTCGCCAAATACCCATTGGCAATGACGATTCAGATTCCACCGCTCGACCAACTCAGCTCCCAGTCCGCCGACTTGCTGCCGACGACATGATTACAAACAAAGAAGTTCTCACGAAATCCATCTCAAAGCCCTTGAAGCGCCAGATCATTGCCCTGATCGCTCGATATCGTTCGGAGCTCGCTCACCCTGACCTCGCTTCGGACCACAAGTTCCCCAGCCTCCCTGGCTCCCATCTCAACCTCAAAAACACCCACCCAGTCCTCCAACTCGTCAAATCAATCATGCACGTATTTTCCCTCGACAAAGGTATCAACCTCGAGGCACGCTACCTCCGCAAAGAGCTCCTTGCACTCTTCGAGGTCAAAGAATTCAGCGCTCAGGCTCGCTTCGAGAACCCGAGCTCCAGCCTCAAGTTGGAGCAGCTCATCTGCGAGCAGTGCACCATGGCGCGCGACCTGGATTTGTGTCGAGACGAGGACGTCCTGCCGGTGACTGCGACGGACGGTTCGGAGCCTGCAGCGAGGGCATGGGCATGCGCGACTTGTGGTCATCAGTATGATCGGCTGGCTATTGAAGAGCGCTTGATCGGGAGGGTCCAGAAGGTCCTTGTGGAATGGCATACCCAGGATCTGAAATGCGGCAAGTGTAGAAAGATCAGGGTGAATGATTTCATGGAGCACTGTGGGTGCAGTGGGGCATGGGTGGATACGGTGGATAGGGACGATGTTGTTGGCAAGCTTAGGGTGCTTGAGAGGGTGAGCAAGTTCTACAAGTTGAAGATGTTGGCGGGAGTAATGGAAGATGTTTTGGCAAGGCTTTGAGAATGGCGTTTACGCGGCGATGGTCTCTCTTGTCGTACAGTGTATGTGGATACCACTGCGGAATTGATGTATGAAATCATTGTGAGCGGTTAGCGATCAGCATTAGTTTGTGCTGCAATTATCTCATTTGCCAAGGTCATCATCTAAAAGATTTGATTGAGCTATTCTATCTTTTCCACGTCAATCATCTCGTGTTCAAACCTTCGTCGTCTACTTCGTAGACGGCAGGATCTTCTCCTGTTCCAGCTCGTCAAAGCACTCTGAGAGCGCATCCCAGGAGTCGATATACCTGCACAAGCCGTGAGTGAGTACCAATGTTCACCCCCTGCTGATACACAAAAAGATGAGATTTACCCCGTCCATCCGTACTTTCTCGCTTTACTCATGCTGATGACAAGGTTGTAGTTCCTGCCCAGCACGAAGCCCAGGAAGCCCCACGTAGCCTTCTCGAACGCATCCTTCTCCAGCCCTTCTCTTGCTTGAAGCTTCTGCCACCTGCATACGTCTCAGTCAGCATGGTTTAGATACTCAAGACCCGGATTCCTAGATTGGTCGAGCGAGCAGTCTGAGCCTTTCCTCCACGTGGGGTACAAGTCGTAAAACTCAAGTGTAGACATTGATTGGTCAGAAAGGTGCACTTACGCCTTCTTGACATCCTCACGCTGACTCCATTTCACCAAGTCGATCTTCTGCTCCACTCTACCTTGCTGATAATTCCCCTCCAAGCCCATCTCCACCGCCATCTCCGCCATTGGAGGCTTCTCCGCCAGCAGCACCACGCTGTCTGCATCCTTGCCCACGTCGACCGCGAACTGGTTGCGCGGGATGTGGCAGCGGAAGCGCTTCGCGAGCTTGGGCCACATGTTCTGCCAGGACTCGGTGTCCCGTTCACCACATTGAAAGCCTGGTTGCCGCACTTTGGTTCCGTGGCCGCCCAAAGGTTGGACTGTGCATGCAGGCGGGAGTAGGTGAAGCTGTCGAAGAGGGTGTAGAAGGTCTCGCTGCCGGGGAACATGAGGTTGCCGTCAATCTCCTTGGAGATGGCCGTGTAGAGGCCCAGGGACGTGGCGAGGTTCATGAAGTTGCCTTTTGCGACGCCGATGACGTCGTTGGGGTAGGTAACGACCCAGTCCCAGTTGGAGTTATTGGCTTTGTCGGCGAGGATGCGCTGTTGGTTATAGTAGAAGTTTGGAGGTCGACCATCGCCATCGATCCAGCGGTCCGATTCTTCCATGGGCTGCTTTGGACAGCCAAGGTGTACGCCGTATTGCTTTGCGCCTGTTGTGAGTATGACACGCTTGAGTTTCTTCGATGCACCGGTGATGTCGAGGGCTTCGAGGAAGCTGGCTAACATTGCGCCGTTGACGTCCCAATTCTCCTGCTAGTCTTTCTGTAGGTAGGCAGCGAAAACTGGATTACAATTTCGGGGTCAGTGCTGCTTACTGAAGTGAGAATTTGAACCTTGGATGATGTTTGGAAAGGTAGCATTCGCAAGAGTCGTCTCGACCCTATTCTTAGGCTGGGGATCTAGGGAGACACGTACAAAGGTACTCCCCTTCGACGCCCTCAAGCTGTTTTGCCGTGCCATTTGCATCTTGTGTTAGGTCGACGGTATTGTGTTTCACATTCGATGGGAATTTCTCCTTTTGGCTCCTTGACAGGGCGTGCACGGTTTGCCATTGCTTAGGGTCTTTGCCGAGGGCGTGAGTGATTTCACGGCCCAAGATACCTGGTGCAATGATTCACATGAGTACAAGAGTGAAGAGGTATCGACGTCTTGCTAACTGGAAGAAGGGCGAACCAGTGGCACCAGTCAAAATTGCGGAAGGCATGTTGTTGTGTGAGTGGTATATGAGTTGTGTATAAGTTGTAGAAGATGAGAGTGAGGAGGTGATGAGGAAGACTGGAGGATTGGATATGTTGCTCTTCGATATAAAGTAAATATACAAAGACTTATGCATATAAATTGAGAGTAAAACGTAATTAGGACGAAGGTCGGAATCTTTAATCGCAAGTAGAAGCTAAAATCGCATGGGCCCCCAATCCAGTTAAAGCATCAAGCGCCCAGCCGGACCTTTCTCCGCTCTATCCCCCTTCTAAGTGATGCCTTTGCTTTGCAACTGATGGGTGCATGTATTGGAAGAGACAGCAGCTTCTGTAGATTGAAAGCAGCGATATAGAGAAAAAGGAGAGAGAGAGACATGTACACTTCAGATTGGAATACGTAAGTAGGTCTTGCGGCATGGGAGCCTCCTCGTGGGTTCAGAGTGAATCAATATCCGGACGGAATGAGAGCCAAATGACATGACACATGTCGTCGAGAAGCCCAATTTCTTGTCCGTGGTAGAGGTATCGAGCCCAAAGAAAGAAGACGAGGACATTTTGTTGCAGGATGTTTCGTGTAATGACTGATGGAGAAATCATTCCATATCCCCAAGTTTCATATGTCTTTCCCACTGAAGTTCCGATGAGCCTCCCGACCCAATGAATCCACATGACCCTTCGTGATGATGTCCGATTCGTCCAGTCATTTCCTCTGGGATCGAAATTGCTCCTTGATCTCTTCAAGGTAGTGGTCGAGGAAGTTCTTGCTTGGCTCTGCGGCAAAGCCGAGAGTCAGCCTGGCACAAGCTTTCTCGTCAGAGTGCACTCACTGTCCCCTCTATCTATTTTTGTACCGCCCATCTCTTCCAGGTCAGGGCCCTGTTGCATGTGACGGACCTTTCTATGTATATTCTGAACCGCTCGGTGGAAGGTAGGGCTTGCGAGCAGCTACCAATAATGTCAGTAATACAAGTCCAGACGTCGGAGGATATCGTACCCGACTGGTCAGGTATGCCTGTTCTTGGTCAGCCTGGACATTCGGGATCGGTAGTGTGTGAACTATGACAAGCAAACCTCCAACAAGCGCACCTGCCACAATTTCATGGCAGCATCAGACAGATAGCCTCTCGGCCCACGCGATTAGTTGGGTGCTTTTCTTGGGTGACTGAAGGTCGTTTGATGTTGAAATGATTGGTGAATTATGAATGGTAGGTGTTGGATGTGCGGAAGGCAAGTGGCAAAGAATCTATTTTTGGGAAAGCGCGAGACTCGTGGGATTCGGATGAAATAAGTAACACATCAAATGGCAAGAAGGTACAAGTCATTAAGTACTCTGTATACATTACTAAACTACAAACCATACTTGAGAAACTTCCATGTCTGCCTGGCTCTTCTCTACTCGATAATCACGAAAACACCAGACAATTGCCCGCCTACTGTCTTTCCAAGAAACCCATTCTCTCGCTCCATTTCCAGTTGTTTGGCTCTTTATATACTTTTCCAACACCCCTCCTTTGCTTTGCCTCTTAGCTGACCTCCTTAACCTTCATACAAGCAAATTCGACTTTGCCGTTTCAGTCTCTATTTGTTGGACTTTCTTGTCTGCTGCTTTTCTGGATGGAAAGAGAGACGTGAAAGAGCGAGCAGGTGTGATATATCCCCGAGGTTTCCTCTACCTCAACTATTTCACGTCTTTCCAAATCCTTTCATCATCCTCACCGAATCCTTAATGTAATTCACACCCCGTTGAAAATGACGGCTCCTTTCGCCAAAGGTTTCAGCACGGCCTATAAAAGAGCTCGCTCTCAGGATAGCCCTACGCCCTTGGCGTCACCCCCAGTGTTGAAAGCGACTAAGATCGAAGAAGAAGAAGGAGGAGCGGCCCAAGTGGATTCCGGAATCCCGGCGTTCCTCCGTCAATCTCAAGGCGGTAAGCCTGCTCATTTGCGTGTCGTGCATACGCGAGCATGCATTATGCAGCTGCTTTTTAGATCATCCACTAAGACCCCATAGCTGTTCGAGCTAAATTCAATGACTTGGCATGGAAGGAGAAGCTTCGCATCTTGCAAGGTCGAAGTGATCCAACTTCGCAATGGGTGCAAGACTCAAGCCCCCATATCCTGAAGCAGAATCGTTACATGAACGTCCAGCCATGGGAAAAGTCTCGCATTCATCTCAAAGTTGCCGAAGGAAAATCCGACTACATCAATGCTTCACCCATATCATTGCGGGATCCACGAACAGGGGTAGAGACCAAGTTCATAGCAACCCAAGTATGTCTGCCCTGACTTCGACTCTTTCCTGGCCAACATACTGATTCTCATAAAGGGGCCCAAACAGTCAGGCTTGAGCAATTTCTGGCATATGATATGGCAGGAAACCACCGACGTAGCTGTCATTGTTATGCTAACCCAAACTCATGATGGGACGACGGAGAAATGCTTTCAGTATTTTCCTCTGAATGTCGAGGCCGGATCATTTAAGGTAGAACCGCTGGACAGGGCGAGAGACACTCCGGAGGGTAGTGTAACCTTAACGGAGTACTACCTGGATGTGGACTCGAGGACAGAAGTCCGCAAATTGAGCTTAAAGTTTGGCGTAGAGACAAAGGATGTGTGGCATTTCTTGTTCTCCGGCTGGCCAGACTTTACCGTTCCGGAAGACAACGACCGTAATGCGCTCTTGGAGCTATTGAGGCTTTGCGCAGAAAAAAATACTTCGCCGAGCAATCCAAGGATTATCCATTGCAGCGCTGGGGTAGGACGATCAGGAACGTTCATTGCTTTGGAATATCTTCTTGCTCAAGTGGAATCAGGCGCCATACTCGACGCTAAGGAAGGCGAAGACATGATTTACGATGTGGTGAATTGTTTGAGAGAGCAAAGAATGCTCATGGTTCAAATGGAAGGACAATACCAATTTCTTTACGACGTCATACGTGATCAGCTCAAGGAACGGCATCTACAGGCGTCCGGGGAGCACTTGTCAAAACTTCACATGCGAGCAAGCGATAAGAAGGCAGCGAATTTTGATGGCGTTAGCGAGGTAGGTGACTTTTTCAGCGACGCGAAGGCTGGTGAAGATAAAGCCGCAGCGGTAGCAGAGGTGGGAGCTGGTGAAGGCCAGGTAGAAGAGGCCAGGATAGAAGGTTAGGATCCCAGTGTGCCATGAGCAATTTGAGGATCGGGGGGCAGGTCTGAAACTTGATAGGTGCACCATGGTTGGAAGCATCTTTTAGACGACATTATTTATTGGTCTCCGGCTGCATCGTGGTGTTTGCTGCAGGGATATCAGGGGTATATCTTTGGTTCAGTGGGACATGAGTCGTTGCGAGGAGTTTTGTGAGACACTTCAGCACTACTGTACCATGCTAATCCTTACCAACATGAATTATGTGCAGTAAGAGATCGGTTGTCGCGCATTTTTGAGAAACAGTGAAGAAGTGAGGAAGATATCCTTTCGGGCAAGAATAAAGAAGCTGGTGAGCGATGGCCAGAACTTTTCTGGCCCCCGACTTGGATGTTCTCTGCTCCCCATAGAACCGCTTGGTATCGACCGAAAACCAAATCGGTGTTCAACAATAAGCTACCCCTTTCACGCCTGAGCTGTTTTCGCCAAGTTGTTGGCCTGCTGCGGATTGATCTTCTTCCCATCCTTGTTGAAGCGGACCCTTGGAGGTGGTGCACGGTTACGGCGGCCTTCTCGAGAACGAACACTAGCCATAACCCCTGTAAGTTCAAGAAACTCATGGATGGGAAGGGAGAAGTGTACCGAACGATCTTGCCGTGAATGGCGCATGAGACGCAATATTGGAGCTTCAGGTACATTTTAGGGACGGCGTATTCAGGAAACACAGAAGCATCAGAGATATCACCTAAGCTCAAACTCCATGCGTTAGTCACCGCGATTTTATTACGCTGCCTGTAGTTTTATGGTTGTAGATAACCATTTGGAGAGGCAAGACGTACGAATAGCAGCACTTTCAACCATGTTGCGGATGGTGAATCTTTTTATCGCCTTGTCCTTTGGCGTACACCGCGAGCAATTGGAGCAGCGAATAGGCTTGACGTGACCTCGTCCCTTCTTGTTACGACCGCTGTAGTAGACCTGTTAGTCACAGTGAGGTTCCTAACTTCGGCCTTGGACACGTACTTGGATGCTCGCTTTTTAACCATGATTGCGAGTTCCTGACAACAGGTCAACACGAGGGTACTATAACAATCCGTGCTATGGAAAGGGATTTGCGTACTCTTCGAGGTTTGATGATCAAAGAGTGGTTGGTCCATCGTTGCTCAAAGTCAAGAGTGGGAATGCTTCGCTTATGGTAGAACTTCGGCGCCTTGGCGATGTTGTCGCCGACTTGCCGATGTTTACGAATCGTTGTCCGAATTTCATTCGTCCAAGGGGTCGTATCTATCGCGCCCAAGTGACTGAATCCTCACTACCATGTCAGCTTCCGGTGGAACTTTCAGAGGTACGCCCAGTCGAGGAGGTCAAGGCAGAGGTCAGGTACCTACTTTCGAGAACAGCCCCTCAAACATACCACGTCCCAAGCTAGAGTCACATGCCAGTTCCGCAATGCAGAGTGAAACCGGAAACTCGACGCTGAGTGCGAGCAGGCAGAAGCAGTCCAAACGTGATGAGGTCGGGCAATTTCCTTCATAATACGGCGACATAGACTGACAACACCTACACAGGCTATTCGAAAGAAGATGGAGGCAGACCTCAACAAGAAAAAGGGCAACGCTGCTCGAGCTCGACATACTCGAAAAGCCCCTCCCGGGACAGTCCTGGCGCTCAAGCCCAGTCAGGCCCTTCAAATAAAACCGAATACCACCGTGGCAGAAGCTGCCCAACTGATGGCTGCGAAGCGGGAAGACTGCGTACTTGTCACGGACGACGATGATCGGATTGCTGGTATTTTCACGGCTAAAGATCTCGCGTTCCGCGTAGTGGGAGCGGGCATCAAAGCCAGGGATGTGAACATAGCGGAGATCATGACGAAGAATCCCCTCTGTGCCAGAACGGATACAAGTGCTACGGATGCTCTGGATCTCATGGTACGGAAAGGCTTTCGGCATCTTCCGGTCATGGACGAGAATCAGGATATCTCTGGCATTTTAGATATTACGAAGTGTTTCTACGACGCGATGGAGAAGCTGGAGCGTGCCTACAGCTCGTCACGGAAATTATACGACGCTCTTGAGGGCGTGCAATCAGAGTTTGGCTCGAGCCAGCCGCAGCAAATCATACAATATGTCGAGGCTTTGAGGCAGAAGATGTCCGGACCTACACTGGAATCTGTTCTGAACGGACTGCCCCCAACGACTGTGTCAGTGAGAACATCCGTCAAGGAAGCCGCAAGCTTGATGAAAGAGAATCACACTACTGCTGTATTGGTGCAAGATCAAGGCTCAATTACCGGCATATTCACCAGTAAGGATGTTGTCCTTCGAGTTATTGCTCCGGGACTGGACCCAGCAAACTGCAGCGTTGTAAGGGTAATGACCCCACACCCGGACTTTGCGCCCATGGACATGAGCATACAGGCCGCCTTAAGAAAGATGCATGATGGACACTACCTGAATCTGCCGGTTATGAATGAGCCTGGGGAGATAGTGGGTATGGTAGATGTGCTCAAGCTTACGTACGCGACTCTTGAACAGGTTAGTCTTCAGGGTTACCGTTGGCAATAATCTATTAATATGGTCAGATCAACACAATGTCAACTGGAGATAATGAGGGTCCAGCTTGGGGCAAATTTTGGCTATCTTTGGACAACGACTCGGAATCGATGATGTCAGGCGAAGGCAGCCATCGTGCGCACAAACCGGGCCATAGATCACTCATGTCTCCGGAGTTGCTGTCCCGCCCAAATGTTGATCGCGTGGACAGTGTGCAGCCGAATGAATCAGCCTCGCATAATGGAGATGACGACCGTTCGGAAAGCCCAGAAGAGGTCCCATCAGCGTCTATGGAAGACTCGCCGTTCCCTTTCAAATTCAAGGCTCCCAGTGGCCGTGTCCATAGGCTCCAAGTCGTTGCATCTGCCGGTATGGAGGACCTCGTCAGTAATGTGAATGCCAAGCTTGGGGGAGAGATTGATGCAGTGGGCGGTCAGGCCATCGTCGAGGAGGGCAAGTTGACGGCATCTGGCTACGCATTGAGCTATCTGGACAACGAAGGTGACACAGTCTCCATCACCACCGATCAAGATCTCCTAGACGCCATCACGCTATCGCGACAACATCACCGGGAAAAGGTGGACCTTTTCGTGCATGACCCAGAAAAACCACCAATGTCAATAACAGTAGATCCTCAGCCGGCAATTTCGAAACCGCTGACACCTCCACCATCGGCGCTCAAGAGCCGGAGAATGGAGGATGACGAAGATGAGATGGTCACACCGGTGAAAAGGGAGCGGAAGGCCATGTCGCAGGCAAAGCAGCAGCAGCAGCAGCCGGATCAGCTCGTTGCAGGATTACCCAACGAGCTATTGCTGCCGGGGGCGATTGTCACGTTGGCTGTGGTCATCATTGGTGTCTTCACGATCAGTCGGGCCAGCCGTTGATGATATAGTATCTTGCCTGAGACAATCTTACTCGTCTCTTTTGCTTTGCGAAATCAGCGTCCGAGGTGTTTTCCCTGCACATCATGTATGATTACATATTTAAAGTATCCTATTCTCCGATAAAGGTAGGTAGAACAAGGGTATTCCCTACTTGTTACTTGGCTGCATTTAAGCTGCAAAGGAAAGGCACTGAAACCTGCATCAACCTTGACGCTACATATGGCGGAAAGAGTAGGTACCTTAGGTACTTGGTACTAATACCGCTGGCTACTCGCAGGAGCCCTTCCCGCTTCACTAAAAAGTAGGGGTACTTAAGTACGAGTACCTTCTCCAGGTACCTTTATAGGTACTCTGCTTTAAGGTACCCATCCTTGATCCTTGGCGGCGCGTCCACGGTCCATAAGGCATGGCTTGGTGCGACCATGCCCAAAAATTCCTTTTCTCCAAAACAAAAAAAAAAAGGTACAACACATACACACAAACATTCAATCCCTCCACTCGAGCGCAAACACCTCTGCAGAATGTACAACGTACAACGGTGTTGTTGCAGAAGTCATTGATTTTGATTTGATCTGATTTATCTTCATTCATTCATTCTGTGAGCTAGCCCTATAGAGCAAGGGTGCTGAACTCGTGACCTTGGTTCAACATCCCCAAATCCCCCCCCGTGTTGACCAACGCGCAAGGCCGGCTTCAAACAACATAGGGGCTACAAAACTCGAAAAGCAGAAAGACTTACCATCTTTCAAAATGTCTGTCCTTCCTCCCGAGGTCCACGCCGCTCTCGCAAGTCTACTCCAAGGCCTGTCGTCCCCAGACAATCAGATTCGCACCCATGCCGAGGAACAGCTCAACAATGAGTGGATCGTTGCGCGGCCTGATGTCCTGCTCATGGGCTTGGTTGAACAAATCCAGTCCGCCCAAGAACCATCGGTATGGCGTCCATATATCTCCTTGACAACCCGCACGACACGCCTGGCTGACATGGCTTCTACAAAAAGACTCGCTCCTTCGCAGCAGTTCTGTTTCGGAGAATGTCAACAAAGGCACGGAAAACGCCTGGAACCGAGGAGTCCAAAGAGCTTTTCATGTTGTTACAGCCGCCCCAAAAGGTAGCCATCAGACAAAAATTGCTAGATTGTCTGCAGAGCGAGAATCTCGCATTAGTCAGACACAAGGTTGGTGACGCTGTGGCCGAGGTCGCTAGACAGTATTCAGACGATGGTACGTAAAAGGAGCGATGCGCAGAAACCCGGATACTTCGGCTGACAATTACAATCATCCAGGAGAAAATTGGCCAGAGCTTCTGCAAGTACTCTTTGTGGCTAGCCAGTCGCAACATGCAGGCCAAAGAGAAGTAGCCTTTCGAATATTCACAACCACTCCAGGAATCATAGAAAAGCAGCATGAGGAGACTGTGTTGGGTGCCTTTACGAAAGGCTTCGAGGACACCGACGTCATTGTATGATGGAGAAGCTTGATTTCAGGAATTTGCTGACAAGGTCACAGGTAAGGATTGCTGCGATGGAGGCTTTTTCCTCGTTCTTCGCATCCATTCAGAAGAAAGCGCAGAAAAAGTATTACCCCTTGGTCCCAAAGATCCTTAATATTCTACCACCTCTGAAAGAGCAAGGCGACTCGGAAAACCTAACCAAAGCCTTAATCGCTTTGATAGAGCTGGCCGAAGAAGCGCCAATGATGTTCAAGCACCTTTTCCACAATTTGGTGCAATTTAGTATGACAGTCATACAGGACAAGGAACTTGGTGATTTGACTCGACAAAACGCGTTGGAACTGATGGGTACATTTGCAGACTACGCTTCCACTTTATGCAAGAAAGATCCCTCCTACACTTCAGACATGGTCACCCAGTGTTTGAGTCTAATGACGGATGTTGGTCAGGACGACGATGACGCATCGGAATGGAATGCTTCAGAAGATCTTGATGTGGAGGAGAGTGATCAGAACCACGTCGCGGGAGAACAATGTATGGACCGACTTGCCAACAAACTTGGAGGTGGAGCAGTACTACCACCGACATTCCAATGGCTTCCTCGAATGATGACCTCTGCAGCCTGGCGAGATCGACATGCGGCACTTATGGCCATATCGGCAATCTCTGAGGGCTGCAGGGATCTCATGGTGGGCGAGCTGGACAAAGTCCTTGATCTCGTAGTCCCAGCTCTCCGTGACAGTCACCCGCGTGTACGCTGGGCAGGTTGCAATGCGCTAGGCCAAATGAGCACGGATTTCTCAGGAACAATGCAAACCAAATACCATAACGTTGTTTTGACGAACATCATCCCGGTGTTGGATGCCCCTGAGCCTAGGATTCAATCTCACGCCGCTGCGGCTCTTGTGAATTTCTGTGAAGAGGCTGAGAAATCTACTCTTGAACCTTATCTGGATGACTTGTTGAGTCGCCTTTTGCATTTGCTGCAAAGTGAGAAGCGTTATGTGCAAGAGCAGGCCCTTTCGACAATTGCTACCATTGCTGATTCTGCAGAGACTGCTTTTGGAAAATACTATGATACCTTAATACCTCTGTTGTTCAACGTCCTGAGAGAGGAGCAGTCAAAGGAGTATAGACTTTTAAGAGCGAAAGCGATGGAATGCGCGACTTTGATAGCCTTGGCTGTCGGCAAGCAACGCATGGGGTCGGACGCTGTGACACTAGTGCAGATTTTGGGTACTATTCAACAAAACATTCAAGATGCTGATGATCCACAATCGCAATACCTGCTGCACTGTTGGGGGCGGATGTGTCGCGTTCTAGGGCCCGATTTCATCCCGTATCTTGCTGGTGTGATGCCTCCTCTGATGGAGCTTGCAAGTGCTAAAGCCGACATACAACTTCTCGACGATGACGAACAAATAGCCAAAGTCCAGCAAGAAGAGGGATGGGAGATGGTACCGTTGAAAGGTAAAGTCATCGGGATCAAGACCTCCGTCCTTGAAGACAAGCACATGGCGATCGAACTTATCGTCATCTACGCACAACAGCTCGAAGGTGCGTTCGAGCCATATGTCATTAATATCATGGAAAAAGTGTCTCTGCCAGGGTTGGCATTCTTCTTCCACGATCCTGTCCGAGTTGCCTCTGCCAAGAGCGTGCCTGTACTTTTAAATTCTGTGAAGAAAGCATATGGGGAGGCTTCCAATCAGTTGGCGGAACTCTGGAAGGTGGTCATCGACAAGGTTCTCGAAGTATTAAGTGCGGAACCGGCAATCGATACACTCGCGGAAATGTATCAATGTTTCTATGAGTCTGTCGAAGTTGTCGGCAAGAATTGCCTAACGCAAGAACATATGGCAGCCTTCATCGAGTCTGTCAAATCGACACTCGAAGACTATCAGAGGCGGGTCAAGAACCGTGCCGAGGAGCAACAAGAGGTAGAAGAAGGCGAGGAGGAAAACGAAGAGATTTTGTTCGCCATCGAGGACGACCAGACGCTTCTCTCAGACATGAACAAAGCATTTCACACCATCTTCAAAAACCAAGAAACATCATTTCTTCCACCCTGGTCTCGTCTGCTGCCTTTCTACGACGCTTTTGTCACCAGCCCAGACTCGACGCAACGGCAGTGGGCGCTGTGCATCTATGACGACGTTCTCGAATTCTGCGGGGACCAGAGCTGGAGCTACCAAGGTCATATCAGAGAGCCTTTGGTCGCGGGCATGAGGGACGAGGTTCCCGCAAATCGACAAGCGGCTTGCTACGGCGTAGGCATAGCAGCACAAAAAGGGGGAGCAAACTGGTCTGCTTTCGTTATGGAGAACCTGGCGACGCTGTTTCAAGTCTGCCAACTTCCGCAGGCCCGGGAGGACGACCACGTCTTTGCTACCGAGAATGCATGCGCCAGTATCGCCAAGATTCTTCAGGCCAAGTCGAGTAAAATACCCAATGTTCAGCAGTTTGTTCAGCACTGGCTAAACACACTACCTGTGGTCAACGACGAGGAAGCAGCACCCTACGCTTACATGTTCTTGGCCCAACTAATTGACCAGTAAGTTGATCTACGTTGATTCATTGTCTGAATAGTAAGATACCAACTAACCGAAACCTAGACGGAATCCTGCCGTCACTGCGTCGCCGCAAATCTCCAGCCAATGCTTCGTAGCTATTGCGCAGGCACTCGAAGCAGAGACGTTACAGGGAGCAACTGCACAGCGGGCAGCGGCGGCTGGTAAGCAACTTCTTCAGACAGCAGGTATCGACGCACATCAGGTCCTTGCAACATTGAGTCCAGAGACGCAGCAGACGGTCGCGGCTTACTTTGTATGAGGCTGGAACTTCGAGGCGTACGATTGAGACAATGCGGCGAGGGAGGACGAGTCATGAATGATGCATTATAGCCGTGATTTTGCATTTGCATGGTGTATTCGTGCTAAATCTAGAAGGGGGGAAGGCCCCAGGAGGTTTAGACACACTGTGGCACGTATGTACTCGTACTTCAGGAAGCCACGCAATCAGTCAAATAGTCAGTCGATAAGAATCTGACGCTGGTCATATGGTATCTGGACAGTTGGACGTCTCTATACTCCTCGATTGTATACTGCCAAGACATCTCTTCGCGAAAACGCGTCGGGAAAACCTCGGATTTCTATTCAACTTTCAAGTTTCAACCTGTGCTCATACGGCAGCGCCCGCCCAGTACAACAAGAAATACGTTCTCTCCCTGCTTGTACATCGGATTTGTGTCAGGCTCTTACGAATTGTTTCAACGCTGCTGATGCTAAATCCGCATTCATCGACTTCAAAGTTTTGGTTAGCTTTTTGTGTTGCACCCTGAGTAGCAAACAGAGCCATGTCCTTTGGAGGGCAGACCCCCACAATAATTGTGCTGAAGGAGGGTACCGACTCTTCCCAGGGAAAAGGGCAGGTCATATCCAATATACAAGCATGTATAGCAGTCCAAGATACTATACGGAGTACCCTTGGTCCTTATGGTGGAGATTTGCTACTTGTGGACGACAACGGCCGACAAACAATCACGAATGACGGCGCCACTGTAATGAAAGTAGGTAGCTCTTCCCAAACAATTGTACGCCGATTCTGACTCCCTTCTCAGCTTCTCGACATAGTTCACCCCGCCGCCCGCATCCTCACAGACATTGCCCGCTCCCAGGACGCCGAAGTGGGCGACGGTACCACCTCGGTCGTCGTTCTAGCAGGCGAAATCCTCAAAGAGGTGAAAGAGCACGTCGAGCAAGGCGTCAGCTCTCAGATTATCATAAAAGGGTTGAGGAGAGCTTCAGCCATGGCAGTGAACAAGATCAAGGAGATTGCTGTTACAACGAACGAAGGAAACCAGAGGGAGACTTTAAGGAGGCTGGCAGCTACGGCTATGAGTAGCAAGTTGATACATCGGAATGCCGATTTCTTTACCAAGAGTGTGTCGCGCTGGGAAGACAGTGTGGGTGAAGACAGGTGCTGACCATGTGCTAGTGGTTGTGGATGCCGTTCTTTCGCTCGATCAAGAAGACCTGAATGAGAAGCTTATCGGTATTAAGAAGATCACAGGAGGAGCTTTACAAGACTCGCTTTTCGTGAATGGGGTAGCATTTAAGAAGACTTTTTCATATGCTGGATTCGAGCAACAACCCAAGAGCTTTAAGGACCCGAAGATTGTGTGTCTGAATGTTGAGCTAGAGCTGAAGAGTGAGAAAGATAATGCGGAGGTTAGAGTGGATCAGGTGTCCGAGTATCAGGCGATAGTGGACGCGGAATGGCAGATCATCTACAACAAAATGGAGGAGGTGTACAAGACAGGGGCGAAGGTCGTACTAAGTAAACTGCCTATAGGTGATTTGGCCACACAGTCAGTATTTCCCCAAATAAAGCTTCCAAGACGATGGCTAAGAAGTGGACGCAGATACTTTGCAGACCGTGATGTCTTCTGCGCCGGCCGAGTTTCCTCGGACGATTTGGAACGCGTAGTGCAAGCAACAGGCGGTAGCATTTCATCAACGTGCTCAGACATCCAACCCCAACATCTGGGTACATGCGCACGTTTTGAGGAGCGGCAAATAGGTGGCGAGCGGTTCAATTTCTTCGAGGGTTGCCCGGCAGCGAAAACATGTACCCTGGTCCTAAGGGGAGGGGCGGAACAGTTCATCGCAGAGGTGGAGCGAAGTCTGCATGATGCAATCATGATCGTCAAGCGAGCGATTGTGAACAGAAACATTGTCGCCGGAGGCGGTGCTTGCGAGGTAAACGCACCCAGCCAGCACTCCTCAGAGTGAGTGAACTAGAAGACCGAGTGCTAACGACGACATGTACAGATGGAAGTATCCGCCCATCTCCACAAGCACGCCGACCTCTCCGTCCCCCGCAAACAACAAGCAATCATCAAAGCTTTCGCCAAAGCCCTCGAGATCATCCCGCGCCAGCTATGCGACAATGCCGGTTTCGATGCCACAAACATCCTAACGCAGCTGCGCGTCGAGCACCGCAAGGGTAATATCTGGGCGGGCGTGGACTTTGACAATGAGGGCGTGAGGGACAACATGGCCGCGTTTGTGTGGGAGCCGAGTCTTGTCAAGGTGAATGCGGTGATGGCGGCGGTGGAGGCAAGTTGTCTGATCTTGAGCGTGGATGAAACCATCAGTATGTCATTCTTCTCCCTTGCGCTTTGGTGATGGTGCTGGAAAAGGGGGGAATCAATGCTAACAGCTCGTTGCAGAAAACGAACAATCCGAGCAACCGCAAGCACCGCAACGAGGCCTACCTCCTGGAGCGGCGCAACGAGCACTCAGGGGTAGAGGGAGAGGGATGCCGAGAAGATAGTCTAAAAGCATGTCTAATGCTGCCTTTGTTGCACGTTGTCTTTCTACATAGCGAGATTAGATACCATCAAATGGCGGAATTTCAATCTCTGTACATCAAATCCCGCAAAATCCATTTGCAAAATCAACTCTTTCGCATGCAGATGACTTGATTTCCCCCAGTAGATATAGAATCAGGTATCGAGTAACGCAAATAACACTCAGACTTCGACCGCCCTCGAAAAAATTTGTTCGCAGCACCAATCAATCGTTCCCACCTCCCTCCCACAAAGGGGACACCAAAGGCTCCGCGCAATGCGGAATGCTGCTTGCGACGACTAATCTTCACAGATCAGAGAGTCCACCATACTGACGACATATGTACGTGCGCCCCAGAAGAAAAAGATCACCACCAACGCCCTCCCTCCGTCTTGGTATCACACTGACGAGTACGCCACCCCGTGCCTGTACATCAATCGTACCCTGCCTATCATTACAACCCCGAATTCCGATTCGTGCTGCAGAGCAGACGACTCTTGTCTCCACCGCTAGAAAAACTGCTTCTTCGTCCTCCTGGTCTCTAGTTCATGTCGCTTCCAAGCTCTCGGGAGAAATCATCCCCCCTTCATTCCCACTCTTGCCTTTCCCCTTTGGCGTAGGCGTACCCATTGTCACGTCTCCGCCCGAGTCAACGGCAGCGTTAGCACCGTTGCTCACAACGCCATTGGTAGTGGATTTCTTTACGGGTGTTTGCGTTTCGTCTTTCCTGTCTTTCTCTCCTTCCTTTACGTCCCCCTTTTCCGCTACGTTCTCTTTCCCCGTTTCTTTGGCTTCCCCGTCGGCCGTCTTCATCTTCTTCCTCGGATGACCTTTCCCAGGACCTTGCTCCTTCAGGGGTCGTTTGCGCGGGCTCGTGATCTTGCCCGTTGGTGGTAACCTCGGTTTGGGGAAACGCTGCTTTTGCGGTAGATCGTCGTCTTCAACAAGGGGCTCGTCGTTGTTGGCACGTAGTTTGGCAAGGAAAAACTCCTGCACCAGTCCGATTTCGTTTTTGATGTTATTGATGGTGACGGGGGTAAGCGGCAGTGGCGGTGGAAGATCGGAGAGGGGAGTGGAAGAGAGAGCGCTAAAAGACATCAGTATCGGCTTATAGAACGTAAGAAGTTTAGATACACACCTGGGATTTTGGGCTTGATTGGCACTACGCATACGGTTCTGCAGAAGATGCAGAGGTACGCTCAAGCTGGCCATGTTAAATTCCTTGTCAAGGCCCAAGTCCTTGAAGCCAAAGAAGTCTTCACCGAGTTCCTCAGCAAAGTCGCCGCCCACAAATTGTTCGCTGTTGTCATTGAAGGCGTTGGCGCCATCAGGGCCAGCATCGGCGAGCGCAGGACGAAGACTGTCTGCAAGGTGGGCCTTCATTCGGTCATGTGTGACCGCGAGCTTGCTACCAGCCCGATCAACTTCTTCAGTCACATAGCTGTCAAGAGCATCCAGGTCGGCGCCGTTCTCCTGGAGACTGTGCAAGATGATTTCTTCAGAAGTAAATCTTGCTTTGAATGCGACTCTACACTCTTGTGATCCGGGCATTGGTATTGCTACCTGTGGCGCTTGTGAATAATCATTCAGTGTGCGTGCGAGTTTCGTGAAATAGTCGCCAGCCATCTCGGTGATAGCGTCTAGTGCTGCTGGTTGGAATTCCTCGAAACCAGCGTGGACCAGGAGTTTGGCTGCAGACCGTTGCAGTGCGGCTCGAGATACCGAGGGTGCGATCGGAGGACCTTCCTCGGATATGACTGCGGGTTCAATATCTTGCTCGACGAAAGGAGCAGGTTCGTGTTTTTGGAATTGGCCTTGGTACATCTGCCATGGTGTTAAAACAATCTGAAAACCTCAAATTCCCTTCAAGCGTACCTGTGATTGCAGTTGCATCTGCTTTACAATGCCAATTTTCGATGTAACCTTTCGTGTTTCTTGTATCTGTCGCAGGTTCTTCTCAATTTTTCGTGTTAGATTGCTCTCTGGCGAGGTGAACAGCCCTGGCGGCAGAACCCGTAAGAACTCTCCCGACGGGTCCTGGACGTTGCCTTCAGAGTCTTCGAGCCATTGTAAACGATTGGCGATATCAGGAATAGCGGCTAAAGCGTCATAGTAGTCTGGCAGTACCCTCTCCTCTTCACCCTCCATGCCTTCTGCAAGAGTCTCACCACTCGGCTGCGAATCTTCGTTTTCCCTGATCTCAGCTTCTTCTTCCGCACTTTTCCTACCCAATGCACCGTCACTAACCGCTTGCTTCTGATTCCTTAGCCATCTTCTCATTCCCAACTTTGTACGCCGAAGCGCTGGCTCTTCAGGATTGAGATGGTCTCCTAAAAAAAGTCTATGCCGTTCCGCCGTGACCTGTGCACGATCTTTTTTGGTTACTTGTTTCCAGGTTTTGTACTCCGAGTCCTCGTTTTCGGCTTCTTCATTCGGACCGTCAATGGATGGGATGATGCCATTTATCGAAGAATCGGCATCGATGTCCATGCCATCAGACAGTGTCCCGTGTCCTAGAATGCCATTGGTGCCTGCTGGAGTGACGGTACCAGGCGGGGGAGTCGAGAGGTCTTTCTGGCTCCCATCCATCACGCTTTCAGACTCGGCTCTGAGATGCTCGAATTTGAGATTGCTACCCAATCCATTGAGTGCTAGGTTATTCGAGCTTGGCCTGGCTTCGGCGGCCGGTGAGCCTTCTGGTACACCGGCTGGCGCCTTCCGCGCGGTCGTTCCTTTCTTCGCTTTTTTGCTTGGCGCCTTTCGCCCTCTCGACGATATGATGGGCTCGTCATCGCTATCTTCGTCCCCATCCATGTTGATGTTGCCATTCTGCAGTCGGCGCTCCTCTGCTTCGACGTCTGCTCTGTCTCTGATGGTAATATTAGGGATGAGGGGGACGAGCTTTTCCGTCTCTTTACGCATGAATAAAGCCTTTTTGCGGAGAAAATGCTCCGGATTAGCATTGTACTTCAAGCAGTTCTGCCAGATCAAATTGAGGTCCTCGACAAAATCCTGTTTTGATCTGTACGCCAAAGTCTTGAGCTTTTTAGTCATGGTTCCTAGATCCATGGGATGTTTGACGACTGTAACGAGATTTAGTGTATAACCAAAATGGAGCGAGTTTTATGGACTCACCATTGCCATAATCAGGCGCCTCCTTCTTGTTGACCTTTGTAAGAAATGGACCTGAGTGCTCTGTCATGCCTCTTAGCTCGTTGAGTACCTTTTCCGCAGCTTCATACAACTCTTCCTGTCCGACCTTGTCCTCACTTGCCCATCTGCTCTTGCTCCTGTTCTTCCTCACTTCGCTCATCAATGCTCTAAGTTCAGCGTCCGTCGCCTTGACCTTGTCCCTTTTCTTATCAATCATCCATATCAGATTTTTTAAGGTCAGGCTGGATGCGCCGAGGTTTGTCTGGCTCAAGGTCCCTTGCTGCGCGTTTCCCCCAATCCCGTTGACGTTGTTCGCAGCAGCAGCAGCAGCCCCGCCCATTTCGATATCAACCTGGCGCTCAGATTCTTCAAGCTTCTTCTGCTCCAGCATTGCATCTCTATCGTTTTCCAGTGTGTAAAACAGGGTGTGGAAACTTCGTTTGGCCGCATCTTCGGTAGCCTTTTTGTCTTCTTCCAGCTTCTTGCGCGCCTCCTCGGTCGTCTTCAATGCCACTGTAGATGAGGCACCTTTGGTACTGGCGGGTGTGGAGCTTGAAGATGGGCCACGGACCATAGCAGAGGACGAGGGGGCGAGATTCAAGGGGGGGGCCGTGCTTTTGGATTTGAGAGGGGAATCGTCGCCGGGTTCTTCGTCATCTTCATCCTCCGACTCGTCATAATCATCTTCATCGATTTTCCTTGTAGGCTTGCTTGGAGGACCCGTAGCTGGGACTGGCGCATCTTGGAAAGGATCGTCATTGATCTGATGATTCTGGTCTTCTGCGTTGATAATATTGCCATCTTTATTTGCCCTGCTCTCCCCAAACAGCGAGCTTATTCGGGCCTCGCTCCTGGCATATAGATCGCGAAAGACGGCCAACCTTGGGTTTTCTTCTGCGCCAAGATCTCCCTCGATGCTATTCATGAGGCGAGCCGCATTTGCAGGTACGGGGCGGCCATTGGGTGTTGTAGAGCGTCGAGGGAAGCCATGGTAGCCGTTGACATGCAGCGTGTCACGTCTGCCGCTGGGGAGGGGAGTGGGTGTCGAAATGGTATGATTTTTATGCATGGCCATGCCCCTCCAGCCCGCCCAACGCAGGGGTTACTGGGCGCTCCTGCGGAGCAACTTCGTGGCGACTCCAATGTGCCCTGGGTCAAATGATAGCATGAAAGTGACTGGAGATGAAAGCCAACATCGCACTGAGTTGAGCGAGCGACTTTTGAAGCGATTTCAGATAAGTCGGGATGGCCGCTCGATGACTGAAGTTGTCAGTAATGAGTCGCTGGTTCCACGAGTGAGGTCGCCTGCCGACGGCTAAGGCTAGTTTCTGCAATCGGTTATACTTCGGTATACATCAAAGGCATTCACTTAA
Organism: Xanthoparmelia taractica; assembly: GCA_033085395.1. Classification (NCBI taxonomy): domain Eukaryota; kingdom Fungi; phylum Ascomycota; class Lecanoromycetes; order Lecanorales; family Parmeliaceae; genus Xanthoparmelia; species Xanthoparmelia taractica. The sequence continues at coordinate 230,183 of MU853182.1, read as the reverse complement.
GGCTGCGAACACATATTGTGCCATGGAAGCATTCCTTCAACATATTTCACTGTTAATGTTCATTCTCAATTGTGAATCTCAGCTTGCTGACTCTCCACAACAATGACAATGCGAGTCCGAGTACCCTTTGCTGGTGAGTCAACAACTCCCAATCCCCCTACGATTCGACAAGCCTGACACTACCACGCAGGCGCATTCCTCCTCGTTCTCCTCGCTGCTGCATATCCGGGTCTCGGTTCCACCCAGGTCCCTCAAATCAATCCACAAGTCTTGCATTTTCTCACCTTCTTCCTATTGACGACAGCCTTCTACTGGATCCTTGATACGACTAGGCGCAGGGTTCTCAACTTTACTCTCGTTGTTGTCACAATTGGACTTGGACTTGGTTCCGAAGTGCTGCAAGGCTTTCTTCCTAATGGCCGGCAATTCGATTCTTTTAATATCGCAGCCAACGTCATCGCATCACTCTTGGCGCTCGGATTGTGCACGCTTTACCACAAGCGTATGCTTGATCGGAGAAGGAGAGCGAAGGGGTACTCGGCCGTACCGCAGGGTGGTGAGGGGGAGGACCTAGAGCTAGGAGGACATAATGCAGGAGTAGTTGGGGAAGATGCAAGAGATAGTAGTACAGACGGCGAAGGAAGGCTAACGCCCAGTAGTGGGGCCGAAGAGGGGGTCGAAGTGTCGAAATAAGGTGTCCTCCTACTAGTGAGGACACTGGAGACCTCCGCACGTAACAGAAAGGCGTTCAGATGGTTATATATGGGAACGTGATATGTTATCCAGCTGTTGATTGATCTTGTACAAACCTGCTATCTGCTATCGCAACAGAAGAGGCTTCTCCACCACGGTGACGGCGCTGCATCCACTACTGTCTCTAGCTTACTGCTGATGCTGGGTCTATTATCATACAGAAGCTGCCCCGCTCCGTGGGGAAATTCTCTGGGGTTACTTTTCGGCAAAAAGTGAGTTGGCATACTGGTGGCCTTTCGTTCCGTCCTCGTGTCTTCCCCGGCGGTTCTCGGTCTTGTGCTCTGGGCGGCCAGAGGTCGCCTTGCTTTTAAGCGCACATATCAACTTACCAAAACATGCGAACATGGACTGGAAACTGAGATCATGCATCAATTCTATAAAGCTTAACATGAACGTACTATTCGAGATCCGATGACATCGCAATCCTCGCCAACTTTTGTACTTCTACTTGAGGCCCGCGTTCGACATTCCTCGCCCAAGATCAGAGCACGCAAAATCATGAATCGACTCTTCCTGATATTCCTGGCGAGCGCATCCCTCTCACTGATCCAAGCGCAGCAGAGCGCTTCCACCATTCTACCTCAATGCGCTGTAAGCCAGCTGGTCCACTTGGCTTCCCCAAAGGTACCATTTCTCATGGCTAACCATTCAAAGCAAGAGTGCACGCTTCAAGCCTTCAGCGAGAGCACTTGCACTGCCACCAATCTCGCATGCGTGTGCAAAGACCCTACCTATGCTCAAAAGTTTGATAGGTGCGAGACCGCAAACTGTAGCGCTGCTGAGCAAGATGGTAATTTGATTCCTTCGCTGCATCTGAGGTCAATATTCGCTGATGTCGACAATTCCAGTCACCAACGCATACGCTGTAAGTGTATGCGCCCCAGTTGGAGGATTCGGACACGCCAGTGCTGCCCTTTCCTCCACCGCCACGGGAGTCAGTGGGACCGCGACCCCAACGGGTAATGGCCCCGTAGTATATAACAGTACCACGAACCACAACACCACCTTCAAGGGTACACCGGTGCCTTTCACAGGTGGGGCTGAGATTGTTAGGGGCTGCGGAGTGGTGATTTTGGCAGGACTCCTGATTGGTGGAATGGCGGTAGCGTTCTGAGCAAGACCGGAGTGCTTAGAAACATTTCATGGGGGATCCTAATATGATTAAAAATCGGCTTTTGGAGTTCATTATGCAAAGCTTCGCTACGGCTACCCCAGAAGTGGTTGTGGCTCTAAGGTCTGCACCAATTCGTTCTTTCACGATCCGTATCTGCAAACTCCTCGCATGTACCACGGCTCCTGAAGTATTGCGTATCTATCGATATGAATCAACAATATCTTGGCGTCTCCGATCGGTGATCCGATGCACTTGTGGGTCTGTCCGAGCTTCAGCACCGTTCTTGCATCTAGCAGCTACTCAAATTTGCCTTGTCAACCCTAATCCTCGATGACCAGTGACGCCGCCTTGGCGGATACGTCCGGAAGAGGCAATCTTTTCGCTGTATATCTAACGCGGCATTAAGAGCAGCAGCCCTAACTCTTCGGAAGGCGGCCCGTAGCGGAGAGCTGCTGTTGACTAGGATTGCATGGGCCCCAAACCGGGCTCAGGTCAGGCGCAGTCTCGCCGCAGATCTAGGGGCGATGTTGAATGAATCGCTGCTTGTATGTACCTTAAGGGAAGCTAGCTAATGAAGCCACCTTATTCGGCCAGAGCACTCAGGCTTACGGTACAAGGGCAATTGCTGACCCCCCACAATATCCGGCAATCCTTCGGCTAAGTGTTGCGGAAACGTTTCTGCTGAGGCAACTCAGTTGTAAGCTATACCGAATACATGGGGCAGGACTGTATGACACTACAAGCATATCTTCTTTGCCCTCATGTTGGTGCCAAATGTAGAGAAGGGACGTCATATGTACATTTCGCCGCTTCTCAGCCCTTATTTAATCATCTAGAATTCCTTATGGACTTGGGGTGGTTGGAGCCATGCAAATGCGAGGTATAAAATTAAATATTAAAATATTATTTACGCGTATTTACTAATAAGAAGCAAATTAATTAAGCTAAATTATTTGGCTCACTCAATATGTGCCTGCCAAATACCAAGGCGAGATCGTACATACCTTAATCTTCTTCTTCACGTACAACATCATTACCTTCTACATTTCTATGCACAAAACAGAGCTGACTGCTTGAATAGTCAAGTATTAAAGGATTTCCTGCAATGCAGTCAGAATCGCAGGATCTTATAGCAACTGCATGATACACGGAGGCGACTACTTTAATAGGCAATAATACGGAAGATCTTGTCCGATGTAAATCAAAGTTGATCAGCCAAAGGGAAGATGTGTGAATGCGTCGATCTAGATGACAGCCTTGTGTCGATTAGGGTCGTACAAGTATGAAGTCCCTTTGAAAATGGGTTGAGGTGTGGGTTACATCTCAGCCTTTCCTACCTCTGATGGGAAAGTCATGGCCTGACCATGTATGTGTTCCAGCGTCCAATGTACATCCTCCTGCCGGCTTGTGCTTCAATCAACTCTGCCTCTCCGCACTTGTCCACACAACATTTTTCCTTTGCTCCCCTTAGCCAGCTTCAACCCTCAAGTCTTCTTCTCGATACTCGGATCATTTTCAGCTCTTGCTTACCCCACCACATTGACCAAAGCGTTTTGGCCGCATCATGGCGGCTCATGCTTCTGGTGAGGATAAGAGCCCTCCAACACCCAAATCTCTTCCCACCTTCTCCTACCTTCTTCAGCCTTCTTCTCCTAGAGTCAAGAGGAGGACGCGAGCGCGTACGAATCAGCTGTAACCGCCCATTCAAATGTTTCAATCACAAGGCATCTCTTATCTAAATCAGCCGGCCTTAGCGCCCCCGCCTGGTATTCCAGCGGAATTCCTTTTCCATTTACATTGCGACGCTATCAGGCTTTGACAATAGTCGCGAGTGTTATCATGACCACAGTCATCGTGGTTGCGCACCTATACACGAAGAATATTATAGTTAAAGGCTATGAAGTAGGAAGACTGTGAGCGGATCTAGCTGATTCCTGGAGAAGCTTTCAAGCGTTGAGAGACCATTTTTCAAAATCGGGACTTGTGACCTTATTGATCTCTCTGCATTCACCCAACACTGTTGGAATTTTCCCAGAAGTCACATGTCCCCAGGAGGAAAATCTGCCAGCCTTACTATCTGCGTCTTCCTGTTCTTCTCCAGGTCTGTCAATCCCCGTCATTTCCAGTACCCTCATTCTCCGTGAGCCGTTCACTTTTGTCAGGAAAGGCCGGTCTCTACCTTGTGTACCATGATTCTCTATCTGCCCGGAGCACTCAATTAAAGTTGCAGCATACCCTAGGTTCAGATAGCTATCCGGTCATCCAAGAAGAAAACACCATCTTTCCACGATAAATCCCAGTAGGGCGGCGGTCACCCTAGACCTGATAAGGAGCGAGATCGTGGTTGAGGAAGTCGCTTTCATCACCCCCGGTTACTCTAGTGGCTTGGCAGTGATCTTTTCTTCTTCTACACGTCAGAACAACTTTCAACCATTGATACGAGTATCATGAATGCACAAGTTCAGCCACCCCAGGCACCTCAGCCAGATTTTACAGAGCTGGCACAATGTTTTGAACATGCTGCACGTCAGATATCACGGTTCTCGAACATACCAGCCTTCAACCAAGGCGATGCCATCATTACGCAATTACAGAACATCACTCAAGCTATTGGCAACCTTGGAGCACGATTCGACGACCTTGGAGCACGATTCGACAACCTTGGAGCACGATTCGACGACCTTGGAGCACGATTCAATGCAAGGTAAGAGTGATATGTCTTTTCGATATCATTAGTTACTTACAACTATTCAGTGAGACGAATTCTCTTGCAAGACTTCATAATTCCGCTATCAATCGTCTCGACATACCTCTTTATCCACTGCTTGATCGACGAAATAACTCTGTCGGTGGATTTCCAGAGAATGGTAGAGCGTTAGTGCAGCTTTCCGGTAAGTAATACTCTTCTACTCCTTAAATATTTTGTTCTAATCTGTAGCAGGAAATGAGCTTGCTACGATCCTTGAAGCGTTTGGACAAGCTACTGATGGCAATGTCGCTGCAAAGCGACAACGCTTTAGACGATTTATCGGGATCGTAACGGAAATCTGAAGGGTTATGACAGGAAGGGCTGTGGCGAGATCAAACAGGACAAGGGGTACATTTCATACTGCATGTCTTAGCGCCCGAGGGGCAGTCATGACTACTCCATTTCAACAGAGCACAAGATCAAGTAAATAGAGCAATCGATATCTAACAAACGTTACTGAAACATGATATGGTCGGCACTCGTGCTATCATGATCATTAACTTCTTAGCAAAGCCAAGATGAAGTGTACCATGTCTGCTCCCCGCATTGTCACCGAAGTATGCAGAGCGTCTCGAACAAGCGCTTTCTATGCATCACGTTTATCGCAACGACGACACTTTAGGACCAAGGCACCTCTTAATGAGAGTCTACTTACCTACAAATTTCTAATTCGCGTCATCCTTGGCGCTGGGGCCGGTACAGCTCTATACCATGGCTCCAAACATTCATACCTCACAGAACTTCACGCCGAAGCACCTCCCACCCCCGCTGAAGTCAAGATCGAAAAGTCCAGAAAAAACAAAGGGCTATCGAAAGAGGAAAATCGTGATGTTATCAGTTCGCAGCATCTCCAAGTGAAAAAGAGCTGGGAAAACCCCGGCGTCTATGCGTGGGGGTCGAACAGTGGGAGGGTAGCAGCGCCAGATTCAGATGAGGCAGTGATAAAGCAGCCCAGGAGGATACCGTTCTTTGACGGGGTGTTGCTACGAGATATGAAGCTGGATAGAAATTTTGGTGCCGCCATCACCGAAAAAGGCGATTTACTGCAATGGGGTACTGGGTTCTCGACAGATGTCCGACAGCCTACGCCTACATTGACGGGAAAGGACTTGACAGCCGTGACCATATCTAGGGATAGGATTATAGTATTGGCGTCGAATGGAAAGGTCTATTCTTTGCCTGTGTCGCACGAGGATCAGGTTAAGGGCGCTAAACCTATGGAACGTTCGTGGATGCCCTTTTGGAGCTCGCGGGCGAATGTCAGCTATCGCCTATTACAGCCACAGAACATGGGGTGGGGCGAGAAAGTGTCGTCAATCAGCTCTGGTCTCGAACACGTCCTGCTCCTTACCTCCAATGGCCGTCTTTTTAGTGCTGCTTCCAGCAGTGAAGAGTTCCCATCAAGGGGTGAGATGGGTATCCCAGGCTTATCCTGGACTACTCGACCGCCTGGCCCATATGATCAACCACACGAGATCACCACTCTCCGCGGTTTCGAAATTGTAGCTATCGCAACAGGTGACTTTCACTCTCTAGCATTGGACAAAGAGGGTCGCGTCTTTGGCTTTGGCGACAATAGCTCGGGTCAACTCGGCTTCGACCCTAGCGGAGAGTCTCCGTATATTGATGCTCCCTCTCTTTTGCCAATCTCAAGACTATACTCCGGTACCAACCTATCACCTCGCGTGACTTCTATCTCCGCTGGTGGTTCAAACTCTTTCTTCACAGTGGATGCGACTCGAGTTGCTCAACCCGGCGAAGCCTCCGCTGCGCAAATCGGCCTCGGCCGCATTACGGCTGATACTTGGGCTAGTGGACAAGGTATTCTAGGAACTCTTGGCACTGGACGCTGGACGCATGTCCAAGGCACGCCAACGAAGATCAAGGCGCTCAGTGGACTTTCTGAATTCGATGAGAGCAACAACACGGTTGTTCCCATTAGGCTGAAGCGCCTATCAGTCGGTAGCACACATGCTAGCGCCACGATGGATAATGTTACGCACGTTAAAGCCGGTACTTCGTCGTCCACAGACTCCCGTAATGATACCAACTGGGGTGCTGACGTACTTTGGTGGGGCGGAAACGAGAACTATCAGCTTGGAATGGGGAAGAGGAATAATGTTGCTCTGCCAGGATACATCGCGCCTTTAGACTCTGCTGCGGAGAAGGCGGTGGGGAAGCGGAGAGAGGAACATCGCTTTCAAATCACCCCACGTCACAAGGTCGATGTCAATGGGCGGAAAGTGAGTATGGAGCAGAGAGTTGAGTGTGGGAGGATGGTAAGTGCTGTATATTCTGGGGTCTAGCGTCATCATACAGTCTTCGCGCAATGCGTCAGGACGTCAAGCATTTTACCAAAGAGGTCAGAAGGCAACGTATACCATTTCCTTTCATAGTATGGCCTCGGGGGCTGCTAACCTGAGATTCCCGCTCAGGGTACTTATCTGAAATTTTGAGATTTGGGGCGGAGGCAATGATGTTGCATAACAACAGCGGCGGGCTTTTGGTCTGTATGTGTAGGAGCAGACGTTGTGTAAATAACGCTAAGGTGTATTCAAAGCTAGCCCAGGGCAAATACGGGATAGACTCGGTCGAGCCCCATATAATACGCCAAGCTTTCACACGGAGCTGCTAAGCTTAGCCTGTCCTGTAATGGCGTAAAGTAACTAAGAAACTGACAGGGCCGGCTCCTACTTGAAAGGTGAGGGATCACCAGAACTTAGGAGCAACAACCTCACTCGTTGGCATAACTTCCTCCTTCTCTACACCCGATCCTTCTGTCCCAACCTCTTTTCTAGCTTCATTAAAGGCCGCATACCAGAGGCCTTGTCCAAGTGATGCACGGCCACCAATTGGCTGCTATTTCCGGTAGCAAATCCAGTCGCATATCAGAGCCAACAGCATACCGCGTCACGCAGCGGCCTCGCATATAACCTGCGAACCACTTGCGAACCCGAATCCCTTTTCCGGGGCTCGCGCTTATCATCCTTGCTCAAATCCTGTCGCTGTGGGTGCTCTTGCCTCTCCCTCCCCACCTTTACGCAGGTGCGACAACACTTACAGCTTTCTCCACGGCGTTGCGCCCGCTTTTCGGCCGGGGAGATTGGCAAGGGTGCAAAAGGATGTCAAATGCGTTAGACATATCAGGCAGGATTAAGCTTGGGAACATTGGACAGGGGGCGAGTTTAGTGGACTTTGGTAAAGAGGGATCACCATGAACCAAACGAATGTGGGCAATATGAACAATTACTATGAGAGGCAGTACTCGCAGGAGGATCTGCAAAGGTTGACGGACTTGAACAATCATGATGCGATGATGGGCATCATAGGTCCGAATGGAGTGGATGCCTCGGGCATGATGGGTGGCCACACATTCGACGACATTATCAATCAGAATCAGAAAGAATTGCAGCGCAGGAGCAGTTTTCATCATTCCAATTCCTACACTTCTAACAGACAACCAATGCAAGAGCTCGATTCTAGAAGATCCTCCATGTTGGAATTTGGTTCCGGACATACCAGCGACCTTGAAGGTTTCCAGTTCGATCCGACCCATGTTTCAACAAACTCGGGCGTGCACCGTCCCGGGAATATTGCTCAACGAAGACTCGATAGCCAAAGAGCGAGACGGCAGCTATCCAACGAGCATCTTGCACTCAACACAAGCTTCCACAACATGGCAGCGAGCTATACACCAATCTCATCATCTTCACCCTACGGCCATACTCTTGATTCGGCTGAATCGCTTGCCTACGACATTCCTGGACCTTACATGTCTAACAGTATGCTTATGGGAATGGATTTTTCCGCCACTGGTTTGGACAACGGCACAAATGGTGACATTACCCCAAGGAATACTTATACCGGAAACACCTTTACAACCGACATGTCCACTCCGCCCGTGCAGCAGGGTATGTCTACTTCGATACCCGAGCAAATGCATGATCCTGGAGGTGGTAACATGGGTGGTCTCGGCGCTCAAAACGCAATGGACAGTTTGCCAGCTACGGCAGTCTCAGATCAGATGCAAAATTTGCAAGTCAACCTGAGCCATACTCAGATTCCAATATCGAGTACGAGCCCTCCGATGCAGATGTCAGGATCCCATAATCTACCCGATCTCGACCCCCCTCAAAAGCCTCGGCCGACTGCCAACCTTGATATCACTACTAACAACGGGGTGCCCTATCAGGGTCAAGGGAGTGCTTCACAACAGGTCATACCCCAATATCGGAACGCCTACTCATCCAGCGGCTTTGACATGCTTGGAGTCCTCATGAGAGTCGCTGCAAGGCCAAAGCCACAGATCAACATAGGAGCAGTCGATATGTCATGCGCCTTCGTCGTATGCGACGTAACTCAGCACGACATACCGATTGTGTATTGTTCCGATGTCTTCGAACGTTTGACCGCTTATACACGGCATGAGATATTGGGGAGGAACTGCCGTTTCCTCCAGTCTCCCGACGGCAAAATACAAATAGGCGTCAAACGAAAATATGTTGACGATCAATCGGTATTTCGCATCAAGAACATGATAAATCAAAGGCAAGAAACTCAGATCAGTCTGATCAATTATCGGAAAGGAGGACAACCCTTTATGAATTTGCTCACTATGATACCCATAACGTGGGACAGCGATGAAATCAAGTACTACGTTGGATTTCAGGTTGATCTTGTCGAACAGCCAACGTCTATAACGAATAAGAATCCTGGTAAGTACACCCTTTCTCCATGAGCGACCATGGATCCTAACAGTCTTCCAGATGGGTCGTACAGCATTAATTACCAACGCGGTTTGCTGCCACGATATGTCGTACCCGATCATCCTGGCAATCAGAATTCCGAGCTCAGCCAGACTGTTGCTCGTGATGATGTTTCTACAGTTCTCAGTACCATTGGTTCTGGAGAGTCGGAGTTGTCGAAACGAATATGGGATAAGGTTCTCCTCGAGAACACTGACGATGTTGTGCACGTCCTTTCATTGAAGGGTCTCTTCCTTTATCTGTCTCCGTCAAGCCGCAAAGTCCTCGAATATGATCCTAGCGAGCTTGTGGGCACAGCACTTTCTTCTGTATGCCACCCAAGTGACATCGTCCCGGTTACACGGGAACTCAAAGATACTTCGACCGGAGCTGCTGTCAACGTCGTTTTCAGAATACGGCGGAAAAACAGCGGCTATACATGGTTTGAGAGTCATGGGTCACTTCATCTTGAGCAAGGAAAGGGTCGAAAGTGTATCATTATGGTAGGACGAGAACGCCCGGTTTATGCACTAGCAAGGGAAGACATAATGTCTGTTGGTGGCTTTGGCGAGAGTGAGCTGTGGACTAAAATGTCTACATCAGGCATGTTCCTGTTCGTCTCATCTAATGTCCGCAGTCTACTCGACCGCCAGCCCGAAGATCTTGTTGGTACCAGCTGTCAAGCACTGATGAGGGCGGAGTCAAAGCTCGAGTTCGGTAAAATGTTAGAAGTTGCTCGCACGGGTGTTCGAGCAACTTTCAAGCATGACGTACAGAATAAGCGGGGCCAAACGCTGCAAGCTCGGACGACTATCTACCCTGGAGATGCCTGCGAGGGCCAGAAGCCTACATTCTTGGTGGCACAAACGCGATTACTGAAGTTGCCACGCACTCTGAATAGACAAGCATCCAATATCTCTCCAAAGACCGAACAGAAGTCGTCCAGTCCCGCATCGTCTACTGGCGGCGCCTCGGGTGGCAATCAGGCTCCCAAATCAGCTCCTGGAAATGTGAAGGCGGAGGGGGTAACCACGCAGGCAGGTGGAATGGGTCTAGTCCTTGGTAACCAGCATGAAGCTCTCGCATCAGAAGACAATGTCTTCGATGAATTGAAGACAACAAGGAGTACCAGCTGGCAATTTGAGCTTCGCCAAATGGAGAAGAGAAACAGGTTACTGGCAGAAGAGCTACAGAGTCTGCTCTCTAGTAAGAAGAAGAGGAAAAGGCGAAATGGTGCGGGTAACTTGCAAAAGGACTGCGCCAATTGCCATACGCGAGTCACGCCTGAGTGGAGGCGAGGTCCAAGTGGCAACCGCGATCTGTGTAATGGATGCGGGCTCCGATGGGCTAAAGAGGTAGGTAGCTGCTAGCCAAATCAGTCATTTCTGTCGACTAAGTATTGTAGAATGGCCGAGTCACACCACGAACATCGTCACAAAAAAGCGACAAGGATTCCGCGTCGCCTGCAGGGACTAATAGTCTTAATCTCATCAGCTCGGTCGAGCCAATGCCAGACAACAAATCAGGACCGCTAGCCGATCAGCGGTCACCGCAAGCCCTCAACGCTGACTCGCACAATGCAAAGATGGCGCGTATGGAAGCGTCTGCATGCCAGGGTTTCGGGGGAGGCATCCCGGCAAAGATTGAGGAAGGCGTAGAACCAGGGGACCATCAGATGAGACCGCCGCCGCTACCGCTGATGTAGTGTGGGAGCGCTGCAGGAGAGGGAGGAGGATTCTGATTGGTTGCTTAGCTTACACAGTTTCGGAGCGTCGGTATGTATGCGTATCTACTGGTACTTGTTGACGCTCTCTGGTTGCTAGGTTGGGAGGAAGTTGGTGCGGATATTAGCTGATGACGGCCATGTAGAGCGTCTTGTGCTTGGCGCTTGGTGGGCGTGATATTGACTCGTTCCCATGGGGTTGGGGCGTGGGCTCTGGAGGGTTATGGCAATGACGCGCTCTGCTCTACGGAGTAGGTGGATTATTTAGGGAGCTGGTTCTGGCTAGCATTGGCGTTGGAAGCAGACATAGTTGTTGCTGCCCAATTTGCGTTTTGGATCAAAAGTCAAGGGTGAAGGGGGTTGGTTGAGATAATGCATAAGGCATGCGAGTGGAGCATCGTTCCACCTACCAACCAAGTTCAAGTTCAGTGCGACGTGACAGAGGTCAGAGGGGACGTCTGTCTGTATGTCTGTCTGTCTGGGCGATGGGCACTACTGCAGGCCAGCACTTCCCAGGGACATAGAATTGAGCCCTTTTCCCCTGAATCAGGTCAAAATCCGTTGACGCCAATTGACCCCTAAAGTATCCCATCTAGCCCTTTGATGCCCTGAACAATTTAGCTTGCTGTTCAATTGAAGTTCTATGCTTCTTAACTATTTTACCTGATTATTGACCAAGATTAATTATTATGGTATTTGGGCCCGAGGCTACTTCCTACTTCCCCAAGTACATCCTCCCTTAGTACTGATTGTATGAGCAAACATTTGAATAATTGGGGACATGATGAGCTCGTATATAGTACCTATGAGGCTATATATGCCTATGAAATGATGCTCCAGAATCCAGAGGTTAGTTTTCTCCCCCCAACCTAAAGTACTCGTATAATGTATCATACGAGGGGGAAGATGACTTTTTCCTAACTAATCGACTCGTCTCCTTACTGGTAAATTCTGAATTTAATTAAATGCCGATTGATGTGAACAGAGAACTTGACTTTTCTTCACCCGCCTTCTAAGTTTTGGTGGACGATCAATCGAACCTCCGTCTCCCTCACACGAGACGAGGAGACAAGGGGCACCAACCAGGGGAGAGTGGGATCTTCCAGATCCTTTTTAATCCGCCTCATCGCTCATAGCTTCTGGAAAGCAGCTTGGAGAAACAGTTGGACTCCATGGTTTTTATGTTCAATTCATTTGCTTCAGCTACGCCTTTGGCCCTGGTATAACTGGCATTGGTTGTAGAATTGCCATTGCCATTGCCCAACCACGACATCTCCTCGCACTTAGTCAACGGACCATCCCTCGCTTTGATTGCACCCCAAGTCCCCCCCTCCGCCCGCACTGGCCCTCGAAGCAGACGACCACCAACTTACGCGGTAGAGCTGCGGAGCAGTTGTCCACGCACGGGGCACGAAAGTAGCCCGCAATGGGTGACCAAAATCGGATATCTATAACTATCTGCGGAGATGGTGGCTGCGGTACGCTCTCCCATGTCAAAGCAATGCCAATGCAGCAATTGCACTGACTGAAACCCTTGCCTTCAGGCAAATCTTCTATAACGCTACGACTGGTACGAAGTCAATGGACACACGAGTAAGCCATTGACCCTTGGCCTCAATGCACGCAGCTGACTCCGTCTTCTCTACAGATATGACCCCACGATAGGTATCTCGTCCCCCTACCTCAACATTACCTATCCCTGACCCTCCCTTCTTCCTAGAGGACTCCTACTCCACGACACGCACGATAGACGGCCAATCCTACTTCCTCTCCCTCACCGACACGGCCGGCCAAGAAGAATACCGCGGCCTCTGGGCTGCCTCGAATCTCAAATCCGATGCCTTTCTCCTCGTCTATGACATCACGGCTGCCTCCTCCCTGGATACGCTCGACTACTTCATGCAGATGATAGATATGGAATGCGATCATCGGCAGGATACGGGCGGGGTGCAGCCGGTCAAGCTTGTTGCGGGGAACAAGTGTGATTTGAAGGACTCCCGGGTGGTCAGTAGCAGGCAGGGACTAGAATATGCGAGAAGTCGAGGTTGTGGGTTCATGGAGACGAGTGCGAGGGAGATGGTCAACATTGAAGAAACTTTTGCTCGTGAGGTTCTCTCTTTTCTATTGGTTTTTCCGAATACCGGATGAAGAGCGAATCGGCATTGCCCCGCTGGACTATGATGATCGAAGGATCTCTGACTGCATACGCTAAAGCTTGTACATTTCTAGTGATCGTCCGCCGTGTGGTCGCCGCTCGCCAACATGCAGGAGGCAAGACTGCCGCAGGACCGCCGCGGAATGAAGGTCTGCTCAGCCACACACAATCTGCATCACGAACGCAGCCATTACCGACATACGGGGAAAAAGAAGCAGATAGCAGTGACTTCCCGGAAAGGCCTGGAGCCAAGAAGACGAAGCGGGGTGGGATTTGGGCGAGATTCAAATGCTTCTAGTTGTCGTTGCATTGGGTTGGTGGAATTGGATTGGATGGAGTTTGGAAAGGGAAGAATGACTCTGGATAGTGACTGCTTTTTGAGAAGAAGGGGGGGGAGGGGGGGGGGATTGTGGCGTTTTGATTGGAGTTTTGGAGGTTGCGCCTTTTGTTTTGCCTTTTGTTTGCCTTTGTATTCGACTTGGATGATACCTACGGTGCATTGTTCTGTGGGCAATCAGGATCGAGATGCTACGATGAGCTAGGGTAATACTTGTTCTTTTGGAGGCTATTACTTCTAACAAAGCAACAGATGCATCGGAACAGTAAAGTACTTGGAAAGTACGGTACCACCAGTACTAGGGCAGTATGTAAGCTTCCCCTCGTTTCGGGAGCTTTGGTACGGAGTGACGGTTAGAGACTAGTCTTTGATAGAATACCTTAGACACGCCAGTGAAATAACGGCGCCTTAGAACTAGCGGCTCGGCGGATAGTGGAGCTAGGGTAAATACAGTAAGCGAGGTAAAGTAGATCTGAACTCTGTAACACTTTGCAGGAAATGACGCAGAAACGAGTCGCGGGGCTTTCTGTCTTATCGTTCATCAATTCCCTTCTTACTGCTAATCCTCGTAGAATGTGGAAATACTGTACCATATATCAACACTCACATTGCTTCTTCACATGTGCTTTCCACAAGACCAAAGGAATGCCCAAACCTCTCCCCTGACTGCCTAGACTAGACATCCCCCACTCCCACTGGCCCAGTCAAACAATGTCCGACGACGCAGCCGTCAGACGCCCTAGCTCCAGCTCCAGCGCCAGCTCAAATCTCGACCCACAACGCCCCGGACCGCATCGAACCCATTCCCACAACATGCGTCTTGCCCATCAGACAAGTCCAAGTCACAATCACCGCCCCAGCTTTACCGAGCAGTTACGTGGCATGCCACCCTCGCCTCGAGGTACCCGCCAGCTTTCCATGTCCGAAGCCCAGATACGCGATCTGATGAATAACCCGCCGACTGCTGGGACTGCGGACCCCAGGTTCGCCGGCAGAGATTGGCAGCATATTGCTGTGGGCGAGCTGGTGCGACCCGAGGATCTGAGGTGGGTCGAGGTTGACAGTGGGGTTGAGGATGCTACGAATGTAGGCCATCGTCTTATCGTGGGTGTAAAACGTGTTGCTGACTATAGATGAAGCTCCTGACTAAATCTGGCGCACCTGTACTGCTTGTCCGAGCGAACAAGAACGAGAATTCGGCCATTGCGACTTTCGACTACCGAGACCTAACTCAGTACCTCCTCTTCGCTATCGGCCAGCTGCAGCCCGATGATGAACACTTAGTCATATTCGAGAAGTTGGCTAAGAAGGCACAGCAAGGCCAAAAGATACCACTGCGAGATGCGAAGAGTTTAGGCAACAAGGAGCCGTTCGTAACGTTGCCACATACTGCGGATCTAACTGCTGCTGTCGAGACATTCGGGGGTGGTGTTCACCGCATTGTTATACTGAAAGAAGGGACGAATCATGCCGTTGGGATCCTAAGTCAGCTGAGACTGGTGAAATTTCTGTGGGAGAACGGGGGCGCTTTCCCAATTATCGACCAGCTGTATCCTCGAGAGGTCAAGGACCTTGGTATTGGGTCTCAAGGATTGATTTCCATTAAGTATGTTATTCCCTCTTAAAATTTCTGATACCGCGACTGATACCATGGATGTTAGTGGGGATAAGCCTCTGAAAGAAGCGTTGATCCTCATGAACAACGAAGGAGTGACGTCTTTAGCCGTCGTCGACAATAACTACAACGTTGTGGGCAACATATCCAACGTAGATGTGAAGGTTTGCAGGTTTCGTTCCAAGCATCCCTCGAAAGTCTACTGACAGGGTATCAGCTCCTCACCAAGTCAAGCTCAGCACCTCTACTCGAAAACACTTGCATACACTTCATCTCCGTCATTCTTTCCACCCGCGGCATGATTGATGGCAAAGACTCTTACCCCGTCTTCTACGTAAACCCACAATCCACCCTCGCTCACACAGTCGCAAAGCTCGTTGCCACAGCAGCCCACAGGTACTCCCATCCGTTCCGTCCCATCAATCCCAATTTACACACACTGACTGCTTCCCAGGATGTGGGTAGTCGAAAACCCCACCCCATCCACCACCCCCACCCCGTCCGCCCCCTCAACTCCCGGTCCCGGCCCAACCCCCCACGCCCACCCCATCTCCATCGCCCACCCGCCCGTCACCCACCCCCAGCACATTTCCACCTCCTTCTCGCAAGCCAGTCCTCCCTTCCAACCTCTCAGCGCTACACCATCCGTCTCCGCTTCCGCAATGCCGGGACAGCATATGTCGGGAAGGTTGAGTGGGGTGATTAGTTTGACGGATATACTGAATCTGTTCGCGAGGGCTAGTGGATTGCATCCGACGGATCCGGAGGAGGCGAGGAGAAAGAGGAGGGGCAGCTCTAGCAGTTCAAGGAGCGGGGTTCGAGGGAGCCTCGACAGTGCGAGGAGTAGCGTTGTCGATTTGAGGGAGAAGCGGTAGTGGGGTATGAGGTGGATAGGGGAATGATAAGAGGAATGCTTCGCTGCTCGGGCATAGCTATGAGGGATGTTAACTTCCGAGTTCGACAAAAGCTGGATATGATGATATGAATGAGGCGTAAGGAGAGATGGGAGAGGGGCTTTGAACGCTTTTCCAAAAGGACTGATGCTGTTCGATTCGCTGTAGTGTGCTTGTGGCATGTACGCATGGCTTGCCAGATCGCTTTTTATCCTTTTTAGATCTCAGCGATAGCTTTCAAGCCTCGCCATAGCAATTACAGGGATGATGACTATTTTCATCACATCTCATCTCCCAACATCATCCCTCGAAAATGCCTTTCCAAACTCACGCGGCCACATTTCCCTCATTCCTCATTCCTCATCCTCTTCCTCCTTCATATCCTTCCCACCCGCCCCGCCGCCCCTCGCTTCCTGCTTCCACCAAAGCTCGGCCAAAAAGTCCGCCGTGCTAGCCTCATCAATCCCCTTATCCTCCCTCACCCTCAAAAAGCGCGGAAACCGCATGCTGAGCCCGCGATCCTCATCCACCAAGCCGATCGCGGCCAAATACGTCGGGCTCTTCGTGATATCCGCAAACGCCATCTCCCACACCTCCTGCGGCTCGAACCAGACGTCCGGCCGGCCCCCCGTGTACTCGACGTACCCCGGTCGCGCAATCAAGTTTGCGCCCGTCTCCTCGTTGTAGCGCTCCTTGTTGTCCTTGTAGAACTTGTCCGTGAAGCCGGAGATGCATTTCGTGACGGCTTCGAGGGCGCCGGTTGTGGGGTTGCGGACCGCGAGGAGGATCGGGGACCACCATTTTGCTTTGCGGCCGGAGCCGTGCCAGGCGGCGATGGGGATCAGGTCGATGGTGTCGGAGGTGGTGGAGTAGTCTTTTTTCACCTTGAGCCAGGAGTCGAGGCGCTTGTCTGGGGTGTAGGTTGAGAGAAGGGGTTTGCGGCGCGTGCCGGGGGTTTTGTCTTCGGGTTTGTCCGGTGCTGCGGCGGGTTTGCGTTTGGATTTGGTTTTCTTGGATGAGGGTTTTGTTGGGGGTGGAGGGGGCGGAGGCGAGGGTGCTGTTTCTGGGTGGTCATCGTGGTTGCAGTTTTCGTCATCTTGGAGAGCTGGGTTGGGGACGTTGTCGAGGACTTTGACCATGATGCCTTCGCATTTGATGTCGGTTGCTGATTTGAAGAATTCGAGGACGGTTTCCGAGTCGGAGGACGTGGCGTCTATGTTCTTGACCCAGGTGAAGCGGTTAGGGATCTCGACAAAAAGGCTGCGGAGGAGCTCTCTCCTTTCTCGGAAAGGTCTGTCCAGAAGCTCCTCGCCGTTGAGGTACATGAGGTCGAAAGAGAAGAGGCAGACGGCTACCTTGATTGACTCAATCGCAACGTCCTTTTTCGCTCTGTTCGTCAAGGTTTGAAACGCCTTAAGATCGCCAGTTTCCTGGTCGATGGCGACGACTTCGCCTTCGAGTATGAAGCTACTAACGCCTTCACCACGTATTTGGGGCACAAGAGCAACCAGGTCGGGGTACTTGTCTGTCATGACTTCCAGATGCCGCGAGAAAATTGAGACTTTGCCTTGCTCGTCGCAGTGCACTTGGGCCCGTTGACCGTCGTATTTGTACTCGCAGCTGAAGTCTCGGCCTTGGAGTTTCCTGAGCATCTCACTCAGGTCGCGTGTAATGCTACCCAGCATGGGTCGTAATGGGATGTGTAATCCTAGCCCACAGCGCAGCAGAAGCTCCTCAGAGATACCGACTTCCAGAAGGCAAGGAACAAGGTCGTTGTAATTCGGTCGACGGGCGAAGCATGCTTTGACTAGCTCTTCGCCCTTGCTGTAGACTTCTGCCAGCCCTTCCTTCTTAAGCTTTGCAAGATCAGACTGCAGTCTCGTATCAAACGTTGCGCCTTCAGGCCGTGATAACAGAAATGCGCGGGACAGAGCAATAAGCATTGTGGTCTTCACAGCCCCTATTCGTAGATGTTGGCACAATGTCCTAACCAAATATCTGCTCTCTTCTGCGCCTTGTGAGTCTTGCAACAACCTTTCTACGATCCTTTGTTTAAACTCTTGGCTACCTGTCCCTTTGCTGTTGGCCACTTTAACCAAGCTTTCAAAGACGCCCTTGATAGTCAAGGGTTTCGGCTTCCGTAGAGTGTATGTTTGTCGCTTCTTGGCCTCGAAGGCGACATCTCCTGCATCTCCATACTTATCGTAGAGCATTTTGAGACCCGAACTGTCCAGCATACATGTCTTCTTCAGCGCCTTTGAGATAGCCGAACCTCCAAGCCCTAGCTCCATCGAAATGTAAGGAGGAGAAATGGCATTGGTAGCGAGCCAGACAGCGGGTAGTAGGCTCTCAGGATCACCTTCGATGATGATTCGTAGAAAATTGACCAATGTATCAACGATCTTGATACGACTTTGCGTGCTGTTGACAAGCACGAAGCATCTGGTGAGGAGTACATATGATGCATGACTACCTTCCGTCGCCCAATGTCTCTTGAGATCCGGTATGTATTTCGAAGGATCAAAAGTCAGAGGGTTCTCATCAAAGGGGGCAGTGGAAGATATGGCGTCTTCAGCGGAGGTTGCCGACTGCAATGATAAGGTGTCTTTCTTCTGTGCTCCATTTGCCTGTGGCGCCAATGACGCATGATCCTGGGCAACATCCTGCTGCTTTGAAGACCCTTTCTGGTGGTCGGAGATACCATCAGCATTTTGGACAGGCTCGTGATCCTCTGTTGCTTGCTTGTCTGTTGGCTCCCCGACTGACTTAAGGGGTGGAGCTCCTAAAACCCTATCTTGTTCTTCCCATTCGGACTGCAGCTTTCGCGCGTATTCCTCATCAGTCAGGGCGTGGGCATCAGGATCTTTGCTGCTTTCTTCCTGCGATCCCAAATGTCCATTGGAAAGGTGCTCAGACCGCGCGGTTTCATCTGTTGTCTTTGATGCCTTCTCCTCTTTCTGTTTGTTGAAGAAGAAGTCGAGGCTTCCTACAGTTTGCGGTGATAACTGATGATTGTTCGTCTTACGGCGTTTGGAAGGGGTCGACATCGCCGACGATCGCACATTGGTTTGAGCTCAGCTGTAGTCATGATGATCTTGTGGATGGGATATATTGAACATCGTCATTATGCAGACATGGGATTGAAACGCGTCGGCCCGCGCGTAACGGTCGGGTATCCTACTCTATCGGGCTAGTCTACTTAACCTACATAAACTTGCGGAGAGTCCTCGACCAACCCTATTGTAATAATTTGTGCCTGGCAGCAAGTCCTATCGACAGTGCAGTCTCTTCTACGTGGCTTCAGGCATCTTTAGTCGCAATACAGCAATGACCGAGGTTGCCTACCGAACAAATGCCTCTCGAGTCGCCGACGAGGAGCGAGATGTACGAGTGGAAGACTACTTGAACGACAAGTTGCAAAATACTACCGACTTGGCAAATATCGACTCCCTTCTAGAAGATGTAAAGGCTCAGCAGGTCCTGCTCCAGCAGCAGGTACGCTCGTGGACCTATTCACCTCCGCCAATCCATTCCCTGACCATTCTTAGCTAGAAGAGGCCAAGACAACCCAGGACGAGAACACAAAAGCATCCGTGGCTCACTCAAAAGATCTCCACCAACGTGCCAGACAGTTCAAGACCCAGCAAAATGACAT
The DNA here is from genome assembly GCA_033085395.1 of Xanthoparmelia taractica. Taxonomy (NCBI): domain Eukaryota; kingdom Fungi; phylum Ascomycota; class Lecanoromycetes; order Lecanorales; family Parmeliaceae; genus Xanthoparmelia; species Xanthoparmelia taractica. Next base: position 210,444 of record MU853182.1, on the reverse strand, counting down.
AGACCGCCGTTTAATGATTGTTACCCGGTCCGAAACAAGTGATGATGCTGTGCAAAAATTCGATCATAGCATGGAGAGCCTGCGGAAGCTGGACGTGGCCCAGGAATATATGACATTGCTTACGGAAGTTGAGAACCTAAGGTCCGCAACCCATCTCAAAGTCATAGCTGAACACGCTCATACTAATACCTGGGATGCAGCGCTGAAGCACGCCGGAACTTCAAAAAGTCTCCTCAAGATGCTCTACAACCATACCTCCGACTACAAAAATTCGTAAATGCTCTGAAGGACGCTCAGCCTGCTGCCGAAGATGCAGCTCCACACCTAGTAGACCACGTCGAGAGGACTACTCGCATATTGTGGAAGCAGATGAAAGATACGTTCGCTAGTGAATTTGAAGCTACCTTGAAGAAAATGCAATGGCCGGGAAAAGATCTCAGTTTGGGCGGACAGCTGGAGCATGAGTGGATTGATGGCGTCAAAAAGCTACTCGAGCTACAAGAACCGGAATTGAAAGCAAGGGACAGTCAGACTATGGAAAGTACGAAAGGAGTAGAACCTTTGGTGCTTCTCCCACTGGAGGTCATGGCTAAGCCCCTGGAACTCCGCTTCAAATATCATTTTGAGGGCGATAGACCAACGAACAAGCTCGACAAGGTAAGTCTCGATAAAAGTACTCGCATGGTCAATACGCTGACATGGATAGCCTGAGTACTTTCTATCACACGTCATTGGTCTGCTAAATACCTACGATGGATTCTTTGGAATATACTTACAGCCCATACTGCGGGAACATTTCAAGAAGTCAAATCTAGCATTGACATCCATCTACATTGATTCCACCTCTGCGCTCATCACCGCTTTACTACCAATGCTCCGGCGCAAAATCTTTGCTCTGATGCCCCAAATCTCCAAGCAGCCGCATCTTCTCAGTCATCTTATACATGAGCTTATGAGTTTCGACGTCAGCTTAAGGGATGAATGGAATTATGATGGAGGTAACGGTATTGAGGGATGGGAAGGTCTAACCTGGGAAGTGTTGGTCAAGAAGGATTGGTTCGGCCGATGGTTGGAAGTGGAAAAGAATTTTGCGTTGTCTCGATATCAGAACATCATCGATGCGCCGGAAAGTGGAGAGATCGACTATGATAGCGTCGATTCAGGGGCAACAAAGCCTACCTATGCTGCTGTTAGAGTCAACGACCTTCTCGAGACAATTACAGATCGTTATAGACCATTGACATCATTCTCTCAGAAACTCCGGTTCCTGATTGATATCCAAATCACCATATTCGATCGCTTCCATTCCCGCTTTCACGACTCCTTGAAAGCCTACCTCGCGAGAACCTCCTCCATCGCCCGTACAGTCCAGGGGGTTTCCCGCGAGGCCCAAGCTGAGCTTCAAGGGCTCGGCGGCCTGGAACGCCTGTGTCGTATCTACGGTAGTGCAGAATATCTCGAGAAGAAGATGCGCGACTGGAGCGATGATGTCTTCTTCCTTGATCTTTGGGATGAGCTGCAGGATCGTGCTCGTAGGAGTACAGGGAAGAATCTTGCGGGCCCTATGAGCGTGGAAGATGTGGCGGAACGCACTTCTAGTACCGTCGGCTCAGAAGAGGACTCTGGTGCACTTTTCGACGAGACTGCGGGAGCATATAGACGCCTGCGTATCCGAACAGAAGGAGTTATTCAGGATATGCTCGTCCACAGCCTTCGCGAGTCTCTTCGACCATATGGCCGTATCAACCCGTGGTCGTCTCTTTCCGCAGAGTCTGGCTCCTCTCTCAGTCTAACGGCGGAACTCGATGCCCCTATCCAGCAACTAAACGACTACTTGTCCTTCCTCTTCAAGGTTCTCGCGCAAGCGCCATTGAGACGCATTGTGCGCCAAGTTGCACTCGCCGTGCAGGCATTTATGTGGGATCATGTACTAATGCGTTACACCTTCTCCACGAGCGGTATTGCACAATTTCAGCGGGACGTAGAAATCATTTGGGAAACCATGGACCGGTGGCTGGGGGAGGGGCAAGCAGGGATAGGGATGCGGAAGCTGAGAGAAGGCTTGGTGCTTCTAGGCCTTCCTGTTAAGAGTGAAGAAGGGGAAGAAGACGGAGACGAAGATGTTGGATTGGGCTTGTGGGAGGTAGAAAGACGGGTGTTTCGAAACAACGAAAGTGGACGGGAAGTCTTGGATGAGTTGGGTCTAGAGGTGCTGAGTGAGAGTGAGGCGAGGCATGTGCTTGAGAGGAGGATAGAGTTGGTTCATTAGGTCAGCATCAGTGAACAGTTGGTGCTCGCTCTTGGACCATGATGGCTTGTTCCAAGGATGAGGCTCCTTGGCTTAAGGTTGGCGCAATTAAGTGAGAGGTCGTAGTGGCAACTATAGACCACGACACGCGCTGTTAACAACGGAAGCACAAAGGAAGCGCTTTACTCTGATTGGCATACACCGTCAAGCATGGCGACGGGGGCATGTCCAACACATTACTCTGGTTATGTGCGCAAACTGCCACGTACAGCAACGGAAGTACAATTGGGTCTCAAGGTTAAACCTTACTCGACGCATAGGCACTATGATAACAGAGCTGCGGAGGCCAAGTTTGCTGGTACAACTGGCCGTTACTTTGTTCTGAGTACCGCATATAATGGCCCCATAGGTTCAAAGTCTCTCATTCTCCTTCTTACCTCATTCCGGACATCCAGCATGGACGGTACATGCGAGATTTGATGGTTTAGCTCTAGGTGTCAAGTCATTCCAAATGGAAGGCGCCAGTGGTATATATATACCTCAAGATTTTCAAGCTCGCGAACCGAGGACTAGAACGGGAGCGGTACTCATTGAGGCTAGGAATAGCACGTATGCGTATAATCTTCGTCCAGTTGCGTACTTATTTCCTGTGCAACCTGCTGCTTTCTGGTTGCTCAACGTATACTGAAGGAATGCCAATGCTTTTTCCAATCAAGCTAAAGCGTTTGTGGTTGGAAAGGACAATAACATTTGGAAGGATAAGTCTGCATGCGTGCCGACCGACTCGGATTGGTCCCCAATGATTAACACAAAAATGTCTTTTGTGGAGCATCTGGACTTTCAATGGGGCTAGCATTCATTTGTCCGAACTTCTTTTTCCGCAAGTATGTCCTACCTCTTTACAGCTGCGCCCAACGGACACCTGTTAACCTCCAATACGAAAGGTAGTTTGAAAAGAACTCTCAAACATGGATCTCATCAGACCGTTTTCAATAGAGGGGTCTGAACAAGACGACTTCAAGCAGGGCTTCCAAAAGATGATCCAGGATTTCGTCCAAAGGCTTCCAATAATCAAGGCAGATAAGCTAGCAAAGGATAGCCAGTGTATGATCTGTCAGAATGAGTATGGTCTCGGGAACTTGAAAAGTGAAATCATCGAAGAGGCGGTGCACCTCCCTTGCGGCCATCACGCTGGACGGAAATGTCTTGCGACTTGGCTACAGCCAAAACAAGGCGACTCGTGTCCCATGTGTCGGAAAAGGTTTTTCCAGATTTTACCGTGGCCCCATATCATAGGTGAACGGGACTGGGATGAATCAAAATACTATTTTCCAACTTTCGACGACATATGCATGACCATTTTCCGATCAGACTATACCCTCCCAAATACTAGACCAGAACCGCGAAGCCATTCACCTCCTGGATGGATCGTGCGGGCGGCTGGACGTTACAATGAGGATGACAAATCCCTGATTGGCTTCTTTCGTGACCACGACTTCCGGAGGACGTTCGCAAGGAAAATCCTCTCGACTTCGCCTCCAGGAGCTGACAATGCAGCATGGATGCTGCAGGTATATCCTGAACCTGGAGAAGTGGAAGCGCACGTCGAGGCCCTGGCATCAGGACTTGAAACAGCTGACCCAAGAGGCGTTCTATACATTCAGCTTCGGAAGAGTGGCGGTGCCACGATCTATCAAGTGGATACCTGGACGTATTCGGACAAGCCGTACCAGGATGAAGGGATCTTTCGGAACCTAGTGCTACGAGGAGCGTTGGACGGGCCGCCGCTCATCAACGAAGGTCGGCAAGGGTCTTGGTGGGCGTACCTTGGGCACGGTGACGATTTCAGCACGGATGTCTTGCAAGTCTGGAGAGAAACTGGCAATCAAATTTCAAGCTTCAATTCCAGTCGGACATCAATGACCTTGGACGAAGTAATCAACGATCCGGATAGAGATGGCGGAGATGGAGCTGAAGCGGTTGCTGCGTTTGGTAGAGAGTCGGACGATGAAGGAGCTGGGGTCTATAGTGTTGAAGACGATAGTTAGCGTTGGGAGGTGAGTGAACGGTCAAACAGAGATTACGGCGGGCATCGAGATGATTCTGTAATAATCTGGGTGTGTGTCTCGGGCAACAGATATCTTAGATGCGGGCACATGGTTGATCCTGTTAAGACCTTGATGGCGAGATGGAATTGTCATGTAAAGGGGTGCTGTCATGTGTCACGAAAGAGTGGTGTGGTGGTTGGAGCAATATTGATCTACCCCGAGGCTTGGCATAGTTCTACGGAGAACAGATGCCAAATCCATAACACCACCTTGCGGCATGGCGTTCTTAGGACTGGACTGCCGGCGAGGGGGCCTAACCCTCTCCTAGCCTCATGAATACACTACCCCTACCACTATTTCCATAATACCACCGACAATTCATGGTCGTAGTGTTGGTTGCGTCCTCGATAAGGTCCAACAAAATGGGTCTGGTGCAGCACTAGCTTTCAGCTGAAGTATGCATGAGATAGAGCTGAATCGTACATGAAAGTCATGCAGGTCGGATTTAATCGGTCGTGGCCATGACACAGGTGCATATGACCAGCACATGTCAACCTGTGCCGCTTTAGCTTGCATCGGAGCATGCACGAAACACATTTGATCCTTATGTGCAGATCTTAGGCCATGCTGTTACCTGGGCATTGGTCAGAATGAAACCCAAATCAGCGGTCTGACAAGGCGTAGGAGGCGCATATGTGACCAGAAGCTGAGTGTCACACGTTGTCATTGCATCGGATTAGTCGGTCCTCGTTCCTATCCGTAACTTTGAGCGTGCGGTTCGTAAGAAACGTATCAGAAAATACCTGTGTTACAGAGTTCCGGTCTTGGTTACAAATCGGTACGGACACGGTCAATTCTTGACAGCAATTCGAATTTGTCTCTGAGTTAAAAGGCAGTCTTTCTCCTGATGCATGCGTTCTCACAGATGCTTCAAGCAAGGATTTGCAGCTTGCGTTACAGCGCTGGTCTGATGTTGGCATCATGCTTCCGGGAGCTATCGTAAAAGTTGCGAGCGAGCATGACGCGATCGTGACGGTATGTCCAAGGCTTTTTGCACAGAATATATCCTACTAACATGATTACGATAAGGTGAAAGCCGCATCAATGCACCAGATACCTTTTGTCTCGGTCTGCGGCGGCCACAGCTTGTGGTCCACAATTGGTATTGGGGGATTCGTCCTCGATTTCACCGACTATAAATCGATTCAAGTCAACCCCACAGAGCATCAAGTCACTGTGACTGGAGGAGTGTTGACGAAGGAGTTGTCTACAGCTCTTGCGGAAGCAGGGGAATGTGCAGGTATGACAAATCTTTAATCACGTCGCTTCGAGATTCTGATCAATTTGATATAGCTATCGGAAACGGAAATACAATAGGTGTGATTCCGTACTATCTGGGAGGCGGCATTGGTGTCGCTACAGGTCTCATGGGTCTCGCTTGCGACAACATGCTGTCTGCAAAAATCGTTCTTGCCGATGGCCGGCTCGTCTACGTCGACGATGTAGATCAACCCGATCTATTTTGGGCCATCAAAGGCGCAGGTGTCTACTTCGGGGTTGTCGTCGAGATTACTTTGAGAACATACTCTCTGTCCATATTCGATACTCAAGAAGGACGGCACTGGATTGGAAACTTCCTATATCCCGTTGAACGTGCCGCAGAAGTGTTTGAGGTGGTGGAATCACTTGCTACGACTTCCAAAAGCCGTACAGCAGCTCTCGTCATGATGATAGCACCTCCGCCGCACTTCAAGCCTATGATCGTTGTTGCGCCTCACTACTTCGGCGATCATCAAGAGGGACCAAAGGTGTTCCAGTGTTTGGCAGACCTCGGACCATCCTTTTTCAGCGAGACTACACCGCTCGTTCCGAACCTCAGCGACCATCTTGACTTTGCAAGCGGCAAAGGAGGCTTGAGACGTTTCACTCTTGCCGGCTTACAAGAAATCAAATCTGCAAATTGTATGAAATTGATGGATGTTTTTCAACAGCTGCTTGATACTTGCCCGGATGCAGTAGCCTCGGAATACTTCATCGAGTGGCACTGCCTACCACCACCTGAAACCCCAACGAATTCTGCATTCAGTCATAAAGACGTCCACCTCTGGCTGTCAGTAACAAATACTTTTTAATCCTTGCCCAAGCTGCAATTATTTTGAGAATGACATTGACATTTTTTACAGTCATTGTCTTTCCTGGTGCCAAGAGCAAGAAAGCTTGGAGAAAGTCTTTGGCTTCGAAGAGCGCGCCATTGACACCATGCGCCTGGGGACCAGACCTGAAGACTATATCGACTTACCCCATGGCACCCGTACTGGTCCTATAGAGCGTCGCTTCCGAGGTCAGGAGAGACTCACTAGGCTACGAAACCTCAAAAAGGAATTTGACCCTCAAGGGAGATTCACTAGAGAGTTTCTCTGATCTTTGGTGTCGGGAGATGCACTATACTTCCGTAGCATACAGAGGTGGGTCAAGATAGGACAAGATTGGTGAGAGCACGTAAAGTCCTAAAAGTAAGTCATGGTAGAAGTGTGAGTTTGTAAATGCAAGAGCTTAGATAGTAGACCTCGCTAGAGATGATGAAGTTGTCTACCTAGGTAGTAAAGCGCTCATGCCAAGAAGCTTACGGTACGTATCAAGGTGGCCGGGCAAACCCGTGACAAGCTCATAACCTTTCAACCCTATCACTAACTCTAGAACTCTCTATTGCTTCCCTCCACTATCATGGCCGCTGGGCAATCTGTCTTGCCATGCTCTTTGCTTGATCTACTGTCCAACTCTCTGATATTGCGCCATACTAGTCCATACATAGGTATCAGATCGCTTGTGTCGCTGGCTGCTACTTCGAATGCCTACAAGTCTCTTATTTATGATACGCCACACGTCTTTCAAAATGTTGATCTGCGTGGAACTCATATCTTGGCTCGACATGTAGGGGACGTCTCGATTGACGATCAGAAGATTGATGAATTCTACGCTCAAAGATTCAGTACCATTCTTTCCATGCTGGAAAACAGAAACGTGGTACAAGATGTGAGAACGCTTGTTCTAGATGAGCTATATGTCCCTACCACGATCCTCGAGGATATACTGTGCAATGAACGTTATCAGATTCGCCTGCTCTCTATACGAGGGAGTCACAAAATCAACAAACAAGATGTTTTCCGAATTTTACGCCATCTTGTCAAGCCGTCCCGCCCAGAAGGAGCGCCAAAGCTTAGAGCACTCTATGTTTTTGGCCCACAGAGAATGATACAGGAGGTGAATGACCGTAACAACGTAAGGAATAGGCCGAAGGGTGTAACCGCCACAACAGGTGCCCGGCTAGGCGCTGGCGATCATGGGGCTTATGACTTGGACGACTTCAGAAAGCTACCAGGGGAAGACCCCTACAGTGATTCTCCTTACGGTGCTCTAGGGATGTCGAATATCCTGGCGGGCACCTGGGCAGCATTAGGATGGCCAGAGATTCTCGAGGCCTGTGCCGGCTTGATCGCTTTCGATGCGGTACTCTGCCGTCATGATCGAGCAAACTTTTACGACCGCCGACCGAGACTGGCGACTGTCCGGTTGGATGGATGTAAATCGTGCGGTACCTGCCCCGAAGGCCCCGCATACCCTGGGGTCTCACCTGCGGACCGCCTTCCCTTGCTGTCGCCACCTCCGCTGCATTCTTCAAAGGTTGAAGTAGCTCAGCGTATCGGACCCCAGGATCAACCATATCCACCGCTTATAGTGCGCTGTCGTACGTGTCTCAAAGGACGGTGGTGTGAGATGTGCAACGTCTGGTGGTGCGAATCATGCTATACCACCCCGAAGAACAGAGGTTCGACCAAAGGAGATCCCGCATCATCCGTGCCGGTTCCAGCTTTGAATGAAGACATCAAGGTACATAATGGCCTGTGCGTTTCAGACTGTTTAATGCATGAACTCTTGAACGGAGTCGGAGAAGGCGGAATGTGGGGTTGATCTTTGAGCGTACCTGTTGCGCTTTTCGACCCTTTGTCTGCTCTGATTTAATGGTCGCTGACCTCCTACGTATCCTGAAGGGCTCCAAGAAACACTGCTACGAATGCGGTCAGCAATGCCAGCTGTGTCAAGCACTGACACAGAGGGTTTGCAAACGCTGTTCTTTCTCATATTGCATTGACCACGATACTGGCTGTAGTTCTAATAGTGTGAGTACCCAGATCATCAGTATGAGTTTGCCAAGCCTGACGTGCTTGGTCACAGTGCGCTTGGTGCAATATTGGCGGTCGAAGAGGGATATTGCTAGACTATACAAGGAGCGTTGAGTTGGGGCTTTTCCGTGCTGCCCTGAAATCGCCACAGGGAACGTAACAACTTGCAATCGAAATGATGAAACAATAATCGATTCAAGGAAACTTGGCTACGTAAGCTTCGATTCACCAAACAAAATGGCTACAAACAGTTTAAGAAGCTAGTTGATAACCTTCCCCCCCGCCACATCCTCGCAATATCCCACGTCCCCCTGGATATTCTGATAAACGCACCTCTTCTTCGGATCCTCCGGATCAATGTATCCCACATACCCAATCGCCACCTCCCCCCACTGCCCATCATTCACCTGGAACACCATCGGCATACGCTCCATGTTATAATCATCCGCATACTGCAGCAGCCCCGTCCACGCCGAGACCATGATCCCCCGCGTCAAGACACCCTTGGAGGACTGCATCTGCACCTCAGTGTTGGTAGCCGGGACCGTAAAGGCCCAGCTGTAGTCGGGCGTCATGTAGCCATTGTACGGGGGCGTAATGGGCCCGTCATCCAGCTCCGCCAGCTCCGTCTTGGCCTCGGTGGCGGCCTGAAGGAGCGCGTAGTGAATGAAGCTGGAAGTGAGGGGCGGGGGCTCAAGGCGGCCGTTGTCGAGGAATAGATAGGTCTTTGTGCCGGGGACGCACCAGAGGTATTTGAACCATGGCTGGTTGGAGCCGGATTCGGGGAGGTCTTTTGGGAGGGGTTTCGTCACGTCGGAGACGTTGAGCAAGCTGTGGAGGAGGGTTGTGGGTTAGATGCTGCTCTGTTGGGGTGTGGTGGGGTTGGGACTCACGATCCTGCCACGACGGTGGGTGCGTTGCTACATTTTAGATTCCATTTGTTGTCTCGTTCTGCTAGTTCTTGCGGACCGCTGAGTGGGCTCGCCAGACCGAGGGTGGAGAGAAGGAGGATAGAGAGTAGGTGGGTCAGGAAGTACGGATGAGACATTGGTGGCATCCGTAGATTTCAAATCCTGAACCAGCAATGGACGACCGAGGAGTGAAAGGGAAGCGTCGACGGGGTGAACCTGTTCGAGCAGTGTTTTTAAAGGAGATATAGCAGTAGATTATACAAAATCATAGCGCTAGTACAGGATAAAACCCGTGGCATTATCGCATGGATTGTCGCCAATTGCTCCAAACAGCGTCGCTAGCAAATCGCTTACGAGTCCTTTCAAGCGCTTGCTTGTTTTGAGACTGTGTCGGAAGCTTCTTCCCCAATACTATTCATCTTGAAGAGGATTGCGCAGACCATTTAGAGCGAAGTGGTCGATGCGCACATAATGCTGCCTATATGGGCATGACCCTTAATCTCTTTCAACTTTAACAGCATTCGCGACAAGTAGCCTGCAAAGTGAGCTAACATTCTATGGAGTTATATTCAGAAAACACTCGAGCTTAGTGCATCATCAAGAAAGACAAAGCTGTAGAAAAGAGACCACAATCCAGTGAAATGCTCGAAATAAGCCAGCGTTCCTTACCTGTGCTCACTTTGGGTGTGGGCCTCTGATGAATATTCGATGTGCATACTTAATTTCGTCTGCGACGACGCCACGTCTGGCGGATGAACAAGAGCTTGGACCGAGGGTCCTAGAAGTCAACGACTCCGCTGATAAGGGCCGTTGGTAGCGCCTTACGCACCACTCAGCGTCCACATGATGTGGTATATTACTTGTATTAGGTTCGATTCCTGATGGCTCTGGTACAATGGTGTAGCTTGTTTTTACCCACTTTCGGGCAGCGCCATTAGGAATTGAACCTGATACAGTACCACATCAACACCACGGCCTCCGAAAGTTGGACGCATTCTATTATCGAGTGCAACCCACCAGGATAGATCTTTATTCTGTCCGAGCTATAGAGAGGGAAAGTGCCGCTCTTCTTCGACAGTACTGAGGCTATCAGGTCACTGGGTTCTTTTGTGCCGGTAGTCTGCATGGGATGCTGCAGGGAGACTACAGGCCCACCGAAAGCGAGGTTGCAAATGCTGACGCCAGCGAGAGGGATTGAGTCTCAACACTGTGGCGCTGGGAATCTTTTGGCCACATGGAAGTCTGCATAGTGGCAAAACGGTAAAACTGTTCTAGCGGAAAAGAACCTAGCACCAACTCGATGCAATTGTTCAACCTGGCATAGCTGCTGCTTGGCTAGCATCTTTGAGTCACGAGAAGCGGAATGTTTTATAAAACATATCCTTAAACTCTGGTGGTGGTAGATCGTACCCCATGTGATGCTGCACTCCGCACTTGTGCTTTGTAACCGCGCAACTATTCACAGTGTCCCAAAATACACAGTCCAATTGGTGAGAAGCCCTCAAACTCCGCATTGACCACTATCAGCTGAATGCTTTTCCGTAGATTGTTAACACAATGCCATTAATACAAAAGCACATCTTCGTACAACGATGAAAGCCATTCTTTGGCTTGCACATCTGAACAAGGTGTGATTTTGGCATTGAATGAATGCTTTGTTCTCTGTGAACCGGTGGCTTTGAAATATTAAGATACACTCACTCGAGTGATGGGTTCGAAAGACTTGCTCTTCAAGTCCATCAGCGTTGTTGGTAATCTTGTTCGATACCTCATTGGTGCACCTAGGCCAACATACAACGTACCTAGTTGACATACGCAACAACATATCACCACATCAGAGTAGACCTCTGTCTCAACATGGCTAAACAATTCCTCGATCAGCTTGTGAAGATTCCGAAGGTTGAATTATCAAATGAAAGCTTTTGTATGATCTGTCATGGGAAATACGACACAGATTCTGGCGACGCTGCAGTTCGCCTCCCCTGTAATCATCACGTGGGCTTAGAGTGTATCTCAACCTGGTTATCCCAGGATTCCAGGAATTCTTGCCCCATGTGTCGACACGTTCTCTTCGAGGTGATCGATGAGGAAGAGGAAGCGCAATCTCACCGCGAAATATTTCGTAGGGTTGGACTGCCACCCCATGAGGGACATGCACTGGGGGACAGTCCGGGATGGCAGCACACTTGGTACCGCTACTTCGTGGAGGCTGCTGCCGAGCAGTACCAGGAAAGCCTGACACGGGCGAGAGCATTTGTTGCGAGCAGACAAGCAAGATATGAGGAATTCCATGTTGAGAGGCAGGCAACCGCCTATCGAACGTTAGCGGTCCGGGAGATGTTACTGTACTTGACATTTGGGCGTGATGGGGCGTTCCCGCCATTGGTAGGTCCTATCAGCGGGCCACTGAATGCAGAGCAGTTGGAGGCACTCTTCCAAGAACTTCGGCGAAGGGGAGCTTTCGATATCGAACTACACCCATTCCCACACTACCACGGTTTGACGGATCGTCAGATGTGGTTGCTGCATCGGGAAGAAGGAGAAAGCTATAGCACATGGGAGGGAGGATACTGGTCACTGGCTTTGGGCTGAGGCAGCTTGGATGGCGGAGGCGGGGAAACAGAGTCGTGGCGGTAGGTTAGCGTAATTTGACATAGAGCATGCTTGAGTCCTCGAGTAACAGAGTACGAGTGAGAATCAATCTCTTCTCAGCGATAGACTTGTCCCTTAGAACGGTGTGAAACAGAATGCGGCTCTCGACTGGGGAAACACCCCTTGCTTGCGCCTGCCCGATGCAAAACATCTCTTCACTGACTTTGGCCTAACTCAACCTTGCTACTCAGACAAGGAAGCCAACGCAATGCTTTCAGGACGTGTTCGGCGTAAGCTTATTACCATCATGTGCTGAAGGAAGAAAGCCACGATGCAATCATTTGACCCTCCTTCGAGTAGCTTTTGGTACAGTCCAGCGGGTGATTCTTGGGTGACTGACCTCGCGAAGACATGAGCTGTATTTCTGGCCTATTATTGAGGCGCTTTTTGGGTTTCGTAGGTTTCAAAAGTCTTTCCACTTTGCTATGTTCGTTTCCCGCTCACGCTTCACCTTCTGTCTGTTTACTGTTTCAGGTCTGGTCAGAACCCATGTCTTTTCTTGCTATCTCAAGAGGAGTGGTCCTTCTTTTTTTTATATAGGGCTTGCTCAACCCTATATAAAAGAACTTCTTTTATTAATAACTTTTTGATTTATTGATGATTCTTAAGAATTGAAAATCATATGAATAAAATCAATATTAAAAAATAATATACATTTATTGGAATTTTATGTTCTATATCATGAAATCAGTGGAATAAGTAATGAGAAATTTGGCTGGAACAGGGTTATCCTTGGGATATCAACCCCTACGCCACCCCCCCCAAGCCACCCCTAAAGGCTAATTTTGACGCAGGGGATATCGCCCTAGAATAAGGTACTCTACTGTACTCATAAACACTGTCGCAGCCCCATCAGCTGCCAGGTGTCAGGTGTTGGTTTCCACTCGAACGTTTCAGATGCTACTCAGTCATCTTCCATTCAATGTATTCTTCTAGTACCTTAATAATATCTTCTCCCTTTCAACCACCTCTCAATTGCACCAGAGAATGGAAGTAGCCACATCCGCTCCCTCCTGAGTGAGAATGAGAATCTTCCCAGACTCTGAATCATTTCCCTTTCTGCCTTTGGGCAGAATGGTCACATTGAAAAGCCGTCCCGTACAAGGCGCGGCCCTACTCATTACCTTCATCTTCCTCACCATCAGTCTCTACAGTCTTGGGCGTGGAAGAGAAACCGGCGAGAGTGCGCTGGACCACTACAAAGAGCGCTTCTCAAAAGCGACGGGGACCAAGTCAACGGGAAAGGAGGCAAAGAGGCTCTATGCTCAGGAATTGTTGCAGCGCCCGCTGGCTACGGACTTGACATCAATCCCCAAGTTGTTTCATCAGAGCTGGATCAATTCTACACTGCCTGCGAAATTCGAGGAATGGAGTCATTCATGCCGCCAGGCGAATCCTGACTGGGAGTGGGTCTTGTGGACGGATGAGGACAATATGAAGCTCGTGGAGAAATACGCGCCTTGGTTTGCCGACACTTATGACGCCCTGCATTCTGAGATCTATCGTGCGGATACGGCCCGCAATATCTATATGCACGTCTTTGGAGGGTGAGTCCCAATGCTATGGGAAGCAAGACTTGTCGTCCACTGACCGACTCCTTGTAGCGTATACGCTGATCTCGATACCGAATGCGTGGGACCTTACCAAGAAATGTTTGCAGAATACAACACTTCGATGGTCGCCCACAATATGCCCTCCTCTAAATCCAAGCCTGACAACACGGGACTCATCAAGAGCGTGCAGCCTACCAAAGCCCGCGAAGAAGCTAGACCTAAATCTACCGCGACTGGGTTGGATATTCCCTCGTCCGCCGAGGGTGAACGGAAAGTCTTCCTTGGGCGTATGGGTACCGACGACGATTCTGTCCACTCAATTCCCAACGCCTGGATGGGGTCTACTCCTGGTCATCCCTTCTGGGTCCTTCCACTCGAGTCCTGTGAACAACATATTGGCAATGGCGCGCAACCCGAGTATCTCACAGGACCTCCAGCCCTCTACGACCGAGTCAGAGACTACAGAGATGTCTACGACCACGGTAGAGGAGACAAGATGGACGATCATTACGGCAAAAGTGGCTGGCGAAACCTGTACAAACCGTCGAGGGACCACAAAAAGCTTCCACCGCAATCGGTGGTTGTGCTCCCGTTCTGGGAGGTCTATCCGTATTCTTGGGAGCGCGACGGAGAGGCTTACAGGAACCTTTGCTGGGTCACTCAGGGTACATTCAATGCGGCGACGTGTAAGCAGGTCTTGGGGCTAGATCACTGGGGCAGCCACAGCATTACCTACTGGAGCCATTCGTGGAGTGTAGACGGCCATTGGGGTGAACACATGGACGCGCTTAATAAGCCAAGCAAGACCTCTGTTGACAAAGAAAAGGCTGAAGGAAATGCTGAAGCAAATAAACAAGGTTGAGAAAACAAGGGGGAAAAATTCGAAAAAGGGACACGAGCCAAACGGCCAACCAGATTTCGGACGTTTAGCAACACAAGGCGAGCGCTGCCTAGCCATCAAAGTCTCTATACAAACAGCACCCCAGCGACTTTCAGGCCGACAAGGGGTGAAGTATTTGCGGATACTGGTGAGCCTCGCAGCTCACAGCTGGCTTGGCGACTATTGGTTTCCCCATCCATTGTCTTATCGACTAGCCACTCATAACAGGTGCAGCGTTTTTACTACCATCAACCACCCGAGATTGATCCCAGTGGACAGTCACCTCTGTCCCGCCATTGCAACCATGAAAAAGGATTGTTTATAGAGGGGTTTAGAATACTGCCGGATTGGTCTTGAATCTCAATGTACAATATCTCAGCTATGCCGTCGATTTCAGCATTATTGTAAGGTTAGGAATTGTCGGAAGCGGAGCTTTGGATAGTCATAGATACCCAATATGCAGGCACAAGGGTCAATTTTGTACATAGGGTACATAGAAGTATACATATGTCAGTTGTCGAAATCAACCGAGTCTCTCCATATGCTAGTAAGTCCATGAAGCATCGACATTCTGATTTTTGAAACCGGAGAGATATTTGTTATGCACGCTGATGCTTCAAGACCTAGAACGTATATCTTATTTCGCAGCCGCTACCTATAGGGGAGCGTGAGCTCCGGTGGGCCTAACATTCCTAAGGTCGCTCCCTCAATGGAGAAAATGTCTAACATCTAACCGAACAGCTTATCCAAAGCAACAGCTTTTCAATCAATCAAGACACGTGAGACACAATGAGAACTTACCATGCCCCCAAACTCCCCTCCGCACCCTCACCTCGGTATCTGCGACACAGATGATGAAAACCTCATCTCTTCACCATCCGCTTCACTGTGCCTCGAACATAACCAGCATCGTCAACAGCGCTACATATCAACGAACCAAGGAATCCGGCGTCTCCACTTCCACTGCCTCAATACATCACCCTCGGACTCGGCACCGTCTCCCTAAATGATCAAAGGAGGGGTTGCTTCGACAACGATAAGGGCACGGTGCGGAGCGCGCTCTTGGGGCACGTCTGTTGTTGGAGTAGCTGGTAAGCCAACAATTCTTGGCAAAAAGGGCGTTCGTAGAAAGAGGTTTGAGAGATTGGCAGATACGAGTGGGATGACCTTGGTGGGGTAGAAGGATGAAAGGGGGCACGTTGAAATGATTAGAGAGATGGGTGTCGAGATGAGGCAGGAAGGGTTGGATGGGCATGCTGGCGGGGGGAGTGCGCAGAGGATCTCGTGCGTAAAAACGGCTATTTTACCCGAGTCTTCCGGGTAAAAATGCCTCTCTCCAATTTGTATCATGCACACTTCTTCATCTTACTCTTTTCCAAGATCGCACAACCTTTGCAAATCTTTGCTATGCCGAAGGAGCACCGAAAACGAGGACGCCGGGAGGGAAAAAAGCGGAAACGTGAGGAGGAGGAAGACCAAGCTGCAGCTTCGAAGCGGCAGAAGTCGGATGATGCAGAAGATGTCGAAATCATAGTGGACGGTGGTATTGGTGCGGGACCGCAAGAAGGCTACCCTGTGCCTGCTCTTCTGCCTGGAGATTTGCCGTTCTACGGATTACTGGGTGAAGATGAGCAAGAGTATTTCAAGAGAGCGGATTCAATGCTAGAACTCAACCAATTCCCCGACCCAGAAGAACGAAATCTTTTCCTGGCCAATGTCTACAAGGAGGCCAACGGAAAGGAGCTTAAGATCGCTAATAGCCAGTCATGCTCACGGCTTATGGAGCGATTGATTCTGCTCTCAACGCCAGATCAATTAAAGAAACTGTTTCAGAAGTTCAGTGGACAGTAAGTGCGCCTCGTACGACGCTGCGAGTGATGCATCTAACATCTATAGTTTTCTGCATCTCGTACAGCACCGATTTGCTTCCCATTGCTGCGAAGCATTGTTCCTACAAGCAGCGCCAATCGTCAATCAAGAGCTGACCGCACCTCTGGATGAGGGGAAGCAGAACCAAGATGGTGGAGACGTCTACGTCTCTATGGAAAATCTCTTCCTATATACACTAAACGAGCTGGAGGGCAACCTAGGTTACTTGATGAGTGATCAGTTCGCCTCGCATCCATTGCGCATTTTGCTCGTCGTACTCTCTGGCATGCCGCTTGCGGCCGCATCATCGTCTTCCGTGCTGCAGAGCAAGAAGAAGGAGCATGTCTCTGTTACCGGTGGAAAAGCAATTCCTACAGAGGGGGAGACGCAAGCGCGAATGATACCAGATTCCTTTCATACCGCGTTGGAGAAGATGATGGCAGGAGCAGTTGCAGGTCTGGACACAACATATCTCCGCGTACTAGCGACTCATCCCATTGCAAATCCCGTTCTACAGCTTTTGCTTAAGCTCGAGCTCTCAAGATCCGGCAAGCAAAACGCGAAAGACTCAAAATCTCTATTTCGAAAGTTGGTTCCTGATGATACGTTAGAAGAGGGAACTGAAAACGCTTCCTTCATCAACAGTCTTGTCTACGATACCATTGGCTCACGGCTCCTGGAAGTCATCATCACAAATGCACCAGGCAAGACATTTAAAGCATTATACCAAAATTCTTTCAAGGACAAGATTGGGACGTTTGCCAAGAATGAGGTCGCTGCTTTCGTGGTCATCAAGATGATCGAGCGTCTGAACAAGGAAGACTTGGTGACTGCTCTGGATGAAATTTGTCCTCAGATTGACACGCTGATCAAACGCTCGCGTACGTCAGTTATTAGGACATTGATCGAAAGATGCCGTGTCCGACACCTGGACGCACCATCAATTCTGAATGGCTTGAAACAGGCTTACGGAGAGGAGCCATCGGAACGACTGATCAAGATGCTCAAAGTGAGCACAGAGCCCGCAAACGGCATGGCAGAAGATCGCAGAAAACAACTTGAGTCTAAGGACAGTGCCAAAATCCATGGATCCCTACTGGCTCAATGCATGTTGGAGGCGCCAGGCGCACTGCGTGATTTTATCTGTGATGACTTACTTACCATGGAGACACCTCTTTTAATCACAATAGCCAAAGATCGGACAGCATCTCGTGTTCTACAGACAGCTTTGGTCTGCCCAGAACAGACACCAAAGTTCCGCCGACTGCTGATACCACACTTCTATAGCCACACGGAGGACCTCGCAGTGGACCCTGTTGCCTCTCACGTTGTTGACTCGATTTGGGAAGCGACCAAGGGTCTTACTTTCATCAGAGAAAGGATTGCCAACGAGCTCGCCAAGCATGAGTCAGCTTTGCGAGCCTCGATCTCTGGCAGAGCGGTATGGAGAAATTGGAAGATGGACATGTACAAAAAAAGAAGGAAAGAGTGGCTGAACGACGCAAAGTGCCAACCACAAGACAAAGACAAGGCGGCCAAGACAGGCATTGAGCTTGCAAGAGAGCGCTTCGCAATAGGAACGACGAGACAACCGCACAAGGCGCTGAGAGCAAAGACAGACAATGGCACTGGCGCGAATAGTATCACTCGAGGCACAGCTGCTGCCATTCAGGGTAAAGCTTAGTGCGGCAAGCGTGGGCACTAGAGTCATGAGGATGACGAAAGTGGTTACTTTTTTCTTTACCAATATCTGAGCAGCTGCAAAAACACGACTGCATGGTTACCTTCGACAGATACCCTATATATACAACTGTACTCTACTCTTTTCATACCTTTGGCATCTCCTATTCAAAATGGTGGATCACGATTCCAAGTTGACCGGTCCCGCGGCCGAAAAACAACCAGCTCCAAGTCGAGCAGATGAAGTCTCTAATGTTCGTGTTCTATATTTCAAAATTGAAGCTTTGCTGTCTACTATCCCCTATATCGACATACGCGTGATGATTAACACAATACGCAGCTACTTAACGCTGTACAAGATCTTCTGATCCCCTTCATACGTTCAGCAGACGAAGATGAATCCACCAAAAAGACCGGTCATGGTCTTTCAGTTGAAGGAGGTGGCCCACGCACTGCCCTCGTGGAACACCACAAACCTCATAAGTTATCCCAGCTCATGGATCTAAACTTACCGCAGACCGGCACGGGCCAAGCAGGATTGCTCAAACAGGTAGAGCAAATCCTGCAATACTCAGTAAACACCTGGGACCGCGGTTTCATGAGCAAGCTATACGCCTCAACCGACGCCCCCGGCCTCGCCGCTGAGCTGATCCTTGCAACCCTCAATACCAATGTACACACCTACGAAGTTTCCCCAGCACTGACCATGATCGAAAAGCACACGACTCGTGCTCTCGCCAACCTCTTCGGCCTCAATGGACCGCATGCTGGCGGTATTTCCGTGCAAGGAGGCTCTAGCTCCAATACCACGTCGATAGTAATCGCCCGCAATACCCTCTTCCCGGACACCAAGACGCACGGTAACACCGCAAACAATCTCAAACTGGTCCTCTTCACCTCGGCCCACGGCCACTACAGCATCGAAAAAGCCGCGCAGATGCTCGGCCTAGGCTCCTCGTCCGTCCGCTCCGTCCCCGTGGACCCCAAAACCGGCAGCATGGACCCCGCCGCCCTCTCCACCCTCATCACCGAAGCCAAAGAACAAGGCTTCACACCCTTCTACCTCAACGCCACAGCCGGCACCACCGTCCTCGGCTCCTACGACCCCATCGGCCCCCTCGCCGCCATCTGCAAGGACCACAACCTCTGGCTACACATCGACGCCTCCTGGGGCGGACCCGCCATCTTCTCCCCCACCCACGCCCCCAAACTCGCCGGCAGCCACCTCGCCTCCTCCATCGCCATCAACCCGCACAAAATGATGGGTGTCCCCATCACCTGCTCCTTCCTCCTCGGAGCAGACATGCGCCAGTTCCACGCCAGCAACACCCTCCCAGCCAGCTACCTCTTCCACTCCTCCCCTTCCCCCTCCCCTTCCTCCTCTTCCTCCTCTGCCCCGAACCCGGCATCCTCCGACGAAATCTTCGACCTAGCGGACCTAACGCTGCAATGCGGCCGCCGCGCCGACAGCCTCAAACTCTACCTCGGCTGGACCTACCACGGCACCGCAGGCTACGCCTCCCAAATCGACGCCGCCTTCGCCACAACCGCACACCTCGCGAACCTAGTAGCCCAGCACCCGGATCTCGTGCTCGTGAGCCAGAACCCGCCGCCGTGCTGCCAGGTGTGCTTTTATTACGCACAGGGGGGTTTGTTGAGGGAGGGGGTGGAGGGGAATGGGAGGGTTACGAGGGAGGTGGTGGGGGGGTTGGTGAGGAGGGGGTTCATGGTCGATTATGCGGAGGCGGGTATGGGGGCGGAGGGGGAGGGGAGGGGGATGTTTATTAGGGCTGTGGTTAGTAGGGGGACGGGGAGGGGGACGGTGGAGGGGTTGGTGGAGGCGGTGGTGGAGTTGGGGGGGAACGTTTGGGGGAGGTTGGGTGAGTGAGGTCCATGATTTGGTGTGATGGGCATGCTTTTGCTTGACATGCACACACAGCGAATGTATGAGCTTAAGGATTGGTCGATGGTTGGCAAAAATTGGAAACGCATAAATATAGAACTTTGGATATCAATTTCCCTTCCCCACAGACAGCTCTCCGCACCTTGTCTGTTCTCGACCTACTTATTCTGCCCAAATCCATCCTTTTCCTCCAGAACCACTTCTCAAAACCTTCATATATCTATCTATAATCCAACCCTTGCATCTGTTGGCCTCCAACATGGCGTTTCATGCTCCCACAACGTCCTCAACACACCGGGCCGAAAAGCGTCAAGAAGCTGCCCGGTTTCCACCACTTCGGGCCTTCTGTGGCAGCAACCATGCCGGATGTCCACAACTTTCGGCCCCTGGTGACGCATGTAACCCTCAGGTGAGATGATGAGATCTCAGTTGCACTTTCATGTTCATCGAGAGACTCCTCCCTTTTCGAAATGGTTCCCATAGTAGTCCATCTTGCCGCCCGTGTGATGGCCTCTGACCACCTTGACTTCACCAGGCCAGTACCCATCTACATGCGACAATCCTCTCGCTACTGCATTCTCGTAAGCCGCTTTTCTTTCCTTGCGGAATTTGGCGAGCTCCTGCACGACATCAACAGGCGCGTCTCTATGTCCGGACGTCTTCGGTGTTGGCAGATTGCCAGGCTGGAAACCATCCGCTGGCATCGTGAGTTTTTCGGATAGTGATGTGTTGGGAACGTAAGTGTCGGTGTCTATAGAAGGGAGACCGCACTCCTCGTCATTGTCAAAGAAGGTGAAGTCATTTTCGGCTGCGGACCAGAGTGCTTCACTGTCTGCATCTTCTGTCGATGACTTGGTTCTGTTGACGAGCTTCGATGCTGATTTGGGAGTGACGGGTGATACCGCTGGAGCCATCTCAAGCACAATATGTCGGAGTGCAAAGATCTCTCGTGCAGTATGGCGATTGTGCTTTGAACGACGCTCTCCTGGTTTCGGTAAAGGGTCTACCTCAAGGCGAGCTTGAAGGTCGGCAAGCTCAGCTTCAAAGGCACAATCTTTGGTGAATTGAATTAAAGCATCCACCACTCGTCCTGTACCGTCGAAACAGGGGACGTTGGTCAGAGTTAGGGTTCGGAGCTTCGGCAGCATTCCAGGTATCAGACCATGAGCTTTGTCGAGCCGACTCGATCGGAATTCTTGTCGCTGCTTCTCAATCAACGCAATCTGCAGTTGTGCATTGCCTTTGCCGGTGTCGGATTGTTCGTTGCTCGTTACATTTGTGGCTTGGTTGGGAGCGTTCACGCCATTTACAGCTTGCGCGATCGAGCCCAAGCCAGTTGCTGTAAGCACTGGCGCTACGTCTTCATCAGACTTTCCTTGCTCCAGCGGTTCCGGTGCGAAGACGCTACCGCGTCTGGCCTCAGGCTGACTTTCTTCTTTACTAAGAGTAGGTTTATCGCCAATTGGTAGGGAGACGTAGAAATGTGTAGAGTCTCCTGGCAACTCGTACCGTGGCTGCGGGTCTCGCACTTCCAGCTCGCAAAGTGGTGGTGTTGCATCCAGCTCGTACATTGCCGCATCTAGTTCACTTGGCACTGGCTCGTTTGGCTCATGTTTTGTCCTTCCTGCACTAAGCTCGCAGGGAGCTACAAGAGAGCTGTCATCCTTGAGTGGGCAATCCTCGGTAATGACTGCATGATGAAGCCTCAGCGAAGTCATATCTTGTGCACACCTGCTAAGGATCGGCGTAAGCTTTTCCACTCCAGGTAGCCGGATACGACGTGTATCGAATGAGGAAAGCGATGATGATGCCTCTGGAAAACCTGCCTGCACGGATTTGTTCACAGAGCCTGCATCGAGGACATGCAGCTTTCCTGACCGAATCAAGGCCGCTACACCCTCTACTGTAAGGTTGTTGTTGGCGATGTAAAGATGCGTGATTCCAGAATTAGGCATATCCTCGTACGGCAGTCTGCTGACAACGCCTGATGTCAAACGACGAACGAAACGCTCATCATAGCTTTCATCTTTAAATTCGTCGAGTACCGCAGGATCAGGTCGCACAAACCCTGAAGGCCAGTCTTCCAGGACAAGGTTTGAAATAGCACGTGGTCTCGCACACGATGACCCATTAGTATCATTGTCCGCTTGGAAGCAAGACGTCAGAAGAGACCGAACGCTGTGATCTGTAAGGTGATTGCCTTGAACATCGAGACTTCGCACTTTGAGACCTATAGCCTCGGCCAGAATGTTGACGTCTTCGTCCCTAAGATGCACACTGCGTAATTTCAACACTTGCAGAAGAGGCAAGTCCCCCAGCTTCCACAGAACATTCCTATCTCTTGTTGCTAATGTATTGGAGAGGTCTAGGAAGGCGAGGTTTGTGAAACGGTCCAACCCCTCCATCAAGCCTTGCGATGTGGTGTTCTGGCAGCATCCAGCTATGAGGAGCCGAAGTGCGAATTTGGGATCTGAGCCACCAAGTGAAGGTTGGCGGCCATTGCTGTAGCTTCGTAACGCTAGCAATGCCATATGATCGAAGAATGGGAGTCGTGAGACAACGAGGGATTGAAGATTCGGCAGCTGCTCCAGGACATCTCGAAGCCATTCAGGGTGAGGTCCATCATAGATCTTTTGAGGGCGTAAGCGGTCTTGCTCTTCCTTAGTAATATGTTGTCGTCAAATTACCTCTGATTGAGCAGGAGGGAGATGCAGAGTATGGGTGAGCTCTCTCACGCTCAGGCGAACCCGTTTCAGAATTCTTTTGAAGCGTGTCAAGGCGACTACTCCAGGTTAGCAGGATATCCTACATGGCCTCGTCTCGATTACCCACCATACACCCTATCATTCTCCGTTCCAAAGTGTGACGCTGGATTACCCCACAGGTACGGAGCAAAGACCTGGTGTAAGTCATGATTGACTCTATTAAGAGCACACAGTTCGGCCGAGGGTATATAAGGGGCTATGAGTCCCCATGGATTCCTCACTGTTGCGACTTCGTAGGAAGGTGGGATGTTCTCCATGGCTGTTCAATATGTTGCACAACATAGGATCAGCTTGGCGAGCAGTTGCCCCCACCGGATGTTGGAGAAGCCATAATGTCCCTCATGCTACCTCCCACATTGGATTGTATAATTGAGACTGTCAGTCGTCGCATTCCCCCAGTTACAGCCATAGGCTCGGGTAGCGGGAAAGTGCGCGGCACGAGGGGGGTGGTGGGTGGGTGAGGGGCAAAGACAACGGATTTGGGGAGGCTCTTGGCAACGGCCTGAGCTTGCAGCGGGCAGCGGGGCAGCGACGCCATGGCGTTCGAGATGGAAGTGTCTAATAGTATGTTGGGAGCTCTTCAATGTTGGCGTTTACCATTTACACTCATTACACTTCACACGGCGCCTAGCACTTGTAATTGTATGACCTTTGACTAGACAAGTGTAACTCGAACGAATCCTAAGTTGCTGGCAACATACTTATGATGGCTCGCATGGTTAAAAAAGAAGTCAAACGGTTTGCCACTTCTGGCACCAATATTTCACTAACGTTCAATTCCCCGAGATCAAGACACCCACATCTTTGAGGTTGTCTCCTACAGCAGCATGACCGTCTCTCCCCCTTCAATTTCCCGGTCTCGATGCCTCGAAATATGTCCTTAAAATGTGCAGGTATTTTGGCCACAGCTGGAGACTCTTTCTGGCTATGAATCGAGGTGCCACTAACCTACGTAGAGGCACTTCCCTGTCAATGAATCGTACAGGTCAGTAATGCGTCTCAGAAGATCTTCGGATGTGTTCTCATATACACGTGATGTTCGGCATGCCTTGCTAAAGAAGGATCTTCCTTCCCATCCACCCGTCATAGCTATCGAGCGATAGAATACCTCCAACACTCCACCTTTTCTGCCCAGTCAGCGGAAGATTCCTCCTAGTTCCTAACACCGTCCACTGTCACTTTCAATTGGCGCTTGTAATACTTGCTTGCTCGGTGCACTCAGTCGTGGCTCGAACAGTTCCTCATATGATTTCTCCGTCAACAGCTTCGAATTACCCACCATCACAGTCTTTATCAAGGCCAAGAAGTTCTGGGCCGATGTGAACAATCCTCTGCCCCAAAGGTAGTCTGTGGATCCTTTGATCAGGTGCCAACCTTCAAGAGGCACTGCCTTTCAGGCCGTATCACGTTTACACAGATCAGCGACCCGGTCCTGCATGTGTACCGTCTTCGCCGGCCAGAACGCGTTCCTTAAGTCAAGAGGGTCCTAATCCTTCTATGACATCTAGGACTTAATGGTCTCTCCGGTTGCGCGCTCCACCATCTTCGCTGCCCAATCCGTTGCCAGCTGTACATCCAGCTCGTCCCTGATTCGATTAATAGACAGCTGTTGTAGCACTCATCGATAGTAGTGGTAGACCACGGGTCTTCGTTTCGATCATGCGTCACTGTAAAAGCGAATGGTCGACCTAATGGTAGGACATCCCGGAAGAGTAGGCTTCATAGCTTCTCCATCTCTCGTTCCTAGATATGTAAGTCGATACGAGCTGGAATTGTCGACGCTCCACACATTGCACTACGGCCTCGGTGCACGGGACCATGGCCAAGACCCCATGTCTGGCTCTATTGCTTTTGGCCGCATTCTCAGACTTCATGAATCGACATTGCATTGCCATTCTGTAAACGAATGTGATTGCGAAACCGCGAGGACTCGTGTCGATTGTTTACTAATCTTTGAAAGTTGAGAATGGACTTACCTTCATTGTTGGCTGACAGGAGGATGATTCCAGGCAACATGCCCGAGACACAGTGATCTCGATAAGCGGCTTCCACAAAATCTCCCCTGGATCTACAGTGGACAGAATCAATAGGAAATATGTTACGCATATCGAGCAATAAGCGCCATAAGCCCTTAGTAAGCGCCTGCAACTCCGGGCCCGAACGCCGAAGGACTACAGTCCAGTGTCTACAAACAAACAATGCTCATGCCTGGACAGAGCAGGTAGTCGCGTCATGGCCCCCAAATCTTGCTAGTCCATGACACCCTCCCTTTCCTTGGTCGTAATGGACTGATTGATCCATCCAAGCGGCCCGTCCAGAATTCATGCTTCTAACCGACGTGCCAAGACAGCGGAAAGGAGTCGCAAAGTCCATTGTGATTTGCCACGTTAGAAAGAAGAGCATGGAAGCGACGTTGCCAACGTTCGTTGGTGAGTAAGGACTGGGGTTATTTTGAGATGGAAGCACCGAGTCATGGAATGTGCACAGTGTGCAGCACATGTCGATCTTGCCGAAAGATACATATGATGTTGCATACGAAGGGGGATGGTTTGGTTTCAACGCGACGCAACATGCAGGGCGGAACGAGGGGCAAATCAGAAGATGCAGATCTAAGCCGCATATGGTCGAACAAAGTTCGGTATATGGGAAAACATTGAAATACACGGTGAAGGGAAAAGGCCTCGGACCTGACTCATTCGTGCTTACCTGTAGACAGCGATGAGAAATGAGGGTCACACGAGAGTAATCAGGATTCAGGGAGATCAGTAATCGATGGGCGGGAAGATTAAGCAGCAGTAGGAAGTAGAAGTACATATAGGAGAAGTCGAGCGGCTGGGAGTATGCCATATAGCTGTGCAGCTGTGCTTGGAGTGGGGTCTTATCTGAAATTGAGATCCCACGTTGTCTTACCAGGTTCACACTCCTTTTTGCCGATAACGAGATAGCTGCTACTGAGACATCAGCTAAGATAAGCACAACGACAAGGTGACAAGATTGACAGGTGGATGTTTTGAGATGTATTGATCCTCATCATCTGGGACTAGTTGTAATTTAAAAAAATGTGGAATGATTTTCTGAGGTTGAACATCGTACATGCAGGACAAAAGGTCGTTGTCATGAATGACGCAAGATGAGAGATTTTTGCATTATTAATATGGGGAAGGAGGAAGCGAATTACGAGACCATACCAGATTCGGTTAGCAGGGATGGTGCATAAAAGTTAAGGTAGGTAACCTAATTTTGATGCAGGTGGCAAAGACCAAAGGCTTGTCGGCAATTTTGACGTCCGAGGGTCGGAGCTTAACCTCGTACTTTGTAGATTGAGTACGGTATCTTTTTAATGAGTAACAACAACATAAAGGTAAGGTAAGGTACCTCACTTATACTTTGAGCCTTCTCGCCTTCCGAGGACCGAGCAATGAGCAATCAGTACAAGTTCGTTGTAAGTAACATAACAATCATGTTTAGATCAATCAAAAAGTAAAGTAATGTAAAGTAATGTAAAGTACCATTGAGCTAAAGTAAATGTAGAGGCTAGAAGTATGTAGAAGCACGCGGAGAAGGCCTTTTCTCCCCTCTTCCCTTTTGTTTCTTGACGCCCGCTGTCTGCAGCTCTATCGTTTTTTCCTTTGTTCCTTTTCCCCACAACAACCAAAAAAACCAAAAGACCAGAAAGCAACTTGCCTCATCCCTATCACACCGCCCCCTACCCCCAAGTAACAACCCCCAAACCTTTCAGCCTCGAAAAACTTTCAAAGCCATCTTCCAGCCAATCTGCTCAAATAACGCTACCTGCCCTGCAGCAAAAGAAGCACTGCCTCGGACTCATTGACGCCGGGATTCCTGCTCCTTCCAACATCCATCACTAATATTGCAATAATACTTAATGCAACAATGATGCCTCATCTCAGCTCCGCCGCTTTGCCCAGAACAGTCATAACCCCCCCCCCCCCCCCCAACTCTAATTGGCTGACTGCACCTGTCTCCCTCAGTCCTCAACCACCACACCACGCTCACAGCCAAAACCGTGACCCATTGCCCATCCCCAAGGGCCAACCAGTGGTGGAAAATGTGGAAAGTTATAGTGTCCCGATCCGAAAGGAAAAGGTACAAATATTACCAAGGTTTCCTGTGCGTCTTTTCTTAACAGCGAGCGGACTCGGCGTATCTTAATCCCTTATTAATGAGTCTGCAGCCTGCTGACTGAATAATAATCCCAAATGTCCCAATGCCCCCATTTCTTATATCTACCATTTTCGTTCTCCTCCAAATTCTCAATGATATCCATGAGGGACGCACTTCCCAAACCTGCACTCATGTTGACGTGTTCGCTTAATACATCCTGCATTAGTCTCATCCATTTACGGCCTGCCTGCTATTGGCTACTGATACAATCGCATTTTCCACTCAAATTCCTTCAGTAGTGCGTAGTGCTACTTTACTTTTATACCGGCCTCTTTCTCACTCCCCCAAACTCCAATAATATAGGCCCCTCGAGGCAGCCTATGTTAGTCACGACCTTCTACGTTCACGGCCTCAATACATTATGACCATGCAACCGAGGGATGCCCACTCCTCACCCGACGATGAAGAGACTAGCACCCGCAAAAGGGTATGCAAGGCGTGTGACCGATGCAGACTGAAAAAGTCAAAGGTCAGATTCCCGCGGTTGGCGTGATCCTTTGCCAAGCTCATCAGCTTCATACAGTGCGACGGAGCGAGCCCGTGTAATCGATGCCAGTCAGACAACGCCATATGTGTGTTTGGAGAGCGGAAGAAGTCTCACGACAAGGTCTATCCGAAAGGGTGAGTGATTCCTGCCATTCTTGGTGTCGCTCGTGCTGACCCTTTCCCTCTCAGCTATGTGGAGATGCTCGAGCAGCAGCAAGATAAACTAGTGAATGCGCTACAAGAATTATACGAACGTAGCGTTAGAGGAAAACCCTGGCTGGGGCCTCCGCTACAGACAACCGCCAAGGGAATCCCGCTCACCCATGATATCCTCGACCGCCTCGGGCTGCTCAAGTTGGACGATCAGGGCAACCATGAGACGTTTGAAGAAGATACCGACGTTTTACGGCAGAAGATGATAATCAAGGAGGAGGAGCACGCATACCCCACCCCAACCACTACACAGTCCGAGTTCAGTCCCGTCAGTCCAAACTTCGAACCTTTCGTTTCGAGGCCTTTTGCGGGCGAAAAGGCGCCTCCAGCGACGCGGTTTCAACCGACTCCTCCCATGCACAGTCCAGAAGAGGATACGTCCATGACGTTTCCCGAATCATCACTGAGTATGGGGACCAGCATGAATTTGGACCCAGGTTCGCTACAATCACCATGTCAGACGTGGATGCAAACGGCGTCGCGCTATGTGCCGGAAATCGATTACAACTACGACGTGGCCTTGTACAACGGGATGGGCGTGATGCAACAGAAAGCCAACCCTTGTTTACCAATGTCAGCGTGGAACGATGAGGACATTGGCTCCCTTGGGCTTAATCGTATAATCTCATGATGTTTTTTGATCGGTCCAGATGAGGAGGCTATGTGTCATGGGTTGCATTGTTGATTGGATCGGGAATTGATCCAGGTGGAGTCAGGAGGCTCGAGTGTTTGGCGTTGACGACCTTTGAGTACGAATGCCATTTAATTGCTACATTGCCCCACTGGTTTTTGCTCTTGGATCATCCTGGTCATCCTGGTGGTGTCTTCTCTCTCGATGTAATGAAGTCGAAGTTTCAAGTCGAATTTTCTCGTCTTTGTACTTTATCTTCTCTCCACCTTTTTTTAAAAAAGAAGGCTGACCTGTAGCTATAAAGCTTGGCCGAGCCGAAAGGGCCGATTATCTCAAGACGCAGGACATTATTCTTTCCTTGGCTTGATGCAGTAGGCAGAGGGCGAATCGTCTTGTGTTGATGTGCAGGCTGCAGGACCTGACGTCGTCTTAAGTTTGGTTTTTCCCTTTTTTTTTTTTTTTTTTTTTTTTTTTGACATTTTGACATTTTGACCTACATAAAGCTTAAATGTGCCAACCGTTAGCAAGCGTGCGCAACCCCGCCGGCGCTTTGACGCTATAAATTTCAAGGCGCTAAGGTTTGAATAGAGGGGTAAAAGAGGGTCAACAATTCAAAGACTTGATTTATTCGTCTGTATTTATTCGCCTGTGGTGTGTACAAGTAAAAGATAGCTATCTAAACTGCTTGGTGACTGACCCATGGAAAGTTCAAGAGTCATGGAGCTAGCCATATTGGGGCTAGCCGACTGTACTCAGGCATTACCGTTGCAAAGCACCGCATTGAATTGATTCGATCAGTATACCTGCAAGAAACCTGCAAGAAACCCGCTTCCAATTCTACCTCACAAAACATCTTGGGGGCTCTTCCATAATAGAAGTTCAACCATCCAATCACTCTCTTATCAATATCAGCCCCTCCTGCACCTGCTAACTTGGCACCTGTCACTTACCATGCAAACCCCAAATCACTGCTGAAGATATCCCATCCACGCCTCATCCACACCGCCCGAGCCACACCTCCCCCCACTCATTCCAAATGGCGCCCCATTCACCCGAATCAGCTTTCACCTTCCTCGCCCACGGAGCCGCCATTCAAGAATTTAACGTTGAAGGTCACAACATAGTCCTCGGATTCCCAGAAGCCAAGTTCTACAAGTCACATAATGCGCCCTACTTTGGCGAGACCATCGGCCGTACAACCAACCGTGTGAAAGACGCACGAATACACAACCTCAACGGCAAAACTTACTCGCTGTATGCGAATGATGGACCGAATTCCTTACATGGCGGTGCTGAAGGGTGGGGCAAGAAAGACTTCAAGGGCCCTACACCAGTAAATCGAAATGGGAAAGAGGGGGTGCTGTTTACCTATCTGAGCAAGGATGGAGAAGAGGGATACCCGGGCACTGTGGAGTGCAAGGTATGGTATACAGCCGGCAAGGAAGGTGACAAGACCGTTTTGGACGTTGAATATCAAGTCCAGCTCGTCGGCGACGAAGGCCTGGAGACAGTTGTCGGAGTCACGAACCACAGGTATTATTCCCAACCTTACAACCCCTTCCCACCCAATCATCCACTCACTCACTCAATCACTCACTCACCCAGCTACTTCAACCTCCATCCCGCTTCCCCCACCATCTCTGGCCACGCCATCTCCCTCTCAACAAACCAACACCTGTCCCTCGACGCCAACTCCATCCCTACCGGCGCCATCACCGCCCATCCCTCCGCCCCACCCCCAAACACAACCTTCATCCTCGGGCCCACCTCCCCTTCCTTCGATGACTGCTTCGTTCTCGACTCGCCCAACATCATCCCGCTCGACACGCGCAGCCTACCCCTGCGCACCCTCGTCCGCATGTCCCACCCCGCCACGGACCTCCACCTCGACATCTCGAGCACGGAGCCCGCGTTCCAGTTTTATACGGGCGAGCATATCGATGTGCCAGAGTTGCAAAGCAGTAAGGGGGAGAAGATTGCGGCAAAGGGGCCTCGAGCCGGCATTGCGGTGGAGCCGTCGCGGTATGTGGATGCGCAGAGGAGTGAGTGGAGGGGACAGTGTCTGCTCAAGAAAGGGGAGACGTGGGGCGCCAGAAGTCGGTACACGGCGTGGAAGGAGTAAAGCGCTAAAGCGCAAACGAATTGAGATTTTTGAGGAGTTCGAGCAGGCTTTGTACCTGCAGACGAAATTGCGAGGGATAGCGGAGTGCATCGAGCATATATGGACCATTTGCATATAGAAATATATATAGCATGAAAAAGCATTCATACAAATCCTCCACATGCCCCATACAAAGCCTTCACGAACCCTTTCCTTCCTCTTCCCAACAGCCAAGTTCTCCTCATATGCATTCATCCATATCCATCACATCACAATTGCAACCCTCCCTTTCCCAACTGGTCCCTAGTATGCATCCTCATCTCTCCCTTTCCTCCACCTCTATCTACCGATCAATGAATATCACCAAAAATAAATAAGTATCCAAACCTTAAAACGCATCCTCATCTTCCATCAGCCAGCAGCTGAACCCTCATAAGTACACCTCGATCCTTCACATTCATCAACGAACGCAGTCATAGAGATCTTTATCGCCATGGAACCCATGAGCAATGAGGCAATTTTTCCCTTACCATGTATTAATGAACGGATCAATCAAGATTTACACAATTCCCCACTTCCGCTGCGCAATCCTCGTAATCCGAAAAAGCTATCATCATGAGGACTCAAGCAAGACAAGAGTAGTAGCCAGTTAGCACCACGGTAAACGACTGGATCAATAAAGCAAAAAGAACACGCAGACGAGGACGAAGACGGAGAAGACAAAAGCACAAAGCACAATGCACAAAAGCACAAAACCTCCCGAGGTATTGTCGTCGGCTCGCTGTTGATCGACACAAACATAACCTTTACTTCGTATGGTACACACACAACGCGGAATTCGTCCCGCGAGCTACCTGAGCCTGGATTTTTACAAAGTACGACAAAACATAAACTCCAACGGACTTTTTCGCTTCTCCAAGCTCGCGATCGGATGCGTGCATTTTCTTCCCGTTGGTCTGTTGCTGGGATTCCCTGCCTGTTTTGCAGCATCATGATCGACCGAAGTCTCTTGAAGGTTAGGTGGCTGGATCACCGGCCACTCAGCTTAGTAGGTAGGACTAGGCCTTTTCAGGAGAGCCGATGCGAACGCTGCCTCTTTTCCGATTGACAGGGGCAAGATCCGATGGGATGTTGGTTGATACATGGATATATATACTTGTATTTTATACGCCGGACTTAGGAATCAAGATTGCCCGTTTCCGACTGATTAAGGGAGCATTCCCAATACTGGAACTAAGAGGGTGGAGGGGCGCAGCACAGTGAAGGAAGCCTGCCTCGTATTTCGGCTAGAGCTGCCCACGCTTGTTCATAACATGAATCAGCACTGTTGGTTTGGTCAGCCTCCTGCTGCCTAGTCTACTTTCTAGACCTTCCTTGCCAGATGCGTCGGGGTCAGGAAGTGGGATTCTAGAAGTCGAGCTTTGACCGCGATCAACAGCAGCGGGCTTTGCGGTAGAACACTGCCTGGCTGCGCCAAGCTAGGATATCGCTGATGGAAATGCACGGTGTTGCCAATCCATCGAAAAAGCCTCAGCTTGGAGGTCTAGCCAGATAACAGCTGCTGAGGAGATCTGACAGAAGTACATATCTTCAAGGAGCACTATCAACTAATCTTGACTCCTCCTATGGAAGGATACGGTGATGCTGACAGCCATGATGTTGGCTGTAGTTGGCACCGTCTCCCATCTTCCTAGACACTTTTATGTGATGCTGAAAAAGGATGTAAGTCATAGCTAAGAAGATTGAGAGTTGATGGCAAAAAGAAAAGGTAGGAAGATTATCGGCAACAGCGGCGGTGTTCATTCAGCAGTGATATCTTGACTTCTGATCAACAGCGCAAAGAGCACTACTTTTTACTCTATTGGCAAGACATGCTTCCGGTACATCACGGTTCATGTCTCCGTCAAAGAACAGCTCACGAACATCATGTAGCAGTCCGTGTCGGTCCCTCTGACCGGAAAAGACCAATTCCGCAATACAGAAGATCCTCCTTCCTGGCAGGCATGGCTCGAATCCAAGAATGCCTTGGTCCGGGGTCAGCGAGGGAGGCAATCTGCGAGAATGAGACGTTCTTCAAGATACCTGCGGACGCAGCTCGTCCGCTCAATCGCGCGCGTTGAGCCATCAATACTGTCGTCCCCGCCACCCCGATCGGCACACTCGCCCAGTAAAGACCTCTCATCTCTCTCTTTCGGGAGGCCTGGAAGGCTCTCCGTTTTGACCATCCAACCATAGCCGCTTGAATCATTGGCAACCGTACCTACGTTTATGGATCTCGAGAAATGGGCCTCGGAGACATTTCAAGTGGTTGAAGATAAGAACGCCGACGAAATGATCACGTGCATGAAGCCCCGATCCCTAAGCTACCATGCCATATCTGCCCATGACTAACGAGCTCCTGAGCCATTGCCCCACACTAGCAAACTGACGGCCTCGGCGATTATATTCTAAGGACGGAGACCCAACGACTGAAGTGGACATTAGTAGCACGGGAGTGGTAGAGAAGTTTATCCGAGGGGACAAGGGAATAGCGGAGAGAGAACTTCATGTTGACCGAATGTGTATAACGTTGGGGGTGCTGAATAGGCAGAGCGTGTGCTATGTGTGATCATTGGAGACCAGCTGTGCTTGAACCTGGTGTATAACGAGAGCTTCTACAACTAGGCAGACAGGGACGCCTGTGTAAATACAGTGAGGGATCCTTGCGGCAGAGATTGTCTGCTTGAGCAAGCGGACAGAATCGGTCAGGCAAGACTGGGTAACAAGCCTACAAGCTTTTTCCACACGGACAACTACCAAGCCGAAAGCAGTCATCAACCAAGCCCCCGACCAGCGTCTGAACATCTACGTGATCGAAACCAACGAAGAAGGCGAATTTGGTGTCGGTGCAAAGGGTCTCGCCACAGAATACCGCCGACCTCGCCTCAGTCTAAACGTTGAAAAGGCCGGCGTGGTGTAGCTGGCTGCTGGGGGCATGCATTGCGCGGCACTCACTTACGACAACAAGTTCTTGACGTGGGGAGTTAGCAAATTGGGTGCTCTTCGACGGCATACGACCCAGGATGGCGGGATGGTGATGCAGACTGGTTCGGATAGCGAAGATTCAGCGAGCGGCATGAGCCCTCAAGAAGCAACACCTGCTGCCATAGATATCTCTGTTTTCCCGGAAAACACCACATTTGCACTCAACAATAGAAGGACGGTCTATGATTGGAGAACATTCAAGGTGAGATAAACACCATCGAATTCTCTAACATCTACGGGGAGACCGGGCAGGGTGCTGCTGACGATGTTGAGGAAGCTACTCTCCTCGACCATTCTTCGATCTGGGGCAAGAGAATTGTTTGGGTAGGCTATGCGGCCATTACAGAATTTTGGCCGAGGAGGTGGGCGAAATGACGAATGGCATCCACTAAAGAAATGGGCACGAGAGCATTTTGCAGAGATAAACGTAAGGTTCGCACTCACGAGAATTCCTGGAAAGCTTCAGCTTTGCATACAAGCAACACTCACCACACCTACATCCCAAATGTCTCTCTCACCCACGACCTCGATAAAGAGTTGGGATATGGTAGTACTAGGACTTGGTTCCATGGTCGATACAGGCAAGATCATCTTTGACTACAGCGAGAAATGCAAAGGTGGCCCAGTCGGTCGTCTCAAGATCTGCAACGACGAGATATAACGCAAGACCTAAAATCCGAGGTCGTAGGAGCTGAAGAAGGCACGAAACAAGTACCTTTTATGCTCTAATTTCGTGGCAAAATGGCTTTTGGAGCAACTCGAAGCTCTGCTGAACCAAGTATTGAACAAGTTCTTGCCTGCTGGCAGATCGCGAAAGGTTTGAAAGCTGCTATCACGGCCACCCCAGAAGAAAGCCTACATGGCAGGTGCAGGAGATTCGGGGCGAAATGTTGAACTTGAAGGGTATTCCGCAAGCCGGTTGATAAGGGCAATACAAACACAGCTCTTCAGTTAGAGCCTTCTCCGTGGAGTGACTGTGAATGCGTCTTTGAGTCAGCAGCATTGGATGTAAATGCGCGCCACGATCTCTCGGTCTTGATTATCGTTCATCTACACCTGAGTGTTCGTTCCGTCGTTCATATTCTGGTTGGCTAGGCAGCTCCACTCATCCTTCTTTATCTCATTTGCATACGACTTTGAAAGATCCCTCAGGCCGCTTTGAAGTGAAATATCCTCTCTCTCTCTCTTTAGTACACATCCCGTAGATGAAGAGTGACAAAGAATATAGACCAAAACATTCAAATTATGTGGTATATGTATGATAATTGAAGACATCTTCATATATCAACAAGGGCGCATGGTTTAGTGGTATAATACTCCCTTAGCATTTCACAAACACCATCATGTGATATCCTAAGTGGGAGGGGTCCCCGGTTCGATTCCGGGTGTGTCCAGTCTTTTTTTTACGTTTTTTTGGAGGTGATAAGCAACAACATCTTCAACTCCTCACCGTTGGCACTGTCATTTCAGGAATAGCAACACTTTCAACATTTCTGGAATCGACGCAAGCCAGACGATAGATTACAAGACTGATTAAGTAAGTAGAGAGCGTTATGAGCTGCAAGACACTGCGTCCGCGCAAGATGCGAAAAGCTCGAAAAAGTCTATTCATGACCTGGGTAAGACATTTTTTTGGTTAAAGCTCAAAGAGCGAGAAGTATCCCTCTCGTAAAGCCCTCAGGGTCAGCTGAGTCACAAGCTGGCTCACTATCAACTCAACACCAGCCATTTTTCTTGACAAGTGAAGATCGTCTTGAGGATGACGAGCCAGCCGATGAGGTGAAGACAGCCCTTGTCCTACACTAGGATGTTGATGGATAGATAATAATTTCCGAGCAAAACAGGACACACGATGGATGATGCTTGATTGCTT
Source organism: Xanthoparmelia taractica (assembly GCA_033085395.1). Classification (NCBI taxonomy): domain Eukaryota; kingdom Fungi; phylum Ascomycota; class Lecanoromycetes; order Lecanorales; family Parmeliaceae; genus Xanthoparmelia; species Xanthoparmelia taractica. The sequence goes on along the minus strand of MU853182.1, from coordinate 175,241 downwards.
TTATCGGCGATACGATGACTGTGATGACATCGAGGACGAAAATTCTAGTAGTTTATACATTGCGAGACTTTTATGTCCGACCACCCTAGCATTCTTCAGAGGCCAAGGTTATCTATGATCTTGTACGGGGAAACGTGCAGAAGCGGCTTGCTCAAGGTCCGCACAAATGTGCTTTCTTCTTGCTTTGGGTTCGTGTTAAAGGCATCTTGGTCGGTCTGGGTCGCGGCGATAATTAGGAAGGGGCAGACAACCGATACAGTATTTCCCCCGGGGTTGGGGTGGGGGGGAACGGGGATGTGTGGTTTTCGCAAAATATCCGAACCAGTCGATGTACCAGATACAGAGCAACGATGTCTTGAAGCGACATGACCTTATAATTGAAGCTGCTACTGAAATGGCCGGCGAGAGTGATCTTGCTCAGGCGATTTTATACTGCAACAAGCCCTGGAAGAAGACTGACCCCCGTCCGTCAAGCAACTCTGAAGGAGGTTCGCAACGCCGGGGCCTCCATTTCTCACGACAAATGCCAAGTACTGCTGTGCCCACGAAACTCAAGCTCCGCACGGGACAAGGCTCCCAAACTTGACTGGGGTCATTCTATTTTTCACGGGCCATACACACGTAGCAACAAGCTGCTATCCGGAAAAATTACTCCCGGGTGCCCCTTGCGATCTGGTAAGAAGAGGAAGAGAGAGAGAGAGAGAGAGAGAGAGAGAGAGAGAGAGAGGGAAGGAAAACCAACTGGATAGGAGAAGTCCATCCGACTTCCCTACCCCTATCCTGAGATGGATTCAAGAATCACGACATGCTCAGTTTATATACGCCAGTGCCATAACCTGCCGAGAAAGTCATCTCCGTGCTTCATGGACTGGCATTTCTAAACCAAAAGAGTAACCACAAGGCAGCCCCTTACACGAGCACCATTCGGGTATTGCTTGAAAGCCAAAATGATTGTGTTCAGGAAGCACGAAGGAATCGAAACGCTCATCTCTTGCATCCCGGCGTTGGGCAGAGCCTTCAGCTCCATTGCCCCAATCGTGGTGCGGAAGGGAGCACAAAGACAAAAAACTCTCAGTGGGCTGTGAAATCAGCGGCCTGGCCACTACTGCAACGTTCTACAGATTTGCAAGTCTGAATCGTGCCAAGGCAGCTGAAACAATTTCCTACCTTAAAGGCTGGGAAGGATTCTGCGGACGCCCTCCAAAGTGAACTTGAGATAGTGAAGGATTTAATGCCCAGTACGCACTCAGGAACTACATTGAGAACACAAGGCGAGTGCTCAGTGTTGCCGGATGTTATTAAAAAACCGGTGAAGACAATACCAGAATGAATGGCAATCATAGAGTGGTGTGGAGCACAACCCCCAGTGGACTTTGGACGACAGCCCAATTTCTTTCGAGAAACGGCCAGAGATGCCAGTCATGCTTTGACTCTGTTAGTAGATTGACTGCTGGGGACATCTGTGCTGGTTGACGAATAAGCCTCTTCATTCAGTCATGCGGCGCATAGTCTCGGAACTTGCCAATGTTATTATCGACCTGATGAGGATTTCAGATGGCTGGGTAGTCATGGACTCCATCTTACATGCTTTTGAGCGGGCAAGTATCGTTTGGCCAAAGAGTAAGTGAGCTATAAACCCACCAAGGCGAGAGAGACTACCGGAGGCTGTATCCTGTTCCACCATCTCATCATATCTATCCAGTGCATCTCAAGTCTGGATGGAATCTGGTCGACAGTAGTGGAGAGAAAGTCGATGAAGGAGTATATGAATAGAAGGGATAGAACTCGAGTATAGAAATGGCCCAAGAGAGCAATCTAACGGAGGGCATATCAGAGTCTTGCAACATTATGAACTAAGCGTAAGGAAAACACTATGGCATAAGCCCCCCTGATACTGCTTGCCCGCCCAAGTACATCAAATATAGCGTCGGTGCTGGATGCACAGATATCCCGATTCTGGAACACTCAGGCTTTCTCGGCATGACTTCCGGCCACCCTCGTTTGGAGGTTAACGAAGTTGATGATACTACGATAGACAAGGTTCCGAGTATACCTCGCCTTATGATCAATCACCTTGCAGGTTCAGCCAGACTCATTAATGGTAGTCACGTTCGGCCAGCAGCCAGCTATATGCCACTCCATCATTATCTGTTCTTCTGTCTGCCTTGCCACTCTCCCGCGGCCCGCGTACGAGTACAACTGAAACAGTGTCCATGCCTAGATATAAAGGAATACCCAAAGCCGGGTTTTATATTGATTGACATAGCTTGACAGTACCCTTGGATCATCACCCTCCATCTCATCAGCCAAGCCCCTTCATGGTCACTGGTAAAAAGTTCAAGTCGAAGAGGCCAATCCGTGCTTTCACCTCTGTCTAGCTCCTCTTCAGACTTTCGCGGGGGTGCAGGAAGGTCGGGCTGAATCAATACCGGGAAATCTCCACGACTGCTTTGCTCCATGACATAAACCGAGGCAAACAAGCGTCACTACGAGCTAGGGGAGACTCGAAGAACGGCATGCCGCCAGACGAGACATCACACCTCATCATCAGATACGCAAAATCCCATCATCGAAGAATGATGGCTTTCCGCTGACCTGCCGAGAAAGCCCTTGAAAAAAAATGCAAGTAACTCGAGGAAACGAGACGGAAGCCAACGGGGAATATCTCTCTTGCCTAAAACAGAAATGGCCGAGATCATACAGAAGGATGGAGGTAAGGAAGTTCTTCACTTTCCCCAAAACGTCACTCCATAAATTCCGAGCAGCTGTGTGGGGAAACATGTACCCCAAAACGATGGCTTCCACGAAGCACAGCACCGGCTATTGGGGCCGAGAGGCGTCTCTCGCTTCAGCGGCAACTATCCAAGATCCAACCCGGCCCTTGTGAAAAGAGACTCCAACCATGACCGTGACCTAAGCAAAGAAGGCAGCGGGGCACAATTGTCCTCGCAGCTGGCGTGGAGCAGGGCCAGCGCATTGGCATTGATACTGTGGAGAGCAAAAGGGCTGGCACATCGTGATCGGAGCGCGGAGCCATCGTCCAAGGAAAACCAAGTCGTAGAGTCAGTCCCTGAGCGGCATCGCCGCCTCCGTGGACCCCATTTCAGCTTAGGATCAGGCTCCGATGACTCCTTCCAGTTCCGTGGAGGAACGAATCTCAATGCCGACATTGGTTAATTCTGGTGGACCGCCCAGCTTAGGGAGCTTTGAAGACGCACTGCAAGCTTGCGGACAGAGTACATACATACAGATAGCGAAAATGGGAACCCTGTTGAATGAATGAACGAATCATGCCGCGATGCATTCATTGGCAAGCCACAAGTGCACCATTTTCGACGCCCTCGTATAACTCAGCACAAGACAGCGAGCGGCATCTGCGGCATCCTCATCCACGTAGGTGGAAATTCAGATCGCAGAGAAGACGAACGAGGTGATAGAGGACAAGCTTTTTGTTCTACAAAGGTACCCGATACACAAGTGATCACATACACCCTGAACTTTGGGATTGGAAATTGCCGTTTCTGTTTCAGAAAAAGGAAGTAAGGCCGCAAAAAGCGGGAGCAGCAGTAAGGTGAACACGGAGAAGCAGGAAGGGAGTCCGAAGAAGTATTGAGGGTGTAGAGAAAAGTAAAAAGAGAGCGTTGGGGGGTAGCGGGAGAGCAGAAGGGGGCGGGAGCACATTAACGAACGAAATGTCTCGTGTTGCCCTAGATTCTATATATATTTACAACAAAATTTTTGGAAACAAAGTTGATGCTATTCGCATGGGTCGTGTAAAGCTCAAGCAGACCATTTAGAAAACAATGTACACATCTTTGACCGAGCTCGGGATCGAACCCAGAATCTTTCGATTCGTAGTCGAGCGCCTTGACCCTGGTTAGTCACGGCACGAGACTCACAAGCTGGGTCTCGAAGCTCTGGAGAGGAATCACATCCTGATAGTGTCTATATCATTTGATAGTAAGGTATATGAGGGATTCAATACTGTCTAAAGACTCTGAGCCATGCAGACGATGCCGTCTATTGTTGTAGATGCCGGGTATCTTCGAGCAAGGCCAGTCACTGGCAGCCAAAACACTGATGTCGAGCTATTAGGTTCGACTGCATGGATTGTATGCGAGCTACGCAGGCCCCTCAGGGTCTCCGTACACGCTCATGGAGGCGGTGGCCACAGCTCGATCTCTCTTTGTAGCTAGTCGAAGTTGGATGTTGCATTATGACCGCATGAGCTCATCTCAGACCGTGTAATTGCGTCCACAAGTCCATAGGATATGGGTCTGCAAACGGCCTGTGGTTTCAGCATTGCTGTTGACTTAAGAAACATGATGATGCTATCATTCTGTGGTGAAAGATTTATGCCCAGCTCATGCCGGGGGTCGATGCTAAGCTGTGTCGCCATGTGGTGGTGCACATTAAGGAATCCGTGAGAGCTGTGATCGATGTGTCCTAGGTGTCAAATGTAGAGAGCTGACGATAGCAACTGGCATAGACTTTGCCACGTAAATAGTAACAGGTCAGTAATTCTGAAGCTACAGCTGCAAACTTGCATCGTGACGGGTGGTCAGACTCCCTAGTCATAGCATGGACTGACTCCACTTTCAAGGAATTTCCATGTGCTGTCTCGTTTCATCCAATCATCCAACAAAGATAGCAATCCCTTTCACTTTCTATCACCAGGAAGCTCCTCGCAAGGTGCAAAAAGGTCGTCATGAAGCTCGAACGATCAAAGTACTCCATTGACGCCCCATCAAATCTTCGAGATAGTTTCCCACAGGTTCGGCGGCTCTTCCTTTGCCTCGATATCTGAGACAGCCGTCGACGGAAGAAGATCATGCGCAGCTGAGCGAATCAACGGGATGCCGAATCCAATGTCGGTGTCCATTCCTCAAGGCCAACACTCCCGCGAAAGGCAATTGGGTTTAAAACTGTGGACTGACGCTAATGTATAGGGCGTTACCACGCGAAGCAAGACGAAAGAAAAGGAAACATGAACAGGACATGAGGATGAACTCTGGAGACGTATATCGAGGCAAGTAGAGTGACGTTCAAGAGGCTTACGTCCTATGGAGATCGCCCATTTACCTGGCGGGTACAGTCTTCGAGAGCAAAACAATGCAACGAGTGTTTCATCCAGCGTATTATCAGCGCTTGGACGACTTATTCTGAGATCATCTTCTGCACCGGGACTCTGGTGGAAGGCTTTGCGCTTGTGAGCTGTCTTCATTGAACAATCTTCAACGAGAAATCCACATGCGGCACGCCTTGGTGGATACTGCTGGTACTTATCACGTCCACATCGTTGCAAACAAATTCTGCGACGTTAGCTTCTGTCAGGCCACCGCTAACTTCAATCAGGAACTCTCTCCTCCCTTTCCACCTCTCTTTAAGGCTCCTCGCAGCTACCTTGACTCCTTCTCCTGTAAAATTGTCAAGCATTACCACATCAGCACCGGCTGCTACAGCCTCATCAGCTTCTGCCTCACTCTGGCACTCCACCTCTACTTTGATAGCGAAGCCTCCAGCAGCTTGTGCGGCCTTGACGGCACGGGTGATACTACCAGCAGCTATAACATGGTTATCCTTGAGCATGGTCATAGCGCTGAGGTCAATGCGGTGAGGATCACAACCACCAGCGAGCATACCATACTTCTCGACCAGACGGAACCCCGGGGTGGTCTTGCGGGTGCCGGCCAATATATTTGAGTAGCCTGCGTTGCGGACCAGGGAGAGTATGCGGGCAGATCTGGTGGCTATACCTGAGCATCTCGCGAGTGTATTGAGTGCTACTCGTTCTCCGAGGAGTATCTTCCGTACCGGACCGCGGACTGTCGCACAGTGGGTGATTGGAGTGAAGGAATGACCTTCACTAATGTGCCATTCTACACTGACATCGTTAGCTTAGCTTATTTTACTCGAAGAAGACTTGATATAGAGTAAGGTCGGGTCGCGTCAATGTTAAGAGGTCATACGTGCAATCCAATTGTCTGAAGACCTCATCGAAGAAAGGCACCCCAGCTACTATGCCCGGACTCTTGCCCAACAATTTTGCCTCGGCCGTGGATTCTCCCACGACAAATCCGCCGTAATCGAAGCTGGGACAGTCTTCTTCTAGCCATGCGGACACCATACGTTTGTATGTCTGTGGCAGGAGATGCGCTACGCTTCCGTGGCTAGAGGCCATGGCCAAGACAGCGAGTCCTTCTGCGGAAGGTTTCAGGTATGGAGTACTCGATGGCTTCTCTGATCCTTTTAGGGCTACAGTGTAATCGAGATTTTCTTTTCAAAAGTTGCTTGACAACAAGGTGGTCGTTATTAACTCCGGCTATGTTTCGGACTTTAACCTCGTAATTGATCTTGCGATTTGAGTGAAACTTTTACTTTCTAAGACACCAGGCTTCTACTTAATATTCAGAGCTCTACTTGATAAATGATTTGCGCATGAAATGCATGTATGTACGATCATATGTGGTGGTATGAGGAGATAATGCAACCCCTCGGTTCCCGAAGTTCGTGAACGAGCATTGATGGTAGGTAGTCCTCCAGCAGTACGCCATCGCTGTCATGTCTCATAAAGTTTGGTGTGATCCAATTGGGTGCGCCAATGCCTAGGCCTTCCATAGCCGGTGTCTGAATCTCAATAACGCCTCTATCCTGTGCCTAAATCTCCAGAAAGCGAACCTTCCTACTCTCGCTCGCCCTTTTCCCATGAGTAGTGCTGCTTCCTGAGGGTCCAAAGTCCACATCTCTCCTCCTCCGCCTATCACCCCTCTTCTGCCTCGCCTCCCTCGCTTCTCTAATTCTCCACTCTGCGATCTGCTTTTTTCGCCGTTCCGCTCGAGCATTCGCTATTGCTGGCGTTGGTAGGAATCCAATACCGTTAATACCATAGCCATCATCGGTAGGATCATTGGGGTTGTGACCCGTGATTTCCTCGTCGTGCCACCAAAGCGTTGGAGACAAAGGAGGAGGCGACTTTGGATTTTTCGCTGATGGGGGAGGTGTGGGTGAAGACACAGGGCGTAATCGAGGGGTTTCTGGGATCTCGAGAGGCGTTACTAAGCCTTTATTCTGTATTTCAAATGGCACCCAGCTTGCAAAAAGGCCATTGGAGCTTGGTGGTGGGGTGATCGGGGCATTGTGTGTTTTGTCCGGAAGGATGATATTCGGATTGAAGCCGCCCGATTGAAGACCAGTCTCTGAGCGGGTCACTCGAGATTCAATAGGCATACCAAAATCTAACTCTGAAATAGGACTATGTTCCTGCAGGTCCAAATTCTGTAGGCGCCCCGCAACGTTCGTTCGCGGGCTACCTTCGTTGGAGCATCCCTGCTCGAGCAGAGGCCTCGTTGGTAGATTAGTAGTTTTGAGGCGAGAGGGAGACGGAGCATCAGCGAGAAGTGATTCTTGATCGCATCGTTTGCGCTTTGGTGATAGATAACTACTCGAAGAGACCTGGTTCTGCATTCTGTTCGGTGTTCGGGATGACGGTGGATGCGTTAGGAAATGTAGGAATCTAGGACAATTGAGATCTTCCGACGGCGTTCCTCTGGGCAGTGAAAGCCATGTTTGCTATCACTCGCCGAGTTGATTGGGATATTCTCTTTTAAGTTGGTGTCAAGGAAGATGGCAAGTGTTATCGCCCGCCTCCGTGGTTATGAGTTCTGGATCAGGCAAGGTTTCAGGGTCCTTGCAGCAGCACACGTGATTTTGTGCCTGGCCGCAGCCCGAACTCTCCTTCTCTTCTTCACAACTTCACCTGGACGGACTTGTTGAAGCTTTGTATACATCCCAACTGTGATGCCGGTTCGCAATGTCAGTGTGTCTAATCAAGTACAGAGACAATGGAACATACCAGCTTGATAATCCCCAGAATGAAGCCTCGAGAACCAGCTGGTGCGATTTGAATCCAACACAGGCTGTTTTGAGTAGGATCAGAAACCCCCCGAACAAATCCGATACACTTGTCTGCAAAGAAACGAAACTTGGACTGTGAAACATGAATGTTTGCACGGGTCGATTTCCCCGGGTTCGCTCCTGATTGTTCAGTCTCAAACTCACTGTACTACTTGACAATTTCCTCTATAGTTACTGGACATCCAAGCAGGGCAATATCTCTCCAGGACTCTTCATGATATCCAGACATTTTATGAACCGTACAACATCTTCCTATAATCAGTGCCATCCCATCCGTCCGCCACCATAACGGACCATTGAAATACTATATCCGCTCTTGATCACAACCAGCAATAAAACCAAAGTCACAATCCAACCCCTGCAGCAAGGACTCCTGCACATATCTGTCAGAATCCGCCTGCACATGTTGTACCATGTCTTTAACGAGACTCACATATCATCGAGATACACAACCAGTGCCCACCGCTCTTCCTGACCAGGCGTAATATCTTGCAACGATAACCACAAAATGCATCCACACAATCAACACCCACCGCTTGCCCTCGATCAGGCCCAGAAGCCTTGACTGGAGCGAGCAATTAAAATGCCCCTCTAACAAATTACAGTTCTCTCTAGCAATAGTCGATGATTTCGCTAAATACTCTAAAGTACAGATGCCTGCCTACCTGCCTGCCTCTCACACCAATCCAAGCGAAGACGTCACTTTCCAGCAGCGAAACATCAAAATAAATACAAGCATCGCAACCCGCATGTACGTACGTAACGCGTCCATTGACCCAATTGGCTGGTCTCCGGACCCGAAAAAGCCTCCCACGGATGATATGATGTAACATCTTACGAGCAATCCGCCTTAAGATGTTGGTTGAGATGCGCTGGGCTGGAAGTGCAGAGTTGAAGAACGAGAGGAGGAAAAGGAAAGAGCGACTTTGGAAATCCGAAGTGATCAGAGAAGTGCACCAGGTTCGAGGACACGGGGAGGGGGCAGGGATATCAGAGTAGACGAATGTGATAGTACGCTGGTACACATCCGAATTGCAGCCCTCAAAATAAGACAGTATAGGCGTATGTTTTGCTGGATAGATATAATGGCATGAATAGAAGGAGACCTTGAATTGTCCATATTTTGAGCTCTGCTGAAGAAGCTAGCATCCGGGCTTTATATATCGGCATCCAAACATCTTCTTTATTTCCAGTCAAACAGTCTTGTATCCTTTCAGCAATCTCCTTGATTTATCTTAGGTTGTATCCACTGTATCGACAAGAATAGGATCTCAGGAAGCAAAAAAGGGAAAAGGACAATCAGCCACCCTGCCAATATACTCCTCAGACTGCGAGCGGTTTAGAAAAGACACGCACGTCTGATCCCCCCCCACCTGTGTGACGCGCTCCTTCTATTCGTCCATCTCGGCCTCCGTAGCCCTCGTGCCCAAGTGCCAGCGGCTGCCACCCTTGTCGTCGCGCTCGTGCTCAATGGCGACCTTGCTGAGATGACCGAGAATGTTCTCCATCTGCGTATCGCTGCGGCTACGGCTCTTGCGGCCGAGGTTGTCGAGCCATTCGATTTGGTTCATTAGGAAGTAGATGATGGCGATGACGATCTGGAGCAGCGTACAGAGTCAGTAAGATGATAAACTATGTTCAACTGGATTGAACTTACGGTGACACCGATCGAGTAAGCCCAGATGACAACGGCAGTCACAACGCTCGTGCGACCGTTCGGGTTGAGATGGGCGCGGTCGCGAGGATCCGAGGCATAACCCTCTCCGGAGAGCCATCCAAAGACACAGAACAAAGTTGACAGGACATCGACACCAAAGATGGCGGCAACAAGTTGCCAAGAAGGCCAGGTCTGACCACCACGGGTAACGAAGATGAGCCAATTTTCGGTCAAAGAGACTTCCAGGAACAGCACTTCTTGAACATTCCCGAAGTTCTCGATGACACCTCCGTTTGGAAGGAACATAGAGCCACGGATAACCCAGGTGCCTAGTGCAAGCAAAGCTCCCATAGTAACACTGATAACCCAGATCTTTGGCAACTGCCATTCCACAGGGCGAGCTTCGAAATGAGCATTGTCGTAGGCCACAGCAATGGTCGCCAAATCAGCGAACAGAGCAAGGAAGACGATAAGTTCGACACCGATAGTCTCGTTAATGATGACCATTGAGGTAACCAAGTAGATTTCCAGATGGAAGCAGAGAGCAATACGGTATTGGATATAGGCTTTCATACGCTGGAAAATCTGTCGCGCGATCTTAATGGCGCTGACGATCGTGCTGAGACCGGGTGCAAGGAAGACGATATCGGCGGCGGCTTGCGCGGCTTCCGAAGCACCCTCTACAGCAATACCACAATCAGACTTCTTGAGAGAAGGCGCGTCGTTCACTCCGTCACCTGTCATGGCAGTGAGATGTCCTCGCTGTTGGATCATCTCGACAACTTGGTACTTATGTTCGGGGAAGACTTCAGCGAAACCATCGGCTCTCTCCACGAGATCGTGTTGAGTTGTGCCGCTAAGACCACCGTGAATCAGTCTGTCGGAGTTGTAGACTTTAGTACCTAGAGCCAACATCTTGCAGGTTTCTTTGGCAATAGCGATAGCATCACCTGTAAGCATCTTGACCTGAAGACCAAGGAATTGAGCCTCAGCGATGGTCTGAGCGGTATCTTCACGGGGAGGATCGAACATAGACAACATGCCGAGTAGCTCCCAGGGCTCGTTATCCTTCTTGACAGCTACGCCCAGGGATCGGAAACCTCTACGAGCGAATTCAGCAGCCTTGTTCTTGAACAGATCTGCAGTCTCTTGACTGCACTCTGAAAGGCTGAGAATAGCTTTCGGTGCACCCTTTGCAGCAATGTAATTGTGACCATCGCACGTACATTCGGTAGTAATACGCTTTGAGACAGGGTCAAAGGGAGTGTATTTCTGCGTCTTCCAGCCCTGCTCCAGAATTTCTCGTGCTTTGGGATAGCGCTTGAGGGTAAGGATGGTGACTTTGTCGATAGGGTCCAGCGATTTAATATTGTGAGAGGAGGCAAGAACCGCGACTGCCATCATCCAGTTGACGTCGACATCTTCTGCGACGTAAGGCTCGCGGATGGATAGCTGGTTAGCTGTAAGGGTACCGGTTTTGTCAGAGCAAAGGACATCGACACCCTAAGATTTGCGATTAGCATACCCGAATCCGCATACTCCAGAAAGTAAACATACTGCCAACGACTCGATAGCGGTCAATTTCTGAACAATTGCTTTATCCTTTGCCAAATATGCAGCACCAACAGCCAAAGTAGTAGTAGTCACGACTGGTAGACCAACGGGGACACCGACGATCAGTAAAATCAAGACATAGTGGAGCAGATTCGTAGAGCCTTTTTCGGGAGTAGCAATATTGAGATGATGGAAGAAACCACCAATCCAGGAGATCAAGATCCAAGCTACGACAATGACAAGGAGCGCAGTGCCGATCGAGTTCATGATAGCTTTAAAATGGCCTTGATCTTTGGCACCTTGGACCAACGTAGCAGTTCGGCCGACGAAAGAGGTCCTGGCAGGTGCAGTAACCACAGCGTAGGCTTTTCCACGCTTGCAGCCAGTAGTGTAATATGCGGTATCGCCCATGAATTTGTCGACGGCCAAGGACTCTCCAGTGATAGCGGACTGATCGGCGGCAATCAGAGCATGACCATGATGCTTCTCCTCCTCCTCGTCCTCCTCGGCCCCTGCCTTCTTTTCGGAAGGCTCGTTGAGTTCTTGACGCATCAACTCTTTGTATTCCTCAAAGGCCTCTGGAGTTTCGTAGTTACAGATCAATCGGGCGTCAGCTGGGATGACCTGGCCTTCTTCGATGATGATCTGCACATTGTGAATTCATGTGGGTATATCGAAAGGAAACAGAACATACGATATCACCAGGAACAAGCTCCCGAGCCTTGACGTCTTCTTCTTTGCCGTTACGAACCACTGTAGCTCTCATGGCAATGTCACCCTTGAGAGATGCAACGACATCCGCAGCCTGTTTTTCTTGGTACCAACCGACAGTAGCGTTAAGGAGAAGGATAGCGATGATGACACCAAAATCAATCCAGTCACGTAGACCGGCAGCGAGCAGGACAGCGATTTCCATGACTAAGCTTCATGTTAACCGGTGTCGCCATCGGCTTGGCAATGGACTCTTACCATAGAGAATGGGACCCGTGAAGTAGGACAAGAACTGCGATTGTCAGGAGCTGATTTTCGAAGTGCTCTAAGGTTTCGCGTGCATACCTTGAGAAACATGTTCTCTTTCTCCGTCGTCTTTCAAAGGCCAGTCAGCATGGATCGCGTCACGGAGGGCACCGATCTAGTACTGACCAACTCGTTGAACCCGGTCTTTTTGCGACGATTCTCGACCTCGGTATTAGAGATACCCTGCTTAATGTCGGCCTCGAGCCACTGGGAATCGCGTCAGTTACGAGTCGTGTTGAGGATTTGACGACGTGTAGCTCACATCATCAGGAATCTCCATAATGCCATCGCCACCCTCGGCTTTGGGACCGCGAGACCAGAATTTCCACCACGGCTTCTTAACATCGCCAGCCTCCATGGATATGATCGACTTTCTTCGGGGACCTTCATAGTAAGAGGAGATATAAGCGACAAGATTAGCATACTCCTCGCCGTTTTCCAGGTCTGGTTTGGCGTAGATGGAAGATTTGTGTTCTGCGCCGGATTGTTTGCGACCACTTTCACCTTCGGTGTCGAACTTTGGCTCATCGAAACGAAGGTGATTTTCCGCCGAATTATCGGTAGCGTTGTCGTCGGGAGGAGCCATTGCAGCTTCTAGGGTAATAGATACTGCAATAACAGGATGTTAGGTGGTGATGGCACCGAGGTGGTGTTTGGAGGGGAGGTGAGGGGGGCGGGGGGGGGTGGAAAGAAAAGAAAAAGCAAAGCGGAGTGGAGAGGTGAAGCAGAAAGTTGGAGCGAGCTGGACAGAAGGTCTTATAGTTTACCGTCTCACAATCAGCTAGCTTGAGCTGTTCCGCTTCCTGATTGGCCAATTCACCCTCCAAAGTGAGTTTTTTAAAACCGTTTAAATTGGCGCGAAAAAAAAAATCAAGCAAATAACTAAATAATCCCTCACTCGGGCTACATTCTCAGCCTACTTTTTTGTACACACGCAAGCAAAACACCTGTCGGGATTGGGCGGGATTTGGGGGTCTGACAAGGATTTAGATTTAGATTACGGCTAATGTCCCTCAGTCAACCTCTCGGATACGAAGTACAAGCCAATTTTACAAACGCTTTGAAGCTCCAGTAGGTAAGGTAAGGTAGGCTTCACAGCTTTGTTGGTGATCGAGCTCATTAATTTTCACTGATTAATTCTTATTATGTTTGTTATTATTATTATTATTATTATTATTATTATTGGTATTATTATGCTGGCCTGCACGAGACATGTTGAGGATTTATTGCCTCATAGAATAATAATATGTCGCAGGGAGATGTCAGGCTTATGTTTGTTCGAAAAGAGATATGTTCATTTGACTCATCAATCACCAAAATCCTGGATGATTACTGTATTACGGGATATGCGTGGGACTGACTTACTTTACGCTGCTTGTTATACGGTATCATATCTCGTCACCGACATGCGGCGGGGTAAAGGATGCGCTCAAAGAATCGCCGCGAGACCGGTCGATAGCACCAATTATAATACCCTTCAATGTGAAAGTATGTAAAAAAGTAAAGTGTACAGAGATAGCTACACCAGCTTCCCTTGCCGAACTACCAGAAAGAGACAGCACATCTAGCTAACTCGCTCTTTATTTCCCCGGAGCTCGGCGTCTTTCTGCCCGCGAAAACACACACACATGATGCTGAGAGAGAATTGCCTCAAAGGCCTCATTTGCTCAACAGCTGACCATACTCATCACTTACAGAATCTGACCCTGTGCGTATTTTGAGCCCATTTCCAAATCGGTAAATCGGCCATCATGTACTTGTATATCCATAGAATGGCATTGTGCAACAGCAAGCCCCTCTTGCCTTGGAAGGGAAAAACAAGCTTCAGATCGCCATTGGAAGATGCTCCCACCTTAGCTTCATTACGGTACGGGTACTACTACAGGGATGTGGCAGATACACACCCTCTCGGTCGCTGATAAGCCCTCGTCTGCTTGCTCCAGCTCACATCATTAATAAAAAGCGCCGAGCTCAGGCCGCAGAATGATCATCCTCCATCCTTGGTGTCCTACTACTTCAAAGAGGCAGTTCCAGCCTGCCTGTGACTGGATGATGCAATCTGACAGCTGAGCAGGGTCATTGAGTGATTTATGGAGCCTCATTCCCCCTTCCCAACGCAGTATCTATGATCTATAATCTCCGTGCAGAATGCGCTTTGGCACCCACCTGCATTAGTACTCATGTATACTGACTGCTTGCACCGCAGCCCCTGGAAAGCAAGCGTAACTTCGCAGGTCTCAAAAACCGCTCACTAAAAGCCAGCACACCGGGCTCGCCGTCAAAGCTCCTGCACCACTTGCGAACGCTGCGCGACTTAAGCTGAGCCCATCACGTTTGTTACGTTGCTCGACGTGCCATTGCTTACAGTATTATCTATCGATGTCAAATCGATGTTCGCACACGATGTGAAGTCTTCCATTGGCTGCCCAAAAAAGACACCTAAACTCTGCGCAAATGTCATGTGCAGCATGTCGAGGATAGCTGTTGCCGTCGATACGCTCGGTGGGCAGACATTGGTGTCGAAGTTGAAGGCAATAGCTGTGCCGTTGCATACGAGGGTTGCAGTCATTTAATCATAGTCGGCGTCCAAGCTGGCATGGTATGTGCGGGTTGACAGTGGTACTAGGACACAGATCTCATCGTACTCGTACGACCCAATTGCAGCTTGTCGACATGCTGCCCTCCCGTCTTGCACCTCTTCACAGTCATGACCGGGTTTGCTTTGCCATTCGAAGCCATTGTAACCTCTGGTCTGCCTAACCTGATCCGGTTCTTACAAGATTCGATCACCGAGAGGAACCCAGGGTGGATATATGGAAACGAATCAAGAGCAGTGTCTGAAATAGCGAGTACACATCGACGCAGCCATGGTCGAATCGGCCTATCTGCGTAGATGAAGAACGTTGAGGAGTCTTACGCTACTGCGCTAAGACTACCGGGGATAGAGAGAATTGACAAAGCCTGCAATATCGAGAAGCAAAGCGGGTAGCAGAGAGACGAGGTACGCAATTGAACGGAATGAAGGAGCGGGAAATAGATACCATTCGCAGCTCTCGACTCTAGCATGATGCGAGGGTCGAATCTTGACCAAAGCAATCGGTTATGATCTCCATTACTCCTTAGAGCGGTAGAAGTACGTTTGTGAGTGCTGGCGTTCACCCTCATGCCGAGGGGGTCTATGTACCTTACATGTGGCGCTTGCATCTTTAGAAGAGCGACAATTGGAAGGCCAATAACCTTTAAAAACGAGCAGTGCGCTTCGTCTTGGTAGTTGACAGCAAAGGACAAGCTTCCACTCCTTAAAGAAACGCGCAATTTGGAAATAGCTTGGAATAATGGCTGGTCTTCTTTGGGCTTCTTGATTCTCGAAGCTCCCCAACCGTCGGACAGCGAAGGATAAAGTGAAGGACAGGCTCGAATGCAAGCGCGCCTCTCACAGATCCTTAGTCTCTCGATCTTAGTCCGTAAGGTAGATGAAGGGAAAAGTGGTCCTGACAGCGCTGTCTTCAATTATCCAAGTAAAGTATATGTAGGCCAAGGCCGAATTCAAGCCTTTTCTTGCGGGCCAGTAAATTCATTACCGCATCTCAAACATTCAAGCCGGAGACCAGTCTATCTTGAAGTTGTAGTGAGGTCAGCTGATGACACGAAAAACGCTCTCTAACCTTCACCTGCAATATATATTAAAATAGCTACGAAGCGTTGCCTCCCTAGGTGACCTCTCAAGCCGTCATCGGGCAAATCACTCCTCATACGCATCAGGATGTATCGAAAAGCCGTAGAACCCACCCTTGCTGGTGTTGCGCTGTTCTGTGAACGTACTCCGTCTCAGATTCCATAGGGCCACTTGATCATTCCTGCTACAAGGTCCATCAAGCCTTAATCTTTCAATGTGCTTCTACATCCTCAATTCTACCGTCAGCATTGGCTAATGTGTACAGTCTACGGACGGCTTTTAAAGCTTCTCGAACATTAGGTATCCTCAGCCTCCCGTAGGCTTCCTGCAATCCCATGATAATGGCAGCGTGAGGAGGATACATCCACAGGCAGATCTCGCTTGTGAGCTGACTGCTACTGTGTTTGTTCCAATCATCTAGAGAGAAAGCTTTTCAATTTATCGGGCAACCGTGTCTGGCCCAGCGAGAAAATCCGATTGCCTTCCTTTGTTGACCCTCGCTTCTTATGTTCCCTATCAATGGTAATGCGAGTCGCGACTGACATCTTCTGTCTGAAAGCCGCAAGTATCACCAAGATCCTGCATCCTCTCGGTGCGGCTGACGGCAGAAAAAAGCTATATGCTTGAGCATCTATGCGGGTAGAAATCAGTCAGAAAAGATATTAAAGATGGATGAATACTTGAAGAAGCTTTTAGACAGTCTATTCCGTATGGCTATATATAGAGACACATATATATGTGGGGACTTACAGGCCGGACATACAAATGCAAACCGTATCAGAAATGCCCATGTTCGCGGTTGCCCAATGTACATTGTACACTCCATCCAACGAATAAGCGGTCGCCATTAGCCAAGACGCGACCACTAGTATATTACGCACAAGTACATGTCTACTTTCACCATCAATTACAGGAATCGTCCATCAACGCCAGTGCTACTTCGAAGTCATGGATCCATTTTCCTTGGCTGTTGGGATCACTAGTTTGGTCGCCTTGACAGCCCAGACATTGAAACTGACCCAACAATATTTTCATGAGTACAAGCACGCCAGCGAGGCTGCCCACTCGCTTGCCACTGAACTTCAGCTTCTCCACCGTGCCCTCTGTCGCCTTGACGGATTCCTCCGTAGCGACAGTGCCAAAGGGCAGTCATTCGATGAGACCTCGGTCCTAATGTCCAGCACCGGTGCATGCAGGACCAAGCTGGAAATACTATGCAAGAAGTTAGATGCTGCCGCAAAGGGTCGCTTGCACCGAGCTTTGTGGCCTCTGGCCGAAAAGGAACACCGTCAGTCAGTGCAAGATATAAGGGCAATTGCCCAATGCATTCAATTTGCCATGGCAATTGATGAATGGTAAGGCTCTGGTGGTCTTCCCTACCCCCAGGCTCGATCAATGTCTGACTTTACAAGTGCACTACTCTCGAAGACGTCTGAGGAAGTCACTCAAGTCTTACGGAGTCAATTGGAGACTTTCCAGTTGATGACGGAGATCAATAATAGCACAGCATCGCTCGAACTCACAGTCAAAGGTATTGTGACACAATTATTCTGTGCTTTGCTCTGAAGTGAAGGAACTCCTTTGCGCCCATGCACCCTCCCACGAATGTTCTTTGGCTCTGGCTCTTTCCTCCCGCGCCTATCGAACTTTTGCATCATCCGAGACATTCTTAGAACTAATTCGCAAGCGATGCAGAGCAGACTTACATGTTGCAAAACCACCACCAAACCTTTGAACGTGAAAAGACCCTGGACTGGATTTCGACTTTTGAGGATGAGAGCAAACATAACGCCATTAGGATGCCACGCGTAGCAGGTACTGGGGAGTGGCTGATAAATACTCAAGAGTTCATGACCTGGCGTATGGGTGTGGAACCCCCCAGCGTCTTATGGTGTACGTATTGATGGAGTCCACGTCTACTCTTTTTGAGAGTGTTCGATCCCGACACATGATATGAGGCTTGTGCACCCGCTCGAAAAGGCAGTACTGATTACGACTTTTGATTCAGGCCATGGCATCCAAGGTTCTGGGAAATCCGTTATGACGTTTGTTCGACTTTGCTGCGTTCCTACCTGTAGATTCTGACTTATAGAATAGCTCTCTCGTCATCGATCGATTAAGAGATGATTACCTTGGCCACAGAGTTGCCATAGCCTTCGTATACTTCGACTATCGAGACCGCGGAAGTCGGTCACAAGAGCAAGTAGTCGCAAGCCTACTGAGACAAATTGCTTCGCAGAAGTCCGAACTTCCTAAGTCATTAGTTGAACTCTACGATAAGTTCAGAGACCATAATCGAAAGGCCCAACTCCAAGATCTCGAGCTCACACTGTTACATGTCTGTCAAGACTTCGATCAAGTCTTCATTGCTATTGATGCTCTTGACGAATGTGATGAGGCAATGAGGCGGAAACATTTTATGCTTTTCCTAGCTACGTTGCAACAGAACCCAAGAATCCGGCTGTTCATTACGAGTCGCCCTTATCCAGAAGATATTCGGAAGACCTTCAACCCAACCCCCCAAGTCACTGTGCAGGCCAGCGATGCAGATTTGAAGAAGTATTTGCGAAGAATGATAGAGGACAGTGGCAACGCAGACATTATCGACAAGGATTTCAGGCAACATCTCATCGAGACAGTCGCAAAGCGTGCTCAAAAGATGTATGCCGTCCATTCTCTTTGCGTTGCCGTACTCACTGACGCGCACCGTCTTACTTTGATCTAGGTTCCTGCTACCTGCTTTGCAGATCCAGTCTATCATTAATGAGCCCACCACTGGGGATATGGAAGATGCAATTCAAACTATGCCGCATGACCTGCACCAGGCCTTCTACCAGACACTTGCAAGAATCCAAAAGCAGCCTGAGGGCCGAAAGCGACTGGGCATGAAAGTCTTACTGTGGATATCTCACGTCCAGGGGTCGTTGACTGTAGCAGAATTAGGTGAGGCAATGGCTGTCAAGCCTAGAGATGCCTCCTCCAACCCAAAACGTCGGCCCTCACAAAATATGATGATAGAGTGTTGCTTGGGATTAGTGACGGTCGACCGGGAGAGCTCCAGTGTCCGTCTAGTACATTATGCGTTGCAAGAGTTCTTCCGGGACCGACGAGAGGAAATATTTCCCTCGGGAGAAGAGGAAATTGCCGAGGTGTGCATTACCTACCTTTTCTTCGACAATTTTGTCTGCGGTTGTTGTAACACTGAATCTGCAATCGAGAGCTTAATGAAAGACTTTCCCTTACTTCGCTATGCCTCGAACTATTGGGGGCATCATGTACGCCTTTCACACTGGGATCGTATCAGCGAACTGGCATTTAAATTGCTCTTCTCTCCGCCCCACCGATCTCTCTCGACCCAGATTCGACGGTTCTCGCGGGGATATCGGACGGAATATTGGGAAGCAGATGAAGTGAACAGTGAAAGTTCATTCCATTGTGCTTGTGACTTCGGGCTACAAACCGCAGTATGCAACATATTAGACTCGGAAGACATTGATATTGATGCCCCAACCCACATTGGGACTACCGCCCTGATCAAGGCTGCCTCCTCAGGCCACGTGGAGATAGTAAAATTACTTATGAGTCGAGGAGCAGACCCTACGAAGGCGAATTGGTACGGACCAGCGCTTCACTGTGCCGCCGAAGCAGGAGAGTGCGAAAGCATCAGGGTTCTCTTGGATACCGGCATGAACATAGACTTGAGAAATACGTTCGGACGCACCCCCCTGCATTGCACGTCAGACCAAAGACATGTACTGGCTACAGAGTTACTTCTGGACATGGGTGCAGACCCAACCGTACGGGACAACTTGGGGATAATGCTGATTCACAATGCTGCCCAAGTAGGAGATGAACGACTAATGCGACGACTGCTGGGAGATGTACGGGTTGACATTTCAGCGACCACGGTCAAAGGAATGAGGGCCCTTCACTACGCTGCCAAGGGTGGTCATACGAACATTGTCCGCATGCTCCTTGATGTGGATCATGAAATAGATGCAAGAGGCCACGGCGGCCGTACTGCGCTACATTTAGCGGCAAAGATGGGGAAAGAAGATGTCGTACGGTTGCTGGTGGAAGCAGGAGCAAACGTGAATGCTAAGAGGAACGACGAGGCTACTGCCTGGGATTTGGCTGCCGCTTACAATCATGAAAATGTTCAGCAGCTACTTCTCGAGCATGGAGCCGAGAAAGGAGAATCTCATTACCGAGATAGTTGTACTTGGCCAGCTGAAAGTGGTGATGATGCTTATCGTTCCAACATAAGTATTTAGAACCAACCCTGACCTAACGCTTGGATGGAGCGAAAGGGTTGGCTTGACCGCCTCTAGCTGCGGTACCGGCCATGTGCCAACTACTTCGGAAAAAGCTGGTGAATGGGAGTCTCTTGAGCACAAGGCAAGCCTGCTGTCGCTTGGACGGATCAAAGACGGCCAGATGACTGGGGGTCGCAATGGAGCCGGCCAACTCGCGCATGACTGGAGAACGCAGACATCCTCGCAAGGCAAATTCCAGGCAGAAGAGGTAGGCAGCGATACACAATGAGAGCACAAATCATGACTAACGCGCGATCATATTTGCGCTTGTGGATGAGGAATCGCTGTGGAAATGGCCAGATTCTCTGATAGCCTAGTACAAAACAGCAAAAGATGGCAACATGGCTCCCTCCGAGATTGTCCCAAAAGGCATTAGACGTCGCTTATGGCCAATCATCAACTCACTTGACTCACTCGAATTGCCTAAAGAAATAGGTCAACAACCCCACAACAAGATTCAAAGCCCCGCCACACACCCAGACTACACTACGAAGGCTGCCCGAACTTCCCCTTGGCCATCTCCTCCTCCCAATTCCGCCCATCCCTCGCCGTCACATTGACGCTCCTCACATTATCTTTTTCGAGACATCGATAGTTAATATTGTAGCCCTCGGGGAAACTCCTCGGGACCGTCAACGGCGAGATGCCGCACACTTTGCAAAACATGTGCTGTGCCGTTCCCGTTCCGAAGCGATAGATTTCGAGATTTTCGTTTCCCGTGAGGGATTTTAGGGCGGGTTTTTGGATCACGAAACCTTGGAAGCCTGAGAGAAGAATGGTGAGTAGTGTGATGTTTGAGACGGGGAAAGTTTTTTCTTTTCTTCAGCACATGTGACTTGGTAACTTACCTTTCATGGAGCAGATGCTGCAATTGCATTCGCTGAGTTCGAGGTGCGGGGAGTGGAGGACTTCAAAGGTCACCTTTTTGCAGTGGCAGCTCCCTTTGTGTATCACTTCTGTGCTCATGATTGTGCGCTTCGTCAAAGGCTAATATATACAGAGATTATTATATATCTATTGGTATAACTATCAAAGTGATCACAGAAATTGTGACATGGGTTGCGGGATTGGTATTAGCGTCTTGGCGCTGGTAGAGGGCTCTGGAGAAATAGTGATCAATTCGATATCACAGGTGTCTGCATATCCCAACGACTCCCTTCAACAGCATCCAGCAAAAACCCAGCGACGCTCTTCCTGCTAACGAACCACCCCACCCCCTTCCCCTCGTTCCCAACCTCCTTCACGGCCTTCTTCTCCCCATTACTCAATCCCGTCGCCCTCACATCAACCCACCTGAACTCCGTATCCTTCTCCGCCTCCGCCTCCAACACCTTCTGCACCTCATAATGATCATCAAACGCAAGCTTCAAATTCGAATGATCAACCACCCAATTGAAAAACCACCCGCTGTTCACCCGACTGCTCCCAACCCCATTCGTCCCCAACACAACCATCTTCTTCACCCCGTACTCCCTCATCACAGCCAGCGTATTGCGTACCGAGTCCGCCATCAGGTTCGGCGGCGACGTGGGCTTGGCCCAGGGATTGTCGCTCGTGCGGGCCGTGTTTAGGGTCGATATCACGGCTTTTATGGGATCGGATGGCGGGGCGGCGGCGAAGGCTTTGGTGATGTCGGAGGGGTTGAGCGGCGTGCCGGTTATGAGGGTGAGGTTGGGTTGGGGGGGGAGGGCGTCGGGGCGGCGGATTAGGGCTGTGATGGTGTGGTTGCGGGCGAGGGCTTCGGCGAGGGCGAGGGAGCCTGTGCGGCCGGAGGCGCCGAGGAGGAGGATGCGCATTGTTGGGGTCGTTTTTGTCTTGTCTTGCGTCGTTCGGGTGTTGGTTGATGTATGTCTTGAGAGGTAGGTTCTGGAGCTAATCTTTGGCTTTGTCTCGATGGAAGCAGTCAATCAGTTGCAATTGCGTATCCAATATTCGAGACACGTTCCAATGTGAAGATATGCCCTGCCATTATATATACACTTCTTGTTGTCGTGATGTAGTTCTGGAATTCTTTGTTCAAGCCGGTGGATATGCGGGTTGAGATAACGCCGTACGGATCTCCGGTGGACCCGAGATGCCGGATCCGACCAATTAGTATCAACGCGCTTAGTAATGAGCTCGTACTCGTAAATGCCAATTGCATATAGGGTTATCGAGGTGTCGAGATAAGCCCTACGGTGATATTCGAGGAAGTTTTTACCGAGCGAGGTACGGCACCTTGTCACCACATTCGAAAAGTTCACTGCTTTTGGTTGCCTTGGTTCGGACGTTAACCATGTCGCACCAACAAGGATAGAGCTCGCAGGCTTCGAGCGCTATGGCGGGTCCAAAAGAGTCCTCCTCGTTGCCCGCAAAGAAGCCCAAAGTAAAAGCAGCGCAACCCGCAACGGTTCCTAAACCCTCGCTGAGCTCCGAATTTGTCGTCGACTCAGATGATTCTAGAGATGCAAAGACCGCAGGAGATAAGAAACCAGCCTCAAAGACTGCCAGTGCCAGATCCGACGTTGTCAAGCCGGCAGAGCCAAAACCCTCAGCCTCACAAGGAAAACCATCGAAGAAACGAAAACTGCCAAGTTCAAGTCCAGAGGAAGATGACTTGGGCGGCAGTGGAAGTGGGAACGACGGTAGTAGTGAAGATGAACAGAGGCCTTCCAATAAGAGGATTGTAACAGTTCCTGATGAAAGTCCAACACCCATGCCGAAACCGGCCACGGCTCGCCCTGTCTTTGCAAAACCTTCCTCTGCCAATGTCAAGCCATTAAACCAAAACAAAGAGCGTGGATCAGGTGCTACGAGTGAGGAATCAAGTAGCGAGGCTGGAGACAGCAGTGGAGATAGTAGCAGTGGAAGCGAAAGCGGTAGCGGTAGCGGAAATGAGAGTATTTCTGGCAGCAGCGACAAGACCTCTCTACAGAGCCCTGAGAAAAGAAGTCCGGTTCAGAAGAGCGTACCTCAGCAGCCCGCACCAACTTACAAGCCGCCCGCTGGCTTTGAGCCTACGTCTATATCTTTTCACCCAGCATCCAAACTCTCGGAGATACTTGCGCCCTCAAATTTGCAAGGAAAGCAGATATGGCATATCACCGTACCAGAATCGGTCCCCATCTCTTTAGTCAAAGAGGTCTCAACACAGGACATCGGAAACGGTGCTCCCATAGTAGATCATCATGGCGCAAAATATGGGCTGGTCCCAGAATCCGGAGTCGAACAATCCAGTAGCCGAGCGTTGCTCTTGCCTTCCACCCAGACGAATAGTTACCAATCTTCAAAGACTAATATCATCAAGACACTGCATTTGCAACAACTTGTGAGCCTCCCAAGTCTTGCATCAGAACCAGCAGTCCACCCAAGTGGCTCGCCATCAGCGCCGGAATCTTACAGAAAGACGCCACGCCAACAGCCAGAAGGCCTGAGAATGCGGTATCGTCCATTCGGTGCCTCAGATGACTCCACCTCGGAATCTAGTCCCGAACCCACACCGAAAGCGCCAGAGTTCCGCCTCCCTGCTTCAGTGAAAGAAAGCTCGCCTGGAAGGAAAAGAAAGCGTCCCGAATCTGGTGACAGTAGCAGCAACGCAGTATCCGCTGTCAAATCGAAGAAGCGAAAGCAGAGCCCTCCGGTCACTGCTGGAGCAACACGGGACCCTATGGACATTGACGCAACCTCAGATAAGAGTTCAGACGGAGAAATGAGTCCAACTAAAAATCCGCATCCAAAGACCAATGGCATCAGGCCCAATGGCAATCTGCCCAACGGCACCGAGACGAAAGACGAACGCAGAAAGCGGGAAGAAAAAAAGAAACTTGAGAAGCGAGAATCTCCCCAAAAACCTGCAACAGCTCTGCCGCTCGACGTAAAACAAGACGCCGAAACAATGCAGCCGGGCGAAGTAGTAGAGGGTGCCCCCACCATCGCCATCGCCAACGCCGTAGAGGGCACAACAAGCATCAATGGCCTCTCGACCCAAATAGAACCAAATCACAAAACCGCAAGACGCGAGGAAAAAAGACGAAGGTGGAAAGAGAAGGAGAGGACCGGTAGAGGTGCATCATTGATCCCTGGAGAGAATATCTCTCAACGCGACGAGAGCCAGGATCAAATGATGCAGGAGATAGAAAATGCGCAGCGCGACGCTTCGATTCAGATTCAGATTCCATCGCCTAGAGAGCGCTCGCCTTTGAAGCAGTCGGGGAGCGCACATGTTTCTCAGAATCGTACTTTGGATTCGGGTCAGAATTCGCAACGTAAGGAGACGAAAGAGGAGAGGGCGAAGAGGAAGGAGGAGAAGAGGAGACGGAGGACGGAGAGTCGTAACGCGTGATTTTGAAAGGGGAAGGGGGAGATACCGTTTTACATTTGACGCTTTAGTTGTGAGTGTGGCTTCGAGCCGGACGATGTGACTGGGAAGAGTTTGGAGGGATTGTAGAGAAAAATGGGTAGGGATACCTATATTGTAAATATGCTAAACTATCGCATGCAGATACGCAATCAAATATTTCAAAATTTCAGGACATGGAGTGCCTCTCGATAAAAAATCTATCTATATTCATGTCCGCTTGTATCAAAATGTCTGCATCACACAGCTATCATCGCTCATCATCTTCGGGTCATCCCCATCCCCAATCCTCACCTCCTTCCATCACTTAACAAGCAAGCTACTCCCCCCCATCTCCTCCGGCTTCTCCAACCCCATCACCTCCAACAACGTCGGCGCCACATCCCCCAACACGCCCTCCGTCTTCTTCAAGCTCCACCCCTCCGGCGCGTTCGCCATGACAAACGGCACCTTGTTAGTCGTATGGCTCGTCTTCGGTTTCCCGTCCTCCGTCTTCATCTCCTCTGCGTTCCCATGGTCCGCCGTGATGAACAGCACATACCCTTCCTTCTTGCAGCATTCGTACACCTGGCCAATGGCCGCGTCGGTGGCTTCGACGCCTTTGATCGCGGCCTCGTAGACGCCCGTGTGCCCGACCATGTCTGGCGGGGCGAAGTTGTTCATGAGGAATTCGTACTTGCCTTCTTTGATGCGGGCGCAGAGTTGGTCCGCGACGCCCGCGGCGCTCATTTTGGGGTCTTGGTCGTAGGTGGCTACTTTGGGACTGGGGACCATGTCTCGGTCTTCGCCCGGGAATTGCTTTTCGACGCCGCCGTTGAAGAAGAATGTGACGTGGGCGTATTTTTCGGTTTCGGCGACATGGCATTGTTTGATGGATTTGGAGCCGAGGTATTCGGCGAGGACGTTGCCCATGTGTTGGGGCCGGAAGGCGATGGGGAAGGGGTAGTCTGTTTTGTATTGGGTCATTGTCGTTATGCTGATGTTCTTTGGGTAGGGGAAGTCGGGCTTGGGCGATCGGTCGACGTCGCCGAGGAGTTGAGTGACTTCGCGGACGCGGTCGGAGCGGTAGTTGAAGAAGAAAAGGGTGTCATTGTCTTGGACTCGGGCTTCTTTGCCGCCCACAATGATGGGCTTGAGGAATTCGTCGTTCTCGTCCTTGGTGTATTTCTCTTTAATAGTTGCTACTGGGTCATCGGAAGGAGTGACGTCTGGTCCTTCGCCTGTTACGACTCCCTCCATGCCTACTTCCACTCGATCCCACCGCTTGTCTCGGTCCATAATGTAGTAGCGGCCAACGACTGTAGCAATCTGGCCTACTCCCAACTCTTTCGTCTTTTCAATCAGCTCTTGCAGGTATCCAGCGCCAGACTTGGGGTCCGTATCTCGGCCGTCCCCAAACATGTGAATGTAAACTTTAGGTACTTTCAGCTCCTTTGCGACCTTCAACAGTTCGAAAAGATGTTTGATATGCGAGTGGACTCCACCGTCCGAGACTAAGCCCAGCAGATGTAACCTTCCATTGCCCTTCTTTGCCCGCTCAAAGCAGTCCGCGAGCGTCTTGACTTTGTTCAACTCGCCTTTCTTGATCGTTTGGTCTATCCGGACAACGTCTTGCCAGACAACTCTCCCGGCTCCGATATTTAAGTGCCCAACTTCACTGTTACCCATAAGGCCTTCTGGCAATCCCACAGCTAGTGACGATGCCTCGAGCTCAGTGTAGCCTTGCGCTATCTTCGAGCCTGTTTTCGAGAACTCGTCCATGACGGGGGTTTTGGCGGCAGCGATTGCGTCGCCATCTTTAGGTGACATCTCGCTGGGAATACCCCAGCCATCGATAACGACTTCAAAAAGTCAGTTACTTCTTAATTGGCGGTTAAGAGTGCTGTTATACTCAGCACCGCTTTCTGCTCGACCTTGACCATATTGAAGGTTTCCGCAGCTTATCACAGCTGCAACTCAAAGGTGAGGCTACTGCTGGTGGACGAGATCTGGATAAGGTCGATAAGGAGTTGTAGTTTTTAGGAGTCAATGGTACAACAAAAAGCGTGGAAATCTCAGGAGGTTGGGGGGATGAAAAAGAACTCTTATGGTGGGGCGGAGGGGCATTTCCAGGAATCAAAAATCAAAATCTATTCATTCTACCAAGCGCCTTCAATCAAGAAGACATGTCCCTTCATTTCATTACCAGACCGCTCATGCCTAGTCATCTTCTAGCTAGCTAATCTCCAATCGTTGCGTCTTCGAGTTGATAGCGCGTCAGCCTCTCACTCGAACTGTGAGGTACATTCTGACTTCTTTGCCTCTCCATTTTCGATTCCAGAAGAGCAATATATTTTTCCTCCCAATTCTTCTTTTCTTTTCTCAGTCCAATAACCTCTTTCTTCTGTCTCCACAGCATCCCTACAAATCCCAAAAGCGTTATTCCCAAAGGCACACCTACCGCTACACCTACCGCTACACCTACCGTTGCTTCTCGGTTGCGGGTCAGAGGCGGCGAAGCAGCTGTTCCTGCAGCAGTGGTGGCCGTAGTAGATACCGCTATGTCTACCGTTGCTTCTCGTCCGGAGGTCGAAAGCGGCGAAGCAGCTGTTCCTGCAGCAGTGATGGCCCTGGTAGTAACCGACTTCATTGTAACCCCAGCTAGTGTTACAGTGCTTGTGACCGTGGCGGTGTTATTAGGCGAAGTTGAGCCGGACGAGCGATTGAATATCACATGACCCTGATCAACTGGAAGGGGAGCATCACTACCTCGTGTGCTGTTGACGCAAGTACCACTCGACGAGTCAAAATAGCCCCAGCCACAGCAGAATAGCATTCGGGCTTCGCTCTTAGATCGGAGTTCACCGGGGATACCATCGGAGATCCTGAGAACCCACCCTCACCCATGATCTGTTCGAAATACGCGTGTACGCTGGCGATCAGTTGCTACACACTGGGTCTTGTCAGTTTCAGGATTGGCTTGGCACTTTACGCCACCTCAAGTGTGTATCTCTCTCTCAAGGCTTCATCATCTAATTTGCTCCCTTGGTGACCTCTTGTGGGGGGAGCGCCGTAGTTAGTTGCCTCAAAGTGATGCAGGATATACCGACCTGATAATATGTGAATGTTGTCCTGCGGCGCTTTATATAACCACAGGATAGCTGTACTCGCGAATTAAGCCACGATCAATTTGAGTATTTGAGAGTCAATCCTTAACATCAGATAAATGTTCCTATAAACTCCCTTTCAGACCATGGTAGAGTCGTAAACATATGGCCCCATGGAGCGAAAGATATGGTGCCACTGACAATCAGACAGTTTGGTTTCGATATGCACGCGAGCCCAAAACGGCTCATCTGCTGCGCATCAATGCTCCGTATTCCCATATTGCTGCAGTCAGACGGCTCTTATACTGCATATTCAGAAGTAAATGGCTAAGAGGCCATTTTAATAATTTAGGGTCGCCTGGGTTTGTAGGGCAATTGGCCCAGTAGTTCTAAGAAGTACTCGTGCATGAAGCGCGATCTTTTTGGGGCCCATGACCTAGTGGTAGAAACCCTTACACCAACGCTTTGTTTTAGGACTCAATGCTTTGAGCCGAGTAGTCAGATAGAAAGTATATTGACGAGGCAGTGGAGCGGGTATATGTGTATCGTGCATGATCGAGCTGACTTAAGAAAGAGACCCTGACGCAGCGCAGAAAGTCTCTTGTCAATATCGATTTGGTCCGAATTCGGATGATCTATACCCTTTTGACTGCCACTCTTTTGGTACCCAGCCTACCATTTCTACACAATCAACGTCCATAACCATCACCAGTGCGAGTCCCCAAAGGCTTGATTGTCACCCCATCACGGACCTTACGCCCCACATCATGCCAACACCATCCACCAACCCCCAAACCCCCAACACGCTTCCACCACCCCAACTCTTCGACATCCTCCCACCCCTCCACTCCCTCCTCTCTCGCCTCCTCCTCCCCCCTTCCACCGACGGCCTCACCCCAACATCAGACAACACCACCCCGCTATCGCCCAAAGACCTAGCAACAGCCGCTTCCTCCATCACGAACAAAATACAAAAGGCGCGGATTGCAGTTCGAGAGCTGCCCGGTGTAGAAATGGGCATTGAGGAGCAGGAAGACGTGATTGCGGAGTTGGAAGAAGAGAGTAGGCGGTTGAGGTGTGTGGAGGAGGGGATTAGGAGGGCTGCGAGGAAGAGATTGGAGGGGGTGGTGGGGGAGGTCGAGGGGGGGAGTGCTGATGATGGGGCTATGGAGACGTGATGGATGGGGGTTTCGGGTGATGTAAGGGCTACTGCTTGTTGCAGACGAACCAAGACAGGCGGGGCGATCATTGAAGGTGACTATGTCCTTCGCACCACCTGCTCTTCGCTCATTGCCGCCGCTATTATTGGACTCTTCCACCAACCGACACGGACGTGAGCACCAATACGCCACTAAGCAACCAACCCCTCACCATACTTGTGAAGAAGAGATCACGACTTGCACTCGCAGTCTTTGCGCGAACTGGTGCCCGAAAACATAAAGCCACCGATATCATGTATACATCCAAACTCGCCTCCCTTGGAAGTTCGATAACGGGAACCTTTACCGCTTGTGATGAGAGCAAAGCCCAGTACGCTCCATTGCTGATTGGGCGACTTCAGTAGCCTCTGTAACGGGGAGCTCGAAGCATTGTGTTCTCTCCTCGAGAAAGAAGAAGAATTGGGCGTTGGTTCTCAACCCTTGGTCGGGTACTTGGCTGATGTACAAGTGTTGGCGGAAGTGAACAGCAGTGCCAGTATGGATGATATCGTGTTCGTAATGACATGAATTGAGCTAGGGGTGGAAGCAGAAATCTCAAGAGACACATCTGAATATCTCAACCGCGGTTTGGCTTAGCATGGGTCTTAATGCTTGGACGTTTTCAATAGACGTTTGTTCCTGGCTGCAGTATGTTCAAGTGTTGCATGCTTTCTTATCGTCATTCTAGGCCTACAGAGTATTCAACGCATGCATGAAAAAAGCCAGAGAACTCCACCCGTCAACCCCCCTCACCCACTCCCCATCCATCTCACCCTTCAAAACCCCTTCGCCTTCTGAAACCCCGGGAAAACCCCATACATCCCCTCATCCACCCCCTCCAACTGCGGACACCCCAACCCCTTCAGATTCCCCGCCACATTCGCAACAAGCGGCTGCACCGCCGCCGTCACATTCACGTACAACCCCGTCACCGTCGTCGGCGCCTCCGCCTGCACGAGCTGAAAAATGAAACATTGCAGATTGTTGCCCTGGCCTAGGGTGGCGGCGTTGAAGACGCCGCTCGTGAGGGCGGAGACGTCGAGGCCGGTGAAGGAGTTTGGGGTGCCGGTGTTGCCGCCGACGGAGAGGAGGCGCGGGTCGCGGAGGCCGAAGGATAGGACGTCCAGGATGTAACTGGGTGTGGTTAGTTGAGGGGGTTGTTTTGATGAGGAGAGGGTGGGGGGAGGCGGATGGATGGAGGGATGGAGAGATGGATGGATGAATGGATAGAGGGATGGATGGATGAACGGATGAATGGATGGATGGATGGATGGAGGGAGATGGATATGGATGGATATGGATGGATAGATGGATGGATGGATGGAGGGAGGGGGGGAGGGAGGGAGGGAGAAAGGGATGGATGGACGGATGGATGGACGGATGGATGGGTATGGATGGATGGACGCATATGGATCGATGGATGGGTAGGTGAATCAGGGTGTGATATTGAGTAAAAGGGGGAACTTACTCGGGTATAGTGTACGGATCGCTCAGAGGACGGCGGTAGAAATTATCCGGAATGCGTTCCCAGCCTGGGGTGTATTTGAAGGCTCCACTGTCGCCAGTGACGGCGAAGAACGATTTGAAGGTCGCCTTGTCGAGGTAGCCTGATGGGTACACGGCTGAATGGTTGGCCATCATGCGAGGCGGGAAAGCGTAGCCGGCTGGGGTGACGAAAACGCCGGCGAATTGGGGGAAGAAGAAGTAGGGGTTTGTGGTGATGGACTCGTTGAATTGTTCTTGGCGGAAAGGGAAGAGAGCTTCGTATTGGTCCGGAGCGGGCTTGGTCCGTGTTAGCTAGCTGTTCTATAGAGTAGCTGGGGTAACAGATGTGCAGGTGAGACTTGCCGTGTTTTCCGGGAGAGCATCGTAGTACTGTTGGAACCGGTCGACTTGAAGGAGATAATCATTTCCACTATAGCATGTCAGGATTGGCGCTCGTGGAAACAAGAGGTCTTGGAGAGATACTTACACGACGTACAAGTCTCCACGCGTGGCAGAGGAATCCGCTTCGTAGTTGTTGTGAGAGCCACTTAGGCCAGCTGGGGTTCCTAGAAGGCCAAGTCCCAGAATTTGTTGGCTGGTAGCCGGTCCTCCTATGGAATAACCAGGGTCCAATGAGACAGCGTTGCCATCAAATAGGGTACCGATTATTGCAAGAAACGTGCCAAGATCGAGGCCCATACCGTAGGCTGTGCTGACCTTAGTAATACTCTAGATAGCTCGTCTGCATGGTGATACGGGAAGTAAATTCGAGAACGTGAGAAAACAATGTAAAACTATGAGGAGGCTGCCAAGCATCTGTGAGAAGCATTGAAATGAAGTAGACTTACCAGTGTTCACAGCAGAAATAATGGTGGGAATATCAGCTACTCCGTTATGCGGAAGGTAACCATGATTCGCCAACGCATTGAGACCGGGGCAAGGACCCCGCTGATCTCCAGCTCCAGGTGCGACAAAGGCGTATTGTCCGGTAGTGGATACATGCTGTGAGGTGGGGTCAAATGTAGTCTGACGCTTCAACTCCTTGTGCTTGGCTAGATGAGGGCATTCTGCTTCGCCTTGCTTGGCTGGGTTGGGAGATTCGCCAGACTTCTTTGCAAGTTTGGCTAGTTCTTTGATGCCTTGGGCGTTCAAACGTGGGAAGGCAGTGACTTGGATGGCTGAGAGCGCGAACAAGACAAATGATAGCTTAGAAATCATTATGACTTCTCGTGGGCACTGTGATTGAAGGTGTGTGTCTTTGAGGATTGAGGACGGATTTAAAGTAGAGCAGGTTGAGGCAAACCAGGCAGGAAGGGAGGAAGGTCCTTGTGGAGATGCTCGGTATTAAAGCGTCAGCAAAATGACGCATCGTGATTGCTGACCAGACGCCAGTCGACAAGAGATTCTCCCCTTGCATCGCTTCAGCATCCGAATAATCCTCGGCGCTATGAACTCAAATGAGAAACAGGTCATTCTTGTTGCCCGATTACTGTAAGAGCGAATATACCGAGGAAGTAGAAGTGATGATAAGGTGCCTGGATCTGTCGCCGAGAGATGTGGTCGGGGGCCATAAAGTAGGCGACGAATACCTTCGAAAAAAACCTAACGCGCACGATCGACTCGTAAGAAAAGCCTCGAGGACTAGGTCTGATGCAGGAAGGAACCCTGATACAATGATTGAATGATTGAATCATCGAATGGTAGATCTAAGATCCATTATAACAAAGCAGCGCTATGCAATGCGTTGAGGCAGCTGTAAATCTATCTATATGGCGTTAAAGTCGTGTCTGTCTCGCTTTTGCCTTCCATTTCTGGAAAAACGCCCTGGCTTTTTTTGTACAAATCTGTGGAAGATTTGCCAGCCATGTTGTATTGTTAAATCTTTAAACTGGCAGTGGGAAACTGCCTGCCCATTGGGCAATCTCCTTCTTCAATTCCTTGATCTTAGGCACCTCACCTCCGCTGACCTTGGCCTTGAAATCTTTCAGTCGATTCGCCTCCTTTGGTAAGCTCTTCTGCACATCCTTACAAATACCTATGCAAGTGTCAATGTAGTTAGCGATCCGCTTAAAGTCCGCTTCGCCCATGCCGCGAGTTGACATTGCCGGCGCCCCGACGCGGATACCACACGGTGTGAGAGCTGACTTGTCTCCTGGAATGGCGTTTTTGTTGCATGCAATATTCACCTGTTCCAGGACAGCTTCAACACGCGCACCGTCGAGAGACTGCGCTCGCAGGTCTAGCAGAACCATATGGCTGTCTGTGCCGTCAGCGACGAGTTTGTGTCCCAAACGCTTGAATTCTGTTTCCAGAGCCTTGGCGTTTTTGATAACGTTTTGCTGGTACTGCTTGAATTCTGGAGTCATAGCCTGCTTCAGCGCAACAGCTAGGGCTGTGATTGTGTGATTGTGTGGTCCGCCTTGGTGACCAGGAAAGACAGAGAAATTGATGGGACCTTCGAGATCATAGAGAACCTGTTTACCAGTCTTGGGATCTGAACTTCTTACCCCTTTCCGATAGAATATCATCGCTCCTCTTGGGCCACGGAGTGACTTGTGTGTGGTCGTAGTGACAATGTCGGCGTGTTCGAAGGGAGAAGGGATGACACCTGCAGCGATCAAGCCGGAGATATGTGCCATGTCAACAAGCAGGTAGGCGCCGCAGAGATCAGCTATTTCACGCATGCGTTTATAATCAATCAGACGGCAGTAGGCGGAGGTTCCGGTTACTAGAACCTTCGGCCGGTACATAAGTGCATTTTCTTCCAGCATCTCATAGTCGATGATACCAGTGTCAAGACTGACACGGTAAGGGAAGGTCTCGAAGTAGGTCGAAACAGCGGAGATTTTCCTCTGTGGGGTTTGGTAACCGTGGCTTAAGTGTCCACCATGCGGCAAGTCCAATCCCATCAATCTCTCGTGCGGTCTCATTATGGCCTGATAGACTTGCAGGTTTGCTGGGCTACCACTCAAAGTCTGCACATTAACGCCCCACTTCTCTGCATCGAGGCCAAAGGCTTGCAGTGCTCGTGCTTGGCACGTCAACTCAATAGCGTCGATGAATTGATTACCACCATAATATCTTGCTCCTGGGTAGCCTTCGGAATATTTATTGCACATAGGCGAGCCTAGCGCATCGAAGACGGCTCTAGACGTGAAATTTTCCGAGGCAATGAGGACAAGTGATTCACGTTGCCGTTGAATCTCTTGTTCCTGAACGATGGCCCGTCAGAAAACATTCGGTAGCAGGGCAAGGGCAATGACGAACCATTATGGCAGCAACATCTGAATCTATCTCCACCAAGGGCTGATGCATAAGCTGGGGTGGCGGTCAGCAGATGGGCGTTGAGACTCGAATTGGGAATTGAACTCACGTCCTTGTGGGACTCTGGCAATGCGTATGAAGCCATCTCACTCGTGTCACCCATGTCACCCATAATTATATGTTGGCTTTGAGGGAGAGGGAGTGAAGGGAGATGGATGGGAAAGATGATTTCAAGATTCTGAGTGAGATGGCGATGGCCGAATTCTGTCAGCTAGTGTATTACGCAGGTCGGACTCCGATACTGTACGGACCGTTAGTCAGTCTTGATTTGGACTAGCTGAAAAAGCTGCAGGAGCTCTTGTCTTTCTCTACTTCTACCTTGATCCTGATATTTCTCATGTGTCCTCCATGTTCGTAGTTTCATGCTCGACATGTCAACGGCTTGCAGCTACGTCACTGAGATCTGGCGCCACTCGTAAATGGCAGACCCTTCGTATCAGCTCATTGCAACAGCAATGGAATGTACCGAACCTTCACCCAAGGTCACTAACAACAGAAGCCGCACAAGACAGCAATCTGCCTTATCCGAAGTCCTTGAAAGTTGAGGTGAACAGGAAGCGAGGGATCCAGGGACTTCATGATACACAGGGGAACGCTAAGGATTCCGGCAGGCAGAGCAATAGCTCAAAATTAAGGAAGTGGAAATTGACCGTGGGACTTGAGATACATGCACAACTCAATACGGAGCACAAGTTGTTCTCACATGCAAAGACATCTGAGGATGGCGTGCCGAATTCCAATATCGCTGTCTTTGATCTCGCTTTTCCTGGAACCCAGCCAGAATTTCAGAAAGCTACTCTCCTTCCAGCCCTTCGTGCTGCTCTGAGTCTCAATTGCGAAATCCGGCAAAAGAGCCACTTTGATCGCAAGCACTATTACTACCAAGATCAACCTGCAGGTTACCAGATCACTCAATATTATTCGCCTTTTGCAGTGAGTGGAAATGTCCAAGTCTACGATCACGATGGCATTGCGCCTGAGGATGGCAGACTCGTCGATGTCGCGATAAAGCAGATTCAGATAGAACAAGACACAGCCAAATCAAACGTACAGCCACCCTCGACTACTCTGCTTGATTTTAACCGTGTCGGACATCCTTTAATCGAAATCATCACACAACCCCAAATACATCATCCTCAGACAGCGGCCGCCTGCGTCAGAAAAATTCAGTTA
Organism: Xanthoparmelia taractica; assembly: GCA_033085395.1. Lineage (NCBI taxonomy): Eukaryota > Fungi > Ascomycota > Lecanoromycetes > Lecanorales > Parmeliaceae > Xanthoparmelia > Xanthoparmelia taractica. Next base: position 140,504 of record MU853182.1, on the reverse strand, counting down.
ATACTACAAGCCGTCAACGCCGTAACGGCAGGTATGGAGCTGGGAGGGTTGAGAGTGGACGTCAATGTTTCCGTAAGCCCTGAATGTGGTGATATGTTAGGCCAGCGCACCGAGATCAAGAATTTGAGCAGCTTCAAGGCTGTTGAAGATGCCATCATTGCGGAGAGGGATCGACAAATTGCAGTACTGGAGTCAGGTGGAACTATAGAGGGAGAGACTCGTGGATGGACGCTGGGAGGCACTGAGACCAAGAAGCTTCGTGGGAAAGAGGGCGAAGTAGACTATCGATACATGCCGGATGCGGACATAACGCCGCTCGTCATTGGCCAAGTAAGCCTAGTGGTGTCGCCCCGATGCTTACGAAATTGACGTGGACAGGATCTTATCGACCATATTGATAGGACCCTTCCCAGTCTTCCGGATGAGATAGTCGCAGATCTTATGGCCGTCTGCGAGCTGACTATGAAAGATGCGAAGTCCTTGGTTTCCCTCGACAATGGTGAGCGGCTGGACTATTTTGACACTGTGAGGACAATGTGGGTCTCGAAAAATAACGCTACGCGTCACCACAGGATCGTTGGGAATTGGTACGTTTTCGACATCCAGGTGTACTACTAGATCTTGACTCTTTACTTTTAGGGTCCTCCACGAACTTGGCGGTCTTCTCAATGCAGCCAATGTTCCCTTTTCCTCGACAATCGTCCCACCGGAGTCTATGGTTTCGATTCTCCAGAATTTGGATGAGAGAAAGATCACTGGGAGTACAGCAAAGAAACTCCTGGCAATGATATTCGACGGCGACAGACGAGATGTGAATACGATCATCGAGCAAGCCGATTTGAACCTGCAACATCTTTCCCACGAAGAATACGTCATAATGGCGCAAGCTTTGCTTGACAAAGACCCTAAGAAAGTCGAACAAATTCAAAAAAAGAAGCAGCTTGGGAAGCTCAATTTCTTCGTCGGACAGATGATGCGCCTGGGGTCTGGGAAGGTAGAAGCTCAAAAGGCCGAAGCCGTGCTCAAGGAGCTTTTGGGTCTCAATTGATAAGCCACCAATCGTCCAGAGAGATCTCTGGACAATTCTCATCATCGCTGGGGTTGAAACAAAGATCCAAGTTCACTTGCCTAGGATCCAGAAATAGGACGAGACTCTTCACAGAAGGGTATCGCCCAGTGCGCACCTGACCAAGGAACAACCCGCTCTGATCGTATCCGCAGCACCTACCGCCTCTAGAGAAGGGTTCACCTCGACCAGATCCATAGCGACAAGACTTCCCGTCTCATGCACGCACTCGGCAATGTAGTCGCCCTCTCTCAAGGTCAGGCCACCTCTTACTGGGGTTCCGGTGCTGGGAGCCCATTGGGGATCTAGAGCGTCGACATCAAAGGAAAGGTGGATCGGGGTATCGTACCCGATGTGCCCTAAGGCCATTTCCATAACTCGGCCAATACCGTATCTATTACACTATTAGGGTCCAGAGTCGCCACGGTTCATTGATTCTTCTAGCAAAACGCGAAGAGGGTGGTCTATACTTATCGATATCATGCATGCTGAACGCTTTTATCCCGTGCTCCCGCAATATCTTCTTCTCCCCCCTATCAATATCCCTCAAGCCAATATACACCAATTTCTTTAAGCTCAGAGCCGTCTCGTCTCCCAACCAGCCAAAAATGTCTGCCTTCTCTTCCTTTGCCAGCCCAGTCAGAAAAGCAACGGGCATACCATGGATGTTGCCGCTTCCGCTCGTTTCTGGCGTGTTGATATCTGCATGTGCGTCCACCCAAATCACGGCAATTTCCCTGCCAAGTCTTTCCTTGATGGCTCTAGACGTGCCTGCCACCGTGCCAATCGCGATGGAGTGATCGCCACCCAAAGTCAATACTAGGCGGCCCTCCTTTGCGTGGTCGTACACTTGGGTTGAGAGCTGCTTGGTCACGGCGCTGACTGCGAGTGGGTTTTTCATGTTGCGGTGGTCGGGATCGGAGGAGGGCATGAGGTTGGAGTAATTGTGGACTGTGTCATCATGGTGAAGAGTGTAACCTAAGTCATCTTTCAGCTGGGTAAGAAGGCCGGCCGATATAAGGGCGCTGGGCGCAGCGTCCACGCCAGGCTTGCACTTTTGGAGGGAGATTTAGCGGCGTATACATGGACATGGGATCACAAGCGATTACCTGGCCACCAGAAAAACCAACAGCTACTACTCCCAGCTCATTGCCTGCAGACAGGAACTTGGGAGAAATTGTGGAAGGAGAAGTCATTATTGTTGCTTTCAAAAGTCGCACTGTGGAATGGTGCCTGTACAAAAGTCTCTTTAGCGGGATACTGTATGACGCACAGATTACTACCTTGCAACTATATAATGAAAAGAGAAAAAGGAAGGGACAAAGAGATAGGTAAAGACAGTACTTTTTATATTGAGTAGGACAAAAAAGTCACTCGGCCACCACTGCGGAAGAAACGTAAAATGCTTGGCAACGTCCGTCAAATCCTGCGCTTAGGGTACGAACCCCTCACGCCTGGCTTTGACGCCTTTCCTCTAAGTACAGGTCGAGTGGTGCCCTTGTCTCTTAAGTACAAGTATAAGACTTTTACACTATCAGCTGCCCATTCTTCTAACTCTTAGCCCTTTTCCCCCACGCTACTCAGAGCATGCTCTGTGGAATCAATCTCTGTGATTCGTTGCCAGGCTAGGGTTTCATGGGAACCAGCTGGGATACCCGTTGGTTTCTGATGCCGAGTGGGGAATTATCGGAAGGATTGGTGGAAGCTGGCAAATTACTGATCTATTGACATGTTTTGTGTATATAAACAGGAGTGGGCATGCCTGTATGTTGTTCCTCCTTGTGTTCTAAACAGATACACTGGTGCAACGGATATCTCACCAAATCATCTCCCGGACATACGATTTCGACGAGAGTCTTAATCGCATCAATTGTCGAGAAGCTTGCTTGATATAATGCCAGGAACGATACCCAAGTCAGTCCTAGTGACCGGTGCGAATGGCTACGTTGGCAACGCAGTGGCGAGAGCCTTTGTACGCGCTGGATGGATTACCTACGGCCTTGTCCGCAACCAAGAAGCTAGGACGTCCCTGAGGGCAAACGAGATTATATCTATCCTTGGATCAGCAAGTGACAAGGCTTTCGTCGAGAGGTCCGCAAACCAAACGAAATTCGTATTCGATGTCATAGTCTCTTGTACCGAGCAGACCTTGGACTACGTCCCGCACTATAACGATACTATTGCCCTTCTACGAGCGCTTGCACAAGCAAGCAATAAAGCGGGTATCCGTCCATTGGTCATGTTCACGTCCGGGTGTAAGGACTACGGTACAACGGGCCTCGATGGGTCGGAAGGTCTATCACCGCACACAGAGGAGTCGCCGTTGCATGCACCACCGTTCCTTGCCCCACGTGCAGCCCACGCCGTCAAGATCTTCGATCATACGGATCTCTTCGACGCCGTACTACTCCGTCCCACCGGACTATACGGTCTCAGTGGGAGCTTCTACGGCGCATTGTTCGACAGAGCGACCGATGCTGCGGAGAAAGGCGTCCTGGAGCTTACGGCAGATCCGAGAAGCATCATGCATTCGACCCATGTTGATGACTGTGCTGAAGCCTACGTTGCAATCGCCGAGCATGCTGATAGGGATGTTGTCAAAGGCCAAAGCTACAACATCTCCGGACGCAGGTACGAGACGCTTGAGGAGGTTGCTAATGCGTTTGTCGAAGAATATAAGATCGAAGGCGGTGTCAAATATTCGCCGGAGAAGCAAAATGCCGGAATAGATGTAGTGCAGATGGTGATTGGCTTTAGCCAGTGGGTGGGTTCTGAGAAGCTGAGACGTGATGTCGGATGGAGAGACAAAAGACAGCCGTTCTCGGAGGCGGTGCACGTATACAGGAAAGCTTACGAGGCAGCGGTTGCCCGGAAGCAAGGTAGCGTACAGAAGGTTTAAAGCTTGATCCACACGATAGATGCTGGCCAGAAATCTGAGAGTTTACGTATGAGTACTGGCCTCTGTACACGAGTCAGTAAAATCAAAGATGAATGGAACTCTACTACATAAAACCTGTGTCCAAGACACAATGATCGATGATCTGTACCATATGGTCCGCGGCAGACCTCTCGATCACCTCATTGTATCCAGGAGACATACCCTTTGAGAGGTAGCTGCAATAGGTAGATAGTGCCACAGTGTGTAACGCGTAGATAAGTCGACTCTCTTCTAACCGGATTTGGCCTGCGATACTTGTCGGTAACTTGCGGGGAGCATCTGCCGCTCCGCCTTCCGAAGTGCAATTATCATGCGGAGAGGCAGAAGATTCTCAGAATCATCAATAAGTAAGATGCTCATCGCCTACGGCTGGCCGGGCATTGTATGTACTTGATTTAGATCCAATGAAGCCCTTTTCTAGACAATCTTCTGCCGTCTTCCTGTCCTGAACAGCGGGTCTCGAGAACCATCGGCCTTGGTTCGAATGACTCTCGCAGCAGGTTGAAGGTCCCAGTGGGGCTCTGGCCCGCCTAGATCAGTACATTGAAGCTGTTGGCACCCCTGTATATGGTCGTTATGGTCTCCCAATTGATTCTATGCCTGCGGGCAGCTTCTCCTATACGCCCAGTGAGTTCCGTATTCTTCTTTGACATTGCCAAAGGTGACCATTCTTCCTAGTCCTCCTTTCATACCCGCACGTTCTCCACCACCCTCTCCCGAAGGGAAATCAACAAGATCATCCCCTCCGCCTCAGCCGCTCTCGAAAACATGAAAGGCAACACTACCCTCCTAGCCGGCGGTTTCGGCCTCTGCGGCGTCCCAGACACCCTGATAAATACCGTACACGCCAACCCTCACATAAAAGGCCTTACCGCTGTCTCCAATAATGCTGGCATAGTAGGTTCAGGTCTCGGTCTCCTTCTCGAGTCGAGACAGGTCTCCAAAATGATAGCGAGTTATGTGGGCGAGAACAAATTGTTCGAACAGCAGTATCTCAAAGGCGAAATAGAATTGGAATTGACACCTCAAGGTACACTAGCCGAACGCTGTAGAGCAGGCGGAGCAGGAATCCCAGCTTTTTATACTCCGGCAGCGTTCGGTACTGTCGTACAAACCGGCGAACTCCCCTTACGGCACAATGCAGACGGCTCAGTGCAATCGTACAGCCAGCCCCGCGACGTGAGGGTGTTCAATGGCAAGAGCTACGTAATGGAAGAAGCCATCCGCGGGGACTACGCGTTCGTAAAAGCATGGAAAGCTGACCGGTTAGGAAACGTGCAGTTTCGGTACGCAGCAGCGAACTTCAACGGCGCCATGGGGCGGAATGCGAAAGAAACAATCGTCGAAGCAGAGCATATCGTAGAGCCAGGTGATATAGATCCGGCGGCTGTGCATTTACCGGGCATCTATGTCAAAAAGGTCATCCAAAGTACGGCGGAGAAAAAGATCGAAAAGTACAACTTCTCGCCAGATGAAGGCGCAGGCGCGGACATGGGGGTTCTTGGGAAAGGAGAAACGGCAGCAAAAAGGGAGAGGATCGTCAGGAGAGCGGCGAAGGAATTCAAAAACGGCATGTACGCCAATCTAGGCATAGGAATGCCCATGCTCGCACCGAGCTTCGTCGACCCCTCCGTATCCGTCACGCTGCAGTCAGAAAACGGTATCCTGGGTTTAGGCCCCTATCCCAAAAAAGGACAAGAAGATCCGGATCTGATCAACGCGGGCAAAGAGACCGTCACCTTACTACCCGGCGCGAGCTGTTTCGGCAGCGACGAGAGCTTCGGCATGATCAGGAGCGGGCGGATCGATCTCACCATTCTCGGCGCCATGCAAGTCTCCGCCAAGGGCGACCTGGCAAACTGTGAGCCCTGCCTGCCTAAAACATGAACCCTAAATGTATTGAGATGTTTCTCCTTTGCTAACACCATCCTCCTCCTTACCTCCCCACAGGGAAACTCCCCACCAAAATCAAAGGCTTCGGCGGCGCCATGGACCTCGTCTCGAACCCGCACTCCACAAAAGTCGTCGTGACGATGGACCACCTCGACAAGCACGGCCGTCCCAAGATCCTGGATCAGTGTCATCTCCCGCTCACGGGAAGGGCGTGCGTGTCGAGGATTATCACCGAGTTGGCTGTTTTTGACGTTGATTTTGAGGCTGGGCTTACGCTTGTTGAGGTTGCGGTGGGGGTCGGGGTTGAGGAGGTGAGGGGGAAGACGGGGGCGGGGTTTAGGGTGAAGGAGGGGTTGGGGGAAATGTTATGATTGAGCGGGTTATGGTTGTGTATTTGCGTTGGGTGTATATGGGAAGGCGGGTATGTTTGGGTAAAGGTGCATTATGCGGGGATTACGACGGGGGAAACTTGATTTGGAACATCAAAAGTACAGGGCAATCACAATAGGATCTCAAGGTAAAGGATACTTGAAAAGCCAAGGCTACAGTCTGCCCAGCAACTCATCCTTCCCTCCATACCAGTCTCCCCACCCCTAACACAACCCATTCTACTGTTGATACCCTATACCCTACCCCAATACCATCCCTCATCATCCCTCAGGCATGGAACCCTCAGTTGGAAACCTTGTCCGGCACATCTTTCCTAAAAACGCAAACACCCCACCCGTTAGCATTACCTTGGCATTTCAATTCCCATCTCACACCCCACCCATCAACACGACGCACCAACCACACCAACAACAAGCAAAGCCCAACCCGAGCCAAATACAAACAACAGCAACCCCACAAACAAGAAAAAGGGGCCAAGAACGACTCATACCCCGTAGCCTTCTCAAACATCCCCCTCGCCTTATCCGTAATCTTCTCGTTCATGCCGCGCTGCTTGGCCGGGTCCACTTTGCCCTGTCCGAATTTCTTTTCTGCGGCGTCGAGGCCTGTGTGGTTGCGAAACGGAGCGGGGACGTTAGCTTTGTAAGACAAGGTGGAGATCAAGATCAAGAAGAGGGAGAGGGAAGAAGGGTTGAGAGCGGGGTAGGGAGGGGAGGTAGGTATGGAGGCAGGGTAAGTTGAGCAGGAGGGTGAGGGAGGAAGTGGGGAGGTGAGATGGATTGAGAGTGGGAGGGGGGAAGAGAGAGGGAGGTAGGTAGGGAATCTAGAGAGGGAGCGGGGAGAATGTACCCTTGTCGAGGTAATCTTCCTGTCCGCCGGCGGCGTTGCCTTGTTGGCCTGTTCCTGCGTTCATAGTCGCTGCTTGTTCTTTTTGGTGGTAGTGTGGTGGTTGGGAAGAATGGAGTGTTGATGTTGATATGAATTGGAGGCTGAGAGAAGGTATGGAGGGGATGAAGAGGGTAAAGGAGAGAGAGTGTGAAGTGGGATGTTTACCTTGATTTCCAGTAGTCATGGAGGGGTCGTGCTTGGCACTCGTCACGCCAAGCACGCTATTCCCAAGTTGTCGAGACCGTTGCCAAGAGATAATGTGCATTGGCGATTTGGGGAAAACGCCAATGAGATGCCGATGTACTTGGCGATTGAGCAGGGAGAAGAATGATCTCAAGAATCTGTATTCAAAGCAGTAAGGTCATAGCATTTCCTGCACTGCGACCGCGCTACCTAAAATGAGGGTAGTGCACGGCAATCAATCCAGCCCTCACAGGTATCGCCATACTCGCCCTCGTCAGATATGTGGATACAGCCAGGACCATGGGTAAAGGTCCTCGCCGCAGGTAAATTCCTTATGAACCGGCATCCTCACCACCAAAGTCGTTTTTCACCCTCCTCGCCTTGGCCCTTTGTGGGGCCACACCTACAAGGCTTGCCCATCAATGGCTGCTGTAGACGTCCGCTTTTACGCAAGCCGCCCTTTAATATATGCGGCAGAGGTAAGCATATGCAACAGTACTGTCGTCGTTGTGTCCCAGGGCGCGGTGAGGGGAGATGATGTGACGATATGGTTTACTGGGGAGCGGAAACTCATTTCGAGGCGCGTATTGTGAGTGAGGGATTTGTTGATCGCATCACAGCAATTTTTTATCCAACCATTTCAAGCTCAATCGTCTTCTGCGTCTCCATCGACACTCATACTATCCACATCGCTTTCCGTCTTTGCAGTTCTAGACGGCGCGGAGCCAGAGATAGTAGGCTGTCCTAACGTTACAGCCATGCTACCAGCTCGAGCCGGTTGCGGGACGGAATTGACTTCAAATTCCCTTTCTTGAGCAGCGATAGTGTCAGGATCGAGTACTCGGGCATTCGCCAGAAAATCGATGGAAGAATCATCTTCAGTGCCAGACGACGTGGAAAGGTAGGAGGATTCTCTACTCTCGTCTGATGAGGATCCCAGGAAGAGGTTCGCAGGCCTTGGGTCGGCAAGATCCTCTACTGAAGATTTTGCTGAATCTCGACGCTTCTCGCCATAGTACTTGATATTGACATCTTCGTCTTCGTCTTCGTCGTCACCATCGCCAGATTCTGATGAAGAGAAAGGAAGACAGACGTAAGATGGCGGAGGCAATGACGAAGGGGGCATATCTGTCTTGACGGTTGAGATAATTTCACTCCTCATAGTGCAACGATTGGGTTGGCTGCGCGGGATGTCCTTGGCTTCGCGAAAAGTGTTGATGGATCCTCGCGGTAGGTTGTGAAGCAGGCGTCGAATCTGGCTACGAGGACTGGAGTATGGCGATTGCGTACGTGAGCCTCGCCCTTTCCTCGCCCCGTGACGTACTTTGACTTTGACCATAAAGTTATCTTCCGGCTGTATACCACCAAGTCCGGAAACCTCCATGGGAATCGGTGACGTGGCTGAGAGGCCTGAGATCGAAGACTTCAGATCTTCGAGGTCTAATGCGGAGGGCGTTGTGGCTGTGCTGCCGATGTCCAAGTCCATTGACTCTATGACAATGTCTCCAAGTTGAACATAGTCACCTTCGCCCTCGTCCCATTTCTCAATGTCCGCAGGTGGAAGACAGCCAACCGGCTCTTGCGTGAAACGTGAATAAGCAGCCTCATCATGCATTGCACCGCTTAAATCCCCACTTAGATCTGTGCAGAATCTGGCCTTGTTGTAGAATATGATAGGTCCATTCTCCCGGTTCTGCTTGCGTAGCTTCACTTCCGATTCGCGGATGCCATGAGAGCCCGAGTTTAGTCCGGTGGAATTTTCCATGGGATCAAATGACGAGATTGAGTTCACCGTATGAGCTGAGGCATCATCATCTTCAGAGGTTGTCCCCTGAAAGAAGAGTGGTTTGTACTGGAACTTGTCTACCTCGTTGGGCCGTTCTAGGTACACCGGCCGTCGTTTGACCCCAACCTCGGGAGCTGCAGGCAAACCCATAGTGCGGGCAGCAACGCCTCTGTGTGGCTCTTGATGGTCTTCGAGGCCCGCTTTACTTGGGATGACTGCCAACGATTCTCGTTTGCTGACGGACACGCTAGTGTCTATGGATCTCCAGTTGCCCGTGTCGTCACTTTCATCGCTGTCGGAACTCATCTTAGTACCATCGGTTCCACCTTGCCATCTAACCTTCGTGCCATCGGTGGAGAGCTCAAATTTAGAGCTAACATCGGCAACAGCATGTCGGATGAACTCCGGTGTAACATTCAGCGTGTGCAATTGCGCCATGCTTGTGAGCAGATTAAGGAACACCCATCCGTCGTCCGGGCTTGACTCGACATCTAAAGTCGCTGTTGGTGATGCGAGGCCCAAGTGCCGAATGTATTCGATATTTTCTGATGGCACCTGCGCGCGATGGAGATCCAAATCGATTGGGCGTGTAGGTCGTTGATCCGGCGTAACACCCCGGCTCCTCCGTGGATCCCGGGACCTGGAGTCCTCGCCATCTGTGCTTTGACGTGATTGTCGACCGGTCAGGTTCGTTTCGCTTGAAGAGTCAATCTGTGATTCTGCACAGCCCAACAGAATGTGAGCCTCTCGCGAGCCTTCTTCCCGCAGGATTCGCCCACGAGTCTCGACAGTCTGTTGTGACTGTTGAGCAGCCAAATTGGCCTCGCTGAGCGAGTCCACTTTCAGTTCCGCATTACTAGGCAGGATACGAGCCTCTCGTACACCTTCCCGACTCGATGGGAATTTGCAGCCGCGAGCTTCAAGCCGAATCCTATCCGCTTGGGCAGCTGATTGAGAGACTTTCTGTTGCTGGTGCGAGAGATGATGTCGGCGTGCTGCCCTTCTGCCTGTGAAGATTTGTTCGAGTCGTCTGACCACTAATCTACTTTTGGCTCTCTCAGACATCGCGAGGGAGTTCTTTGGCACTAAGGTTTCTGGTATGTCATCAAGATAAGATTTCACATTCTGTTGTTTGGAATGGGACTGAGCCTGCCTGTTTTGAGCCTGCCTGTTTTTTTGTAGATGGTCTTGCGACTGCTTTTGCCAGACCCCTGTTTGGCCTGACATGGAAGCATACGCGGAATCGATAGGTTTAGACTCCTTGGAATAAGAGGTCGCAGATGAGGACGGTTTGTGGGTTATCAGAGCTGGAGCAGAGGCTTTGAAATCACCAATATTAAAGAGGGACGTTTCGGGCGACTCTTCACTACTGGAAGCGAAACTCCGCAACATCTCCTCCAACTTGCGTTTACGATGGGCGGCTAGTCCATGGATTCTGACCTCGAACAACTTCTCCTCTTGCAAATGAGAACAATGTAGCCTTTCGTATTGCTTCAGCTTCTTTCTCAGTCTTTTGTTTTGTATGGTTAAGTCGTCGATCACACCACGAAAGTCTTCACTATTGCTTTCGTTCACCTCCATTTGGGCGAGCAGGGACCTTGTTGGGGCAGTGGGCTGGCCGAGGTTTGAAGGGTTGAAGGAGGATCCATCCGAGTGTACAGCACAGGCACTTTCACCACCGGAGTATGCCCTTTCGTTAAGATAGAAGGGTGGATCGCCTAACAACGGGTGAGCAGGTTGCCTAAAATTGGAAAGTGCAGATGCGACAGACTGTCGAGATAGGGGACGTCTTTGGTGCCGGAAGCATTGTTATTGGTGTGGTTGAACCATTTCTCTGCCTTGGCACGACCGCCTATTGCTTCATGTCGTGGCGCCGCTGCAGTTTTTGCTCTTTTCGACGGGCGTGGGTTCGAGGGATGGCAGATCTGACGAACAGACGGTCTGAATTGCTGGGACAGCATTTGGGTTATCACGCAGTCTAGCGGCCTGTCCTTGCCTAGCTTGCCTGATGAGTTTAAACCCAGCAGACCTCCACTTTTTCCTCGTTGCGCCTCCTCAATTGCTTTGCGAAGGGATTAAAGTCTCATTGCTCGGTTTTCTGGAACCCTGCCCATATTACCAGTGTGGCCGGATGGGTAGCGAGAGAATGGAAAGGGATATCAAAAAGGAAAGATGACTAGTAGATCAAAAAGACGGGACGTCGCTGGGTGAAGAAGTAGTATCAATTTTAGGCTCTGGAGGGGTAAGTAGAGTGGTTCAGGGTGCTGGGTGGGTATATATGTTGGCTCTGGAGGGGCAGACAAGGATAAGCAGAATGCTCAGAGGGTTGGATGGATTGGGTAGTTGGGGTGCAATGTAGAGCTGCAGAAAGGGTAAGGGGAGGTGGAGGGGCGGAAGGGGGCATGTCTGGGCGCAGTTGGTTGCTGGGAGATGGAATAGTAGGAGTAGTAGTAGATGGTGGTGGTAATAATAATAAGAATAATAATAATAATAATAATAATAATAATAATAATAATAGTGAGAGGACTTTTGAGGCGGAGAGTGCTCCTTCCCAGACTTTTTCTCTTTTTTCTCTTTTTTTCTCTCGGGAAGGGATGCATCTGGCGGGAGGAAGCATGGGGTGGGATCACTTGGATCGAATAATAATATGCCCTTGGAGTATTATTATTTTCTTCACCCAGGTACCCAGAGTATGTGGGCCAGATTGAATCGATGCTTTTGCTTGAGATGTTCGATCTCGGGCTCTCTTCTTCTTGGAGGTTAATCAACGGTTGACAACTAGCATGCAGATCGGACCAATCAACTTGTGCTTAGTCATTGAGCCTTATAGCCCCATCGACGATTCTTGGACGATTGTCGTTGAATATCCTCAAACTTTATCATCTCTACTTTTAGTCGGCGGTGTGTAACTTTATGAGAGGACACGTATAGCAGTTTCCTTCGATATGAATCCATCATCTACTTCATCATGCTGCATAACAAACAACAACAACAAACAACAATAATAAGCGCGCAAGGATGACTTTAAGGTATCAACCCTTTCCCCATCGCTTTACTACTGACTAGAAGTATTCGCAAGTCTGAGTGAGACCCTTGACTTGTACAAAAACAAGGTAGCTTAAGGGACCTCAGGGATGGTCCAAGATATTTACACAACCCTCCAATTCTTCAGCCAAAAGGCAGTTATCAGTTGCTGCACGAAAAATACCCAGTTGGCAGTAGATATATCATGATCATTACAAGCCTGGATCGAAATCGGATCATAGTCGCCTCATTCCAACAGCCTATATTTGCCCCAATTGTGCCCAATGTGCTGGGCCAGACCATCGGATGACCAAAAGATCCGACAGTACTCGTCGATCAAATCGAAATTTGCACCTACCAAGAGCAAATACAACTGCCTTTCAAATCCTGAAATTCTACCATCGTTTGTCTCGTGGCTAATGGTACGATAATGCGCAAAGTAAATCGACATAAAATGTTACCATTGCATATTCACCAGGTACCTTTCTCGTCGAGAGCAGCTTACCTATGGCAACCTGATCTGGGTACCGTTATGCTGTACATCTAGCGCTCTCATGCTATCCTTTTCTTGGGTAGGCCAATAGCTTTTCCATCAGTTGCAATGCGAGCAGATTGACCCTCCCAATCAGCCCCTGCTTTCATAGTCCGACTCAGCACCATCGCAGTCCACCTGCTTTTCCTAAAATCCAGTATCTGGATTCCTACACATTCGGGCGAGTTTTGTTACTCGCTCGGAGCCGGCTTCTAAAGCCCAGAGGTCCATGCCGTGACCCAATATTTGCACGTCCAGTCGGAAATTTCGTGATGCCGAGATAATCACGGGCTGCGGAATGGTCCATATGACACGGCTCCACCCGTTGCGCACACTCTCAAACAGTTCGTGCATCAGATCTTCCGGAGCCAGAGGGTTAAGCTCAATCTGCGCAGAGGACTCCAACCGACAAGATTGGGAAAGGTATGGAACATCATCAACCATGACTCCGCACACTTGCGGAGAGTTTCATTACCACGAAGACCAAACTCGAGCGGGAAATCAAGACTTCAAGCGGCATCTTCCATGGGGGACTTAACCGCTTCAACCCGTCTGGCGCCAATGGGGGTTTCATTGCTGCGACCGCCACAATTCTCATGCCAGTTTCATAGGTCGATCACGCTTTGCGCGTTATGCTTGGACTAATTCTCTGTCCTGTGATTACGTGGGAGAGCGCCCAATCATGTGTCGCCCGTTTGTCTATGCACCGTGTCGCAGGTTTCAACTGCTTTCTAAAGGTTTCATACACTTTTTACTGGCAACTTCTGACTATACCTACCGTTCTTCTCTACATTGTTCACGTGCGGAGGCACCCATCGCGAGTCGCGCGTTTGTCTGTCCAAGGCTTTTAACGTTTCCGTAAATCCTTCCCAAGATCTCAAACATACCTATGGAAGATATTCCTTGTGCAACCCTACATCGAATATCATAGTATCCCAACCAACGTGCCGTGCCATGTGTTCTTGAGATGAACATTTGACATGTACTTCTGAGTTACCAGTAGGTGTAAGCTTGATAGTGGGATTGCTCACCCACCAATACATCATTTGGTGAAATTAGCAATCTTGCGGACCATGGCATTTCAGATGGGTTCTCCACGTTCCCCCACAACGCGCATATCTGTATCATAGTGAAGCAGGGGCAGTAATGTGATCCGCCGTAATGGCTGCGAAACACTCGTTGATCCGATAGGATTCTTCCATACAGAGTGTGACCGACCAATCCTAAAGTGACTTCTGCCGTTGGGCCAGACTGAAACTGATCTCATCTGCTCATCGACGATGACAATGAAATTTGACGGGAGAGTATACCATGTGCGCAGGCTTCGATTGGAGACGGGTGGTGAGTAACGGCCGAGAAAGTCTTTGGAAACGAGAAGGCACGGCATGGAGCTCTGTAACGCATTTTCAAAACACAATGGCCCCGGTCCCAGAGATTAAGACCTAAGGACCTTGCATAGGGACTCTGAGTGCTATATTCCGTCCCGTGCGAGAGAGATGTATAAGTACAAGAAGTCGCCCAAAATGTCCCTACCATCATCCTCCATATCATCTCCTTCTCGTACATCAACATTCACAGGCAGGACCTGCTCTAATTCAGCTCTTTACACAAATTCATATACCAATAATTCACCATGCTCAGCGTCGCCTTCTTCACCATTCTAGCCCTCGGGGGTCTCAGCGCCTTAACGATTGCCAGTCCAATCGCGCAACAAATTACCCCAAACCTCAACGTCCCCAGTGGTTATCAAGTCGGCTTCGCCACTGTGAGTCCTTCTCTTACGTTTACTTCCCTCCTCAGCTCCGCTTAGCCCAAACCTCGTTTCCTAAACCGAGCTCACCATCAACAGCAAGATTGGGAACCGTCCGGCCAACAAAGCGCCTGCACCATCGGCGGCAACGTCTGCAGAGCCCCAACACCTCTCTTCCCCAGCACCGCCGGACCCGATCAGTTGCCCGCCGGCGTCTATGCAGCGGCCATGGTGGGACTTGGGCCCAACGATTGTACCGTCTGCGGGACGTGCTACAGCATCATCTCATCGGGCACGCCGTATTGCGACCCCAACGGCCCCGGTTGCGCGTAAGTATATCACGCCCATACATACATACATACATACATACATACATACATACATACATACATATTTATTCCGTGCCCCCCCCCCTTTTTTTTCTTTTTGCAACGCTGACTGACGGCTTTCTTTTCTTTCCGGATACAGCGTTCCCAGCGGACCGGTAGAGCAGGATGGGCCCTCGCAAATTAAAATCTTGATCACGAACCATTGCCCCGATTGCACGATGATCAATGTCAACGGGCAGGTCCAGGGACACTTTGATATCAATCAGGCGCCGGCGGGATGGGATAATCCGAGGATTTACTATAGGCAGCTGGATGATTCGGAGTGCATGTAGTGGATTGGGCGCTTTTTTTGAAGGCCCCG
This sequence comes from Xanthoparmelia taractica, assembly GCA_033085395.1. Classification (NCBI taxonomy): domain Eukaryota; kingdom Fungi; phylum Ascomycota; class Lecanoromycetes; order Lecanorales; family Parmeliaceae; genus Xanthoparmelia; species Xanthoparmelia taractica. The sequence goes on along the minus strand of MU853182.1, from coordinate 125,364 downwards.
AGGTTCGAGGGACGTCCGTCCTGGCTGTGCAACCCCCCCCCCCCCCCTCATCTTTTGAACTTTGAACTTTGAGCGTTCTCCTGGTTTGAGACTTGCTGGTCTGGTTCCTTTTCCAAGAGTCGGGGTCTAGAGGAGGCTTCGGACTGATTTCGTTTCTTTCTTTCTTTCTTTCTTTTTTCTTTTCTTTTTTTGGGGGGGGGGGAGGGGGGGCGCTCATGTCTCGCTGGTTGAGATTTTTGGGATCGTTTCTGTTCGCGTGTTGGATGTTGGAGGTGGAGATGGAGACGGAGACGGAGACGGAAGATCACGTTCTTTCTTTTTTTCTTTGTGTGGGTGGGGTGTAGTTTGTAGGTTATGATGAGGAGAGTAGGCGTGGTGTTTGGCAGACAGAGAGAGAGAGAGAGAATGGCACATAACGGCGTTCATGCATGGGCGAAAGATAGTGCTGAGCACAGTTGAGAAGCCAAGTGTCCGTGCTGAGGGAGGAGACACAGTATGGGAAGCGAAGCTCTGTATGCGACTGTGACTGCGTGTTGCAACATACACGAATAAAAAAGACCATTAGTTACCTCAAGACGGTTGCAACCAACCGATTTCATATATTCCGGCCAAACCTAGCAGCCCGTAGATTTTTACAAAATAGATAGCCACCGCCGTCGCCAAGGTAGGTATGCAAATTCGCTGCCCAAAACGCCACCATGCTCCTTAGTATGGGTGCATGCATGCATGCTATACATACATACATACATACATACACGTCCGTACGTACGTATAACCTCCAGTATCCATCTCACGAAAACCGTAGGAACCCAGTATCCTACGAAAACCGCAGAAACCCCTTCCACCTATTCAGCACGCTCTGAAACCAAGACCGCTTCGGCGCCTCGGTGATCTCCTTCAATAGCTCATCGTAGTATTTGGGATTCGAGGCCGGTTTCATCATCTTTTCGGATAAGGGGTACTGTTTTCGCACCAAAAGCACCACGCCTCATATCAGCCTATTGCTACAAACAGATCTTTCTCTCTAAAAGAGGATACGCAGGACTGATCTTACGTACCTGCTTCATATACCTGTTCTCGAGAAACGAATAGAGCACGTTGACCTGTTCCAGCTCGCCCTTCTCATCAAACGCTACCTTGGTCGGCACCATCGCTTGCGCTTGATTGGATACGACGTTTTCTTCCGGGGATGTAGTGGGTGGGGGTTTGAGACGAGCTTCTATGCGGCGGTGGAGGGCTTTTTGGAAGGAGATTTCGGGGCGGAGGAGGTCGGGGGGCCATTGGGTGAGGATGCGTTGGTAGTGCTTGTTTATGATCTGTTTGTGGGGTATTGGGTTATTAGGGTAGTCAGGGGGCGGGGAGGACTCATGATAAAGGGGAGGGAGGTTTCGTATCTTACAGATTTGGCCATTGTTGGGGAGGACGGTGGGGTGAGTTTTCGCGGGGATGAAGTCGTAGTCGCAGTGTATGTTTCTTGCTAAGAAATCTCCTCCCGGCCTCTAGACGCCCGATTGGGGTTCGGGTGGGCGCCGCCCTAATGTCACTCATTCCAGGAGCCAATATTGTTTCCAACTTCATTTTATAGTACGTAGAAGAAGTATGCAGATGTCATGTGGACCGGCATGACTCGGAAGCCCTGCGATCGGCGAGTTTCTGTGGTGAGTCACTGCTAGCCTCGTCAGTCTATGCGTTATGATGAGGCATCGTACTTGTACATTTGAGGTGGCATAAAACTCGCAGTGAGCTCCCTACAGATTGGACGACCAAGCCGCAGGGTGGCACAAGTGGGGTAGTTGATACAGAGTGTACTTTAGCCCTTGCTCGTTAAGGGCAGCGGTAGTGGCTTCGGTAGAGAGAAGAGCGTTGAATCTCTACCCGCATTGGAATGATTGGATGGCGAAAAGCTTGGTGCGGAGCTATCTCCCACTTTCTTCCTCTGCTCAGACGGGCTGCGGGCATTGTTCCGGGAGCAGACATATCCTACTTCTATGCATATGCGACTCACCCGGGCTAAAGCGGATACATGTGCAGAGACTTTATCCCGGGATAGAAAAAAACATATGCCCTGTGCAAAAGTAAATGATTCCTCCCATTTCCCCTACCATTGTCGGCCGCGACACACTGGAGTGAGATGGGAAAGCGTGGAGCCCAGACCATACATCCACACTCGACACCGTCAAACAACTTGGACAATCTCTAGCTGATCAGGGCATGATGGCTGAGGCGGAGAGGATCTATCAGTGGGCACTCAAGGGCACTCAAGGGAAGAGATTAAGCTTTGGTCATACAGTAGTGATCACTAGGAGTTGTGGGCATTCTACGTAATACCTACAGAAATGAAAGCATTCGTGTAATACCATTGCGTTATCCTCCTGATTACCCCTGACGTAATTTATGACTGACGTAGATAGGAGACGTGTCTGCCCTTGAAAAGGGCTTCAAGGGCTTGAATCTCTCTCACCATCCTACTCTGCTTTCAAGATTTGATACAACATTATTGAGCAACGATGTATGAACCGGATATTGTCGAACTGGCTAGCATCAAGTATCGTGTTCTCCATGTCTTACCCTTCTCATCGTTGCTTTCGGTGTCGACAATGTTGCTATATCTTGCATTCCGTGTCAGATCCATGGTTTCCACTTACAATGATGGCGCTAATTTCCCCGTGATGTTCAATTCTGTCCTTTACTTCGTTACTGAAATTGGTCTATTCGGTGAGTATTGCACATGTAGTGGTCCCCCCAGTAAGAATCTGGTTGACCAAAGGTCGTATAAGCCCCTGGATTCTTCAATCATCTCTTGCGATGCCTCGCCATGCATGGACGGAACAAAGCTCGACGTCTCAGGCTCTTGGATAAAGATGACCCACCACGTGTGGACCTCTTCATCACATGCGCCGGTGAAGACCACGACACCGTCATGAACACTGCCGAAGCCGCGTGCGCCCTCGACTATCCAGCTCATCGATTACGCGTAATCATCCTCGATGATGCACCCTCGGAAGATCTTTCCAAGTCTATGCACGCGCTAACCGAAACGAGGCCAAATTGCTTCTACACCAGTAGAGTCAAAGGCAAGGATCATCACTTCAAAGCAGGCAACCTCAACTATGGTCTTGAATATGTCACATCGTTGCCGGGAGGTCCGGCAGAATACATCGCAGCGCTCGATGCCGACATGATACCAGATCCGCAGTGGCTTCGCGCGCTACTGCCACATATGTTGACAAACGAGAAGATCGCTCTTGCACAGCCGCCTCAGGTCGGTCCCCGCTCTCCACGTTATGTTCAATCACCCCTTCATCGCGGATACTGACTATATGAAGCGCTTCTACGACGTACCATCAGACGACCCGCTGATGCAGGGCCTTGACGTCAACTTCAAGGTCACAGAACCTCTGAAGGAGACGATAGGCAGTACGTGGTGTGGTGGCTCGGGATATATCCTACGGCGTGCTGCGTTGGAAGACATTGGAGGGTTCCCTACGGAGTCCGTAGGCGAGGATATGTGTTGCAGTAACATCCTCCTCGGCAGAGGCTGGGACGCAATATATGTCGACGAAACGTTACAGTGCGGTCGAGTGCCCGAATCGTACAAAGCCCACGTGAAGCAGCAGTCAAGATGGGTGAGTCTTTGATCCATCTTGGGCTCGTAAGCATTGCAGCTGACAGTTCCCAGCACGTGGGTCGCCTACAGACCGCAGTTGCGATGCGTTTCTATTTGTATGGAGAGTATGCCCAGAAAATGAATCTGCGTCAACGCGCGGTTGGACTGATCTACGTCCTTCTGTCGCTATGCAATCTCATCACCACAATCGGGATGGTCACTTTGCTCATTTCCATTTCCTCCGGATTACCGTTGATTGCCTACAAGAGCGAAGCGGATTTCCACACACTTATCCAACTGGTCTGTGTATGCGTCATCACTGAGTGGCTCGATGATTGCGTCGTAGCATTGCTTACCGGATATCGCATTGCTATATCTGAAGGCCACATCAATTGTTGGATTGCCCCCTGTAAGCAGCATTATCGAGCTCACCGTCAATGGTTTTGCTTATGTATCTTTAGACCACGCAGCAGCTCTCGTACAAGCCTTCTTGCCCAAATGGCTGCAAAGCAAGACGTTTGAGTTTACGGCGTCGGGCTCCGTCAGCGATTCGAAGCAAAAGGAGATGGCCGGTCACAACACTGGAGGACTGCGTAGGGTCCTGAGGACACTTCGGACAGAGAAAGTCGGCTTCCACGCCGCCTACATCATGCTCTGCGGCGCTGGTCTGGTTCGAAGCTGCAGTCTGATTTTACACCGACCACACTCGACCCTCAACACACTGGCGCTCGACTTCCTAGTTCGGATCGGCTGGCCACCCCTCCTCTGGCTTGTCTGCTTGAATGCATTTACCGTCCCAATACGCTGCGCTTTCCGACCACCCACAATCCCGAATCGAGCACAACAGCTGAAAAAGGACCCGGTTCGTCGAGCCTCGTATCCACAGCACGTGAGCGAGGCTGGAGAGGAAAAGACCTTGGGTAGCCAACATCTGTGCTATTCTTTGATTATGGTCTACGTTTTCCTGCTATTTGTCTACACTTTGCGGTTTGCATAGCGCTGGAGATACGAAGAATTTCCGTTCGGGTACGACGCACATCTACTCGAACAGTAGAGGGGAAGGACTGGAAGTGGCGAGACGGTGAATTCTACTCTCAAACACGTAGAGACACTGACAAGTCAACAATCACGACTCTGAGGGAATAGGAGACTTTATGCAGCGACTTTGATACACAGACTTATATACACGGTGCTGGTATGGCTTGTTTTTGTCTATTTTCTGATAGCGCTATTAGCGATAGGTTTAGAGTTGCTATTCTCTGGCAATTCTTAATTCGAATCCTTTATTTCTTCATCGACGAAAGATTTATCGTATAAGAGCGAACGTCTACTAATATGAATAGTATTAATATAATTATATTACTTGCATTAAATTCGCTATCTAATCTTTCGTATTATTAGTTTTGGCGACCATTATATCTTGCCAAGCCTTGCATCTGGTGGCGTCGGCGGATGACATTTCGACTCCGCCCGCTAAACAACGAACCTCCTGGAAAAAGCATTTCCCCTTAGCACGACTGGATCGATCTGAGCCATTTACAACACCCTATACATAACATCTCCATCCTCACTTTTCTCCTGGCTGGTATAGAAAAGGTTGGAGTGAGCCTCACAATGGGCTCACAGAAATACGAAAGGGTGAGTTTCTTGCGACAGCATACCCCTGTGTTACCACTTCCCGCCTTGCCAGAGATGCTGACGTTCATCACCCACAGGTGTCCGCAAACGACGAGGAAGGTTGTCAAGATACTCCTCAGAGACATTCAACCACAGAGACCATTCCTTCTTCTCCGCCGCCTTCATTTCGCTCGCGCGCGTCATCTCCATCATCCCGACACCTACTTTCCGAAGACCCTATAACAACAGAAGCCGAGAGAACACTGGCGGATACTTTCGATGACGGATCAGATTCAGATGACGATGGCCATAATGAAGGAGACGACCGTCAGCGCCTGATGCGGGCTAATACCCATCAATCCGATTCGGAGCAGCGAACTGTAAACGATGGTAATGGTCCGAACTTGCCAGGAGCTGTCACAAGACTTCCAGTCGTGGCACCTCCAGTCTCATCCAATGTACCAGCCAGACCCTACACAGGCGCTTCACCCTTCTCCACCTACTCCCACTCCAATGACGGCGTATTTGCAAATCTTGATGCAAAGCCAGAACGAGGTGAGAAGCTGGAGGAACAACCACCGGTAAGCACTTTCATTGCGATACGTCTTCGATGGATTTGTGCTAACACTGTTCCAGTCCTACGAGGCCGCCGCTGCGGACGCCACACCCCCTTACTGGGAAACCACCATTCTAGCACCTGGCCACCTTACATCGAGCGACGAAGTATACGTCGACGGCCTTCCGGTCGGCTCCCTTTTCAGCTTCGTATGGAATGCCATGATCAGCATGTCTTTCAACCTCGTCGGTTTCCTACTCACCTACCTCCTCCATACCACCCACGCTGCAAAGAACGGTTCCAAGGCCGGTTTAGGCATTACCCTTGTTCAATACGGATTTTACATGCGCGGTGGCAGATCTACAGTGCCTCCTCCTACAACGGGTCAAGATCCGGCCTTCACAGCACCGCAGGATCCAAATAGTCACGACTTCGACCCCAATGCCGTCTCTGACAGCGCAGCTGCTGCGGCCGCTGCAGCTATTGCAGATTCTTCGCAGCAAGCGGCAGCGAGTGGTGCAACCAGTGTCGCAAATAGCGACTGGCTAGCATACGCATTGATGATTGTGGGGTGGTTCATACTCATCCGGGCAGTCAGCGATTTCTTCAAAGCAAGGCGGCATGAACAATTGGTATTGCAAAGTCCAGATCGTGGACTCAACGTTCCTGTCGTCGCGGATACTGAGAGACCTGAGGAGGTGGTTTAAGGGTTCCGTGCGACGGCGCATTTCGGAACGGCTGAGTAAGAGTGTGGGTATTGAAGGGTAAGCAAGGCATTGATGAAGCATTTTGTTGTACAACTTTGATTATTTATCATGAATATCTCCACCTTCAGCTTGCTGTCTCTCACAGTGTTGCCAAGGTGTCAAACCCGAGCTCTTTCTACATCCGGTTACCCCTGCGATCAAGTATCTTATCCGGCCTCGGATGATCGCCCAACTTCGTCACTTTGACGAGGCCGAGTTTCTGACTTTGAACTCCCTTATCACCAATTTATTTCCTTGCTTCTTCATGCCCATGCTTTATTAGCAACTATCGTTACCGTGCCCGTGACTGCCTCATGTCTTCAAAAGCAATGGCGTTGCTGCGCTCGAGCCAACGACTTCCTACGCCCTTAATTGATAGCATCTTGCACAGATCGGGTGCATTGACACGTTGGTTTTCGCAATCATGTCGTATGAAGGCCACAGTCGGCCTGGATGCCATTGACGCGAGTAAAGGCGATCGCGAACGGGTCGTTATCCTGGGCTCTGGCTGGGCTGGTGAGTTGACGGTTGGCTCGGAGAAAGCCTTTCTGCTCTCTTGACAAATCGCATGCAGGTTACGTCCTCTCTCAGCGTCTCTCCGCCAAATATCAGACCCTTGTCATATCGCCCCGCTCCTACTTCGTCTTCACTCCCCTCCTTACCTCCACAGCGACCGGTACCCTCGAATTCCGAACTGCACTTGAGCCTGTGCGCTCAAGACGGAAACCGAATATTGAGTTCATGCAAGGCTGGGCAGATGACGTGGATTTTGGGCGAAAGATGGTTACGGTTGAAGAGAGTGTAGTGGACTCACACCAGGGTGAGGCCATGGTTGGGGACAGGCGTGAAGACCACAGCAGCGCTGAGCTGAAATCGGAGAAGAAAGGCTTGCGTAAAGAGGGCAAGAGGTGGGAGGTATCATACGATAAATTAGTGGTTACCGTGGGTTGCTACTCCCAGACATTTGGCATCAAAGGGGTCAAAGAAAATGCCTTTTTCATGAAAGATGTTGGAGACGCACGACGCATACGGAAGCGAGTGCTTGAGTGCTTTGAGATTGCCAGTTTGCCAACGACAAGCGATAAGCTCCGTAAGTGCACATTTCAGAGCCAATCTCCCCAACCGTTCCTTGGCTTTGAGGCAATAAACCCAGGTTGTAAGACAGACTTTGGGGTTGAAAACGCTCGCCAGAACAAAGAAGCCACGCTTACTCTGAAACATGCAGGTGAACAGCTTCTGTGCTTCGCAGTCGTAGGCGGCGGGCCTACGGGCATGGAGTTCGCAGCCGAACTCAGCGATCTGGTTCATCAAGACCTTAGCAAGCTCTACCCAGCTTTGGCACCTAAAGTGCGCATCGCAGTCCACGACGTTGCGGATAAGGTTCTCAGCATGTTTGATGACAAACTCGCCAAATACGCAATGGAGACATTCCGCCGCGAAGGCGTCGATGTGAAAACCTCACACCACGTCCAAGAACTCCGCCTAGGCCTTCCGCATACCGGCTCCGATGAGAATACGGATGATATAGTCGACTCGCAAGGCTGCTACACGCTCACGACGAAGGAAGATGGTGAAGTAGGCGTCGGCCTGTGCGTCTGGAGTACAGGAAACATGATGAATCCCTTTGTGCAAAAATCCCTCGACAAAACCTACGGCTTTCCATCCGCCTCCGCGTCCATCACCGACGGCAAATCACCCGACGAGCTCAACACGAACGATTGGATGATAGAGAAACACCCCAGAACCGGCGCCATCATCGTCGACGACCGCCTCCGCGTCCAACTCCACTCCAAATCCTCCTCCTCCTCCGAGGGGAAACCCGCTTCCTCGGCGACAATGACGGACGTCTTTGCTTTTGGCGACAACGCCATGATTCGCGGCGCCCAGCTGCCCGCTACGGCGCAGACGGCTTCCCAGCAGGCGTTATGGCTGGCGAAACGATTGAATAAAGGCGATTTGGACAGCCAGCGTTTCACGTTTAAGAATATGGGCATCATGACGTATTTGGGGAGTAATAAGGGTTTGGTGCAGACGGAGGGGTGGTTGGGGGATGTGAGTGGGAGGGTCGCGTGGTTGATTTGGAGGGGGGCCTATTTAACCATGAGTGTTAGTTGGAGGAATAAGATTTTGATTCCGGTTTATTGGTATGTTCTTTTCAACTGGTCTTCTGTTTTTGTGGTGATGGGGAGGGGATGGAGATGGAGGCGTTCGTGGAGATGGATAGATGGATTTAGCTAATTTGGGTGTGGTGATAGGTTTTTGAATTGGGCGTGGGGGAGGGATATCACGAGGTTTTGAGGAAATGTGTTGTACCTCTCTCTAATGTTAAGGGTAGGCAGGGTAGGTCTGCTTCTTTCTTGAAGTTCGAGTTGGGGTCATATATCCACTCACTATGATCGATTATTGGGGCTTCGACTTTGACGGCATGATTGTTTTTACGCTGCAGTCTTGCTTTGAACCATGCACTCTCCTCACAGACAACAACGACTCTCAATCTAAATCTTTTAGTGCAATTTGATCTATAATACGAGCAATGAAAGACGCAAATTGAGAAATGCGGCCAATGGAGCAATGCTGGGTGGCCCAGCTGGTGTGCGATCTTTGCACTTGAACTATAAAAGAGCTTTCCCAGCGTCCTTTTTTCTCCGAGTCAGTTTGGCAAGATCCCTTCCCCCTCCCCAACCGCAACCTGGCTAGCCTATCACTTCCAGCGGAATTTGTTGTTGGGTAATATCAGTGAAATGTTTCGAATGAAAAGCGCGCTTACTGCTGTCATGGGGTGAGATTCCAACCCTCTCTCTCTCTCTTCACTGTCGCATTCCTTTGGAAACTGCTCTCTTCCATGGGGCGAAGGGAAGAAAGAAGGAAAGAGAAGGCACAAATAAGAAAAACAGAAAATGTGATGGAATGTATCCACCACCACCACCACCACCACCACCACCACCACTCCCCTCACTGCATCCTCCCCCTACTTCCCCTTCCCCTCCCGGTCCTCACCCTCGCCCTCAAAAACCTCCAACTCGTCCCCGCCTCCATTCTCAACAACAACACCATCACTCTATTCCTCTCCTCCGCATCATATCATCATCCTCCAGCTAGACCCCCTCGTTGTTCCTTCCCTTCTTTCATTCGTTCATTCATGCATTCATACTGTACGTACCAAAGTAGCCAGCCATATCATCTCATATTATATATGTCCTCGACTTTTTGTCCCCAACCAAACAACCAACCCACCCAAGACACTGAAAAGAAGCCAGGTAGGTTCGGAGCCGCGGAAGGTGAAGGGAGGGAGGGAGGGAGGGCCCTTGCTTTCTTCCACGTTTGCCAAGGTACTTGGATATATTCCTGAGATACATACGGGAAATGTCGGACAGAGCGCTTGAGGGGCTATGGGTGGGTTATCGCCTTTGTGCTGGATCAGTTTTGGCTGTTTTCCTGATAGCCACCTTGAGTACCTTTGCTTTTTTTCGAAATGAACAGGCACGAAAGTGGAAACGGCACATGCATACTTGACACAGCGACGCAAGAATGAATGAAAGTCCGAAAAGAGCACATCTCCCAAGCATATCAATCAATCAATCAATTACATCCTCCCCACAGAGACAGTCCCGAAGACCCCTACCTACCTACCTATACCCTCACACACGCGAAACCTCACTCACGGCGCACTACTAGCCGATCGCGTCCGCACAATCCACTCCACCAACCTCATCGACCCGGACCGCGCCCTGCCTCGTTCTCGTTCTTCCGCTTCCACCCTCTCCTTTCTCGTCTCCTGCTTCTTACCAACACCACCGCTCTGCCCCTTTCCTTGCCCCTCGCCCTTGCTCTTGGCGCTTTGGGCTGCGGTTGGAGCGCTGCGTTCGTCTTTGTGGTTATGATTATCAGGATTGTTATTGTGATTGTTACAAACGTGATCATCGTCCGTCTCGGATTCCTCGGGTTGAGGACTCGCAACACCCAGTTCCTTGAAGCTTGTGTAGCGGCGGTCTGAGGAGTTGGGGAGGCGGGAGGGTGGTCTTTGGGGGCGGTGCGTCATTGTTGGGTTTTGTGTGTTGGCTTGCTTTTGTTGGGTTTTTGGACTGCTGTGTGTTTTTATTTGGACTGCGTTTTGTTGTGGATGTTGTTTGGTATGTAAGGGATGTGGATGTGGATGTGGATTGGAAGTATTTGGAAGATGCTAACGTCCGTGCTGGGCTTTTTATTAGAGTTGAGAAGGGGGGGGGGAAACAATGGGCAATGGGGACATTGGTATTGTTTGTTTCCTTTCTTGGTTAAGAGAGGGAGAAAGAAAGAAAGGGAAGAGAGAGAGAGAGAGAGAGAGAGAGAGAGAGAGGGCATTGTGTCGTACAATCCTCCATATCCAAGTGTCGACTCTCGATACTTTCTTTGTGTCAAAGGCTATTGTATGTATGTGCGCATTTGCCGTCTTTGTTTGGACTCGAGCAGAAAATGCCAGAAGCAGCCTTCATCGCTTTCGACGGTTTTCCTTTCCTTGTTGTAGAAAGCGTTCCTTCGCCCGGCGGTGCTTCTTCCGCTTCTCCTCACAGCAAGGCGAAATGGTGTTGCCAAAGACTCTCCAATCGAAGACACAGAACAGACCGTCTTCGACGGCCAGCAACCTCCAGTGGAGAGGCAGGAAAGCGGAAAGATGGATAAGAATAAGCCCTTAAGGATACGTACGCTCTGCATCAGAGATGCGATTGAGAGAGTGTTTGTTTTGAGTATTGGCACTGATATACAACCTGAAAGGGGTTGATGTCTCTCCTTAACTGTCACACGCTTTTCAACGTCAAACGGAAAGCAGGAGCATAAACCACGCGGACGACATGGCCGAATCTATGCCACATGATAGGCCATTAAACTTCTTCGTCTTCACGCATGTTATGTTCCAACTCCCCCAAAGACGTCTTGGTACAAGGATTCCATCATTATAAATGCGCCTGCAGCCCTCGTTTGCCCGTGGTATCATCGCTTCCGATATGGAAAGGAGAAACTCCATCTATCCCATTCTTCCATATGACCCCCCACGACTATACCCAAGTGAGAACGCTCGCGACAAAAAAGACGAGAAATCCTTTTTACTGATACTGCCCATTATACCTTACATCATCCTTCGCCTCCCTAATCCTTCTATGCAACTCCGTCCCCAAGAAATCATAGCCGGGATCAACCTTGCAGAACGGATGCTGGTTCAACAGCGTCTCCGCCGTCGGCCTCTCACCCGGATCAATCTCAAAACATTCCGACATAAAAGCCACTGCCTCTGGGCTCACCGAATCACTCACATCATCCGGAATGGGCGGAGCCTGGTTGGACCCGAGTTTATAAATGGCACCAATGGTTTCCTCTTTGCTCCAGGGTCGGCGGCCAGCGAACATTTCCAGCACCACGCAGCCTAGAGACCAGATGTCTACTTTGGCACTGTACCCTTGACCTTCGGAGCGGACGACCTCGGGCGCCATCCAGAAAACCGAGCCTTGCATGCTATTTGTTATGTCATTGCCGTATATGTTGTCGGTCTTTTTGCTGATGCCAAAGTCGGAGATTTTGCAGGTGCCGTCGACATCGAGCAGGATGTTATCAGCTTTGAGATCGCGGTGCAGGACGCCTTTGTCGTGGAGATAGGCGAGACCGTCAAGAGTTTGACGGGTCAGGGAGCGAACGAGGCTCTCTTCGAATTTGCCATTTTTGCGGAGACAGCTGCCGACACTACCACCGGAAATGTACTCGAGGAAAATGGAGATGGAGAATTCTTTCCGTTCGCAACCGAGATACTGCACGATGTTGCGGTGCTCAAGATGCTGCATGGTGTCAATCTCTTGATCGAGCGCCGCCACCATTTCCTTCATCTTGTCTTTGTCTTGGCCCGCTGCTTTCTGGTTGACCTCGACTTGCTTGACCGCCAACAAGTCTCCAGTTGTAAGGTTGATGCCTAGGTACACTCTCCCATAGCTGCCTTTGCCAATCAATTGACCCCTACCAATTTGAAATGAATTGATGCCGGGTGGGAGGTCTTTTGGAACCGCTTCAATTAGACTGACTCTGCTCCCCCTACCCGGCTTCACCATGTTGATTTTCGCTCCGAACATTTTCGTACTTCTCCGGCGCAGAATTTCGGCTGACTTTGAGCTTGTTGATACTTGAGTATTCCTTTTGGACGAGCCTTCGTAGGCTCCACGGGCCACCTCACGGATAGACTTCATTCGGCCCAGACCTCCGCTCTTACGCACACTTCGCTGGGCCATCGACTGTATGGTAGCTCTACTCTTCAGTGTAGAATCCTCAGACCCCAGAGTCTCCGGCTCCTCCGCTATGGATTCTGGACGTACTCGATCGTACAGCGATGTCCTAATCACACGTTGTGCTTGTCCTGATGGAGCAGCGACATTGTCCATGGGATTAGACTCAACGCCAGCATCAGGAGACACAGGTGGCGAGCTGACGAGGTCTTCTACAACAGGCTGATCTAAGTCGAGGTTCGGGAAGAAAGCGTCAAGGTTGTTCAGTAGATCCTCTGCTGGTGGACGATTGGCCCAAACGTCATCTCTGGCGAACGATTGCCGCCTGGCCAATTTCGCTGGATCGGGGTAATCGGCCGACGTCGTAGCGGACGTGGTCGAATTGGGGTTGCTAGGTCCAACAACCGGGCGACCTTCATCGTCAAGATCTACTGTATCACTTGATCGCGCAGTGGACGTGCTCGCAGAATTTTCGGGGTCCTTGAATGTGACAGATCGTCCTTTCATTAGTCGGCGCTGATTACCTTCCGTGTTTACAGTCAGTGTTGGTCGCCTTTGTGCTCCTGACTCATCCTCTGATACAGAAGACTTCTTGGTCACAGTCTTTGCAAGAGGCTTCGCGAAGAGTCCATCGTCAGAGTCGTCTGATTCCTCTTGTAGGGCAGGCTTCTGGTCGAAAGTGACCTCACTTTCTTTGAAGGAGAAGGCAGGACCGTAAGACTTGGGCCGTCCAAATACCGAGCCTTTGCGAGACGGAGGATATCGAGAGCTCGGACTAATAGACGGCGATGGCTCACGCCGCATTCTTTCGACAGACGGATTCTTGGGCATCTGCGTCTGTAAGGCTAAACTAGGCTTCCGGCCATTTACATTTTCTATATCATCTTCTTCATAGTCAGGAACGGTAAATTCAATGTCCTTTTTACCGTACATGAAGCGGGGACTTTTGGGGGACCCACTTGGACTGCTTTTGCTGGACCCGGTTTGCCCAAAGCCAACGTTCTGCAGAGCCGGGGAAGCCTTCCCGCTGTCATTCGAGGTTCTGGTGGACATATTCCGTCTGGATCCAATAGGTTTCCCAACGGTAGAGGCCAATGCCGCTCCGATACCAGCGCTGACTGATGGGGTAGCCGCTACAGCCTTTCGACGGCCTCGTTCTTCCGTCTCTTCAGCGATTGAATCTCTTAATGACCTTCTTTTCGTGATATCAGACTGGCTGGATATTGATGACCGGAGCGAATCGCTAGTTCTCTTGCTTAGTGAATTAGCCTTCTCTAACATAACAGATCCTGGAGGAGGCGCTGGCGGCTTTCTGAGCGGTACTAGAGGCTCGGGTTTCTTGTCTTCGTATGGTGATGTTCGAGGAGAGTCGAAATTGATGACACCGTCTCGTTTAATGCTGGCAGATGCTACATCGATGGGGGAAGGCTCTTTCCCTGCCTTTGCTTGTCGTCCTTGTTGATACAATTTGCCCTTATTCTCCACATTCTTCTGGTGTTCTTCGTAAGCGGCTTGTAGCCATCGGCCCCATTCAGCGTCTGATACTGTTCCATTTTCGCGACTAAGTTTTAGGGATTGCAAGTGATCTTTTGCCGAGATTCCAGGGGGGATTTCAGGCACAAGGTTGGGGCTACTATTTGCGGGTTCGAAAGGTTTTTGCACATCTCTTGGAGTAGCACTGTCGGCCTTCAGCGTGTTCTGCCTCGAGTTCATCGGCGGCGACCTTGAACGAACTTGGCCGTTGGTCTTCAATCGTGTGTAGCTGTCATCATCCAACGCTTTTCGGGGGAAAAGGCTCCCTGCGGGTGGCGTTCCTAATGGAGACATGCCAATGCCTAGACCCGCTGAAAGCGGTGGTATCAAAGCGGCTGACGTAGGGCCTCGCCTTACAAAAAGCTTCAAACTGCCGGCAGAATCTGCTCTTGAGGATTTGGACAGAACTAGCATCGAATCAGATAGAGGCTCGTCGTGCTCGATCTGGCCAGGCTCTGTGAGGTAGATCTGCGCAATGTCTGCATCCGTATAATTGAGGCTTCTGCAGATCGCTTCCCGTAATGATTCGGCAGTTTCAGCTTCGGTAATGTCGACTAAGCGGTAATTCCATTGATCAGGAGTTACCATAACGTATTTCCTCCCACCACTCGCACGAGGAAATGCTCGTTCCCGAATAGCAATCCTTTCGTGGTCTGACATCTGGGTAGACGCAGATGAAGGTCTTTCAAGCGACGTACTGCTGTTGTTATTGTTGCTGCGAGCAAAAGGTAAATTTGGTGGAATGTATCGATAGTTCAGAGGGCTCGTAGGTGATTCCAAAATATGATCCTCAGGCGATGGATGTGATGAATCATCTTTCTTTCGCTTCCGAAACCTGTCTAGGAACCCTCTAGTGAGCTCTTTTGCACTTACGGGGGTTTCATCGTAAGTTTGCTTGCCAGTAACCTCAAGGTTCGGAGGTCGGTGAGTTTCTTGCCCATTTCGTCCCTTTGAAGTCACGGAATCGTTGCTGCCTGTCTTGCGATGACCGTAGCGACCATGCGGAGGAGCCGAAAGAGTACCACTGCCGGTAGAAGAAGCAAGGACGGCATGTTGGGTTGCAGGACTACTGCTCTGAGGGCTAGCATCATAGCCAGAGCGAGTATCGCCAAGAAAAGTAGGTCCTGTGCCAGTCTCACTAGAAGCACTAGGGCTATGACGTTTGGATGCTGCGTCGTTTATGCCGTTCAAGATACCTCTGGTGAGACCCGCCCTCTGATTGGTCTGAGACATCTCTGCAAGACCTTGCTCGCTGGTGGTAGCGCCACTGGGCGTGTAGCATTGCATTGGCAGCGTGCTACTGCGCGGTTTGGAGAGCATGCGCGGATTGAGCCCAGGGACGGGTGACCGGAATTGTTTTCCCGGACTGTCTTCGCCACCTCCGGCGGTACTTGGTGTAGGGGCAAAGCCATCTTGACGACCAAGATTTGGCGAGTTTTCCAGTCCTCCATCCGTAGATGCACTTTGCAGTATGTGTCCAGACTCGCGACGTGCATGACCCTGTTTGACACCATCTGCTCCCTCCGCAATCCTTCGCACCAGACGTCGGATCCGCTTTCCTTCATCTCTTTCCCTGACTTGGTCCCATTTTGTACCACTCTTAGTACATTCACGTGCCAGTCTCGGGTAGACCACCTGATGCATCATCCCAAGGTTTCCTCTGCCATTGTTGCCGCGTCCGAGGTCTAGAAAGTCTGCCCCATGCAAATCCAAGCCTTTGAATGTTTCCTGCCAGTCGTTCGAAAAGCCGTTCGCAGCAAGCCAGATGAGGACGCGGTCCAGCGGCCACTGGAGACTTGGATCGCCTTGTGATGCAAGCCCAGAATTGTTGCTGCTCGAATGACGATGCCCTGTAATAGGAGGCCCGTCTTGGGTAGCAGAGGCTGGGGTCTGAGCGGCGGTGTTCGGAAGACTAGGAGGATGATGACGGGTCAGAGGTGTTTGAGGCATAGAAGAGTTGCCCGCCGGCAATTCATTGCCAGGCGAGATGGCTGATGTAGGCCCATTGAAGAACCTCTGATCGGCTAGCATTTTCGCTTCTGCGGCTGAGTACGAGAAACTATCATCACGCTGGAAGACTGGTTCATGATGACCCGAGTACAAGGCAGGAATACCCACACCTGGACCGAACGAGTCTCCACCCGGTATGTACGTCGCTGATACTACAGCTTCATTCTGAGGAGGTGGAGGAATGGCTAGAGGTGCTGGTTGGTTGTTCCGATACGCAGGGTGCTGAGAGTATTGACTTTGTTGACCTTGGAATTGACTGGGACCTAGAGGGGGTGGTGGGGGCAGGTACCCTTGCTGGCGCCCCCAGGCTGCCCCTCCCCACAGGCTCGTAGAACTGTTCGTGACTAAGGGAGGTGGACCCGGTGGGGGAGGCAATACCATTCCATGATTTGAGCTGTTCATTGCAGGTGGACGAGGTGGTGGGGGAGGTAGCGAGATGATGTGATTTTGTTGCTGCGGCTGAGGCGGAGGTCCAGGAATATAAGGCGGCCTTGAATCCATGATTAGAGGATTTGACGGAAATCTCTGCCCTTGTATGTATTCCAACGGAACCTGATTCCTTGGTCCTGCTCGAAAGGCTAGGTTTCGGTAGAGATTCTGTTGCCCAGCACCCTGATCTGTAGTGCTAGCTCTTGGCCTCTGCGCGCCTAACCCTGCGCCTTGCAGAGGCGGTGTCCCACCTGAGATAGCGGGATAAGGAGATCCAATGCCTTGTGATGGTATCAGCAGATTTGATGCGTTGTTGCGGCTATATGTTGGGACATCGTTCAATATTAGATCCTCCGGTACGATTGACCCATTCTGCTGTGGATAGTGAGACGGCGAGGGAGTCGAGGTTTGCCTCACGTTGTGGTCTGAATTGTTGGATCGTGCCGAAGACGATCGCTGGCGCGAGGTCATCCTCCAGCCTGTGGCCTCGTATCAAGGAGTATTGGGGAATTGGAGTCATCGACTATTCATGACCAGTTGCCTGGCTTGCAGCAACCGACAGCGTTCCATGGGGCTAGATGAAACATGCAGATTTGAACTAAGATTGGAAAGAATCGAACGTTCGTATATCCAAAAATTATCCCAGCTAGTAGTCCTAGCCAGGCCAGCCCAGTCTCGCCGAATGGTCGAATTGCGACGCAAGTAAAAGGTGTAGACCCCTCACCGGAGTGAGCAAAGTAGTAAGGCCGTTGAGCAACGATCTCTGTGGAATCATATAGTATTAGCCTGCGCCGTTGGTGGATGGATGGAGGGAGGATAAGAAATGATCGCTTGCGGCAAAGACCTACTGGACTTTCGAGAGGTCGTGTGAGATATTAGCAATACCCTGGAAGGCTCTGAACCTGGAGGACGAGATCAAACAACTCTCCGCGACAATGACCCGTGGGAGGGGAGAGCGTCTGCTCCTATGCGCTGGCTTGCTATCGCTGTGGTAGTAAAGAACGATTGACTTTAATGGCAGTATTCAGTATTGTGGCTTTCAGCCTCACTTGCAGCGCACAAAGTCTGGGCCGTCTCTAACAGGTCTAGCGTAAATATGCCCTAAGTACTAAGTACCTTATCTTACTTGAGCCCCTCATTTTCCCAATGCATGCAGGCATGTATTTTGTCAAATTAATACTTCATGTGAGAGAGCACACGATCGTGATTCTTGTTGGTCTTCCTCATAGAGTATGCTACCTGAGCTTTATAATGTGCGTGCCTTGAGATTTACAAAGAACGAACAAACAGCAACATGTGTTTCATCTAGCATTCAGCACATTCTTACTCCACGGCCAACTGTGCTAGAGCTGTAGTCAAAGTCTTTCTAGCGTCCAGCTCCTTTGCATCTCTTTGCGGTCTATAATGGTTCGTTACAATCGTGACAACTGCATGGTAGCACATATACCTTGGAACAGCATTAGCCCAAAGGAGTTGCTCTGATCAAGAGAACTTACAGTAAACTTTTCCGGTCAGAGGATAACTCTGGTTCTGAAAAGGCAATATCACCCCAAACTGCCTGCCCAAAGTCTAACAGACCTATAACGTCATTGGTTCTTTGATCAAGAAGCACGTTCTGCGGTCGACCCAGCCCCAAAACAACAAGTCTGGCTTTCTCCACGTCATGCAATTCCTTCGCCACTGAGGATGCAGCTTCCCGGATTGCATGGTAAGGGAGGTTGATCGTCATATCTTCGGCATCCATCACGATAGACTCAAACATTGATTTGAACGATTCCCGCCAAGTCGGAAATCCCTTGTTCGAGGCCACAAGGGCAGCAGGTCCAAACGTGGATGATGTGTGCTGACTGATGGTGGACTTGAGGGATCGAAGCTGCAACTCAATGTCTCTGCATTCAGATCTTGTGAGACGTGCCAACGCATCTGCATACAAAACACCCGGAACGTGTGTGCTGAGGAGGAAGGACGACCCGATCTGCGTACTGCTCGGATCATATCTTAATATTCGCGGTATTGGTAGGCTACTTTTCTTGAGAAGCGAGAGTATGGTGGCCTCAGATTCGAGGGAGTACCGCTCATGTCGTAGAAGAACTGTATTTGGCGAGGGACTGAGTTTCAGGACTAGTCGAGAGCCGTTGGAAAGACGGAGCTTGCATATACCATGTAGATGGCCTCGAATATCTTCCATGTTATTCACTTCGAGACGTGGGCTTTGAAGGGCATCTTGGACCATCCATCGGATGGAGCTGCTGTTCGAGAGGAGAGACGAGGGAACTGTCCCGTATGCCATTGTGAACGGATCAATGGCGAGGACATTCGCTATAGAAGGAAGTTGCATTGGATTTCGGAACGAAGAGTTCACACTGCGTCCTTATAATTTTGACAATAAAGGAGATAGGACACTGCAGGACGGAATCGCAGCATACATAAAGGCGGAGAAGGATGAGGATATGTTCGGTGAGAGCGATGGCGAGCTGAATCAGAAACGACACATTTTGAAGCTTTACCAATGATACGCCAGAATAGGCGAGGTGGATGTGTAGGAATCACCAGGAGCAAACACCGCTTCTGACTTAGGAAACGGAGCATAAAACAGACAGAGGCTTGTGGGTGTGGCCAATCTGACCCAGGGAGAGATCAGTCATGAGTGGCTATGACGGCCAAGATACCTTTCATCTCGCTTCCAACTATTCCATATGCCTGTTCAAAGCGGTGTGAGTGGGCACGTAATAAACGAGGTAGTTTGCTTTTATGAGACGAATATACGTCCTGCGAAATGCTGCGAAAGGAGTGGCTGATACAAATTCGTCAAACATTTCTGTAAGAGTGTTAGACGACAACTCTCGCAAGGTCTTTGCTTGCGCGTTGGAGGCTGTATGCCTTGGGGGGGGGAAGTTTAAGGGCCAAAGCTTTTCTGACGGTTACGCGTAATGAAGCTCGTTTGGTATTCCCACAACGAGATTGGGGTCCGAAATACCCGACTAGTCGCGGTCTCATCCTATCTGCATTTCGCTTGTGTAGACCAATCGAGTGGCATGCCGAAACGCCTTCCTCTTACTTCCTGCAGAATCTGACACTCCAATCCTTCGATGGCTTCGAGAACGCTGTTTCCAACCGGTTGGATCCCGAGATCTGACACGATGCATGATTACCTTAGCAGTACTACATAGTGCCGAGCACGGTAGACCCATTCTTGCGCTTGCCGATATGCCGAGAGATGCGATCTGGGCGCACGACACCTTTCTCGCTACGCAAGCGAATCTTGTTGGCTTTTAATAACACCGGACACCATACACAACTGAGATGATCAGTCAACGACCGAGTATTACCTTGTTGTTGCACCTCATATATCAACATCGGACGACAGGAAGGTCGGCTGGTCTGCCCGTCGCTCACGAAGCTGTGAGGTGGACATCGTCCGCCGCCTTTTGGGAGTCGAGACTGGTCTTATCGTCTTGGTTCTTTTCTAAGGCCATCACATCATCCTTGATCCCCGGTAGGTTCGCGGCCACATCTGAAGGTGAATTGTCATCTTCTTCCTCCATCTTAGCCGCTGCGCCATTGCTCGCTTTGTATTCCAACTTCGGTGTTGGGTTGTATATCTCCGCAAGATTGTATTGCTTCAGCTCGTCGTAATCACACCCAACAACACTCATACCGAGTATATTCTGACAAGTCAGCCAAATGACCTCAGCATCATGCTGTAAACAAGGTGCAAAGCAGCAGAGCAAACGCCACCTACCTTGTAGACATCGACTAAGATCAGACGGTCATATCCTTTCAGATCAACCTTGTGATTTCTGCCTACAGCCCTGGCAATCTGCTTGATAATGTCCTCCCTCTTCATAACATTGTGATTCCTCCTCGTAGGCCGTATTGCAAACTTCAACCCATCTTCGTCACCGTGGAACACGGGTCCTAGCACTGCGTCCGCAACTTTAGCCAGTCCATCCTCTGTAGCCTTCCCCATCATAGTCATTGGTGATAGTCTTTTAATGAATCGAGCTCGTTGCGTAGCGCCCTCAGCGGCGTCCTTGCAGATTTTATGGACAAAGGAGACAGGCTCGATCGGAGGGCGAGTCTTGAAGAAGAGCACGCATTGTATGTCCATCTTCACGGACTGAAACAGAGCCTCTTTTTTTGGGACCTTGGACTTCATTCCCTGAACCTCTTTTTGGATCTCAGCCTCGATATCCGCCTCGGCATCCTCATTGCTGTCCTCTCCATCAGAATGCTCTTCCGGACTGCCATAAAGCTTCTTGGCGTACTCTTCGAACAGATCTCGTAGCTCCCCAGTTGATTTGGCTTCCCTGCCCAGCTGACACGTAGCCCAGACACCGGAGTCGCCTGGCTCTACGCTGGGGGGAACATAGTTGGATTGGCCTTTCTTCGGTACGCGCCATTGCTTCGACTTCTTTTGGGTACGGTCTCCGTTGCTTGCTTCAAACTTGCGCTTTCTACTTTCATCCATCGTGAGAAGGAGAAGGCCTTGGTCTGATAGAATGTATTATCGTTGTTGCCTTATGCTGTGTGGACTGAAGTGAAGAAGCCGAGATTGTCAATTGAAGGATTTCATCGTGGACTTATACTAGAATTCATCCAGTCATTTTCGCCCAATTGGCGCAACTCGCGCAACTCATTACTTATCACAATATTACAGTAAGCTACTAATAAGCTATATACCTACGTTTCGTGATCCACACGAACGAGCTTCGAGGGAGCAACTAGCTTTTCCCTTCATCATATACTCATGCCTCGTACAATCTTATCGATCTTCAATATGCGTATATCTCCTCCTCTTCCGTCTCATCCCTTCGCGTTGGTCTTAGCTGAAATCTCTGCGGTCATTTTAAGTGCCTTTGGTGCATCCTCTTTGGGCATGTAAAGCTCCACGAACTGTCATTGTCAGCATTGATCTCCACTTCAACTAGGAGCAGACTTACCTGGAGATATGGCGCGGACGAGAAGTTCTCATCCTTAAAGAGGTTCTCAGCTTCCTGCTTTGTTTTGACCTGATAGGTCTTCGATTTTTTTGGGTCCGCTCCAAAGACACTAACTAGGTCCTTGTACTTCCATTCTTGGATATCATTATAGCTGGCGTCCATGCCATGGATGTATCTCTCAATGGTATAACCTTCATTGCAAATGACAAATCTGGAACGATCAGTAACTGTACGGCCCGTTTATTGGATCGAACATACATGATTGGCTTCAGATCATTCCTGATCATAGTGCTGAGCTCTTGGGCTGTCAATTCGAAGGAACCATCGCCAACAAACAGTACGGTCCTTCTGTCGCCCGTTTCCTTCGCTGCTAACGCAGCACCTTGGCATGCTCCTACTGAATAACCTATTGAACCCCACAGAACTTGAGAAATAGCCGTTACGCCTTTTGGGAACTTCGTCTCCCAAATCCCGAAGTTGGCGGTACCGGTCTCTGTGAGCACGATATCATTTGGTTTTAGCCATTGACCAACTCTTGGCCAAAACCAGTCATGCGTGATGACTTCTCCTTGCGACATCCCCTGGTCCTTTTTTGCAATTTCGTTGTTTGGCGCAGGACCGGACTCTATGTTGAGCTTCCCCATCCGTGCAGTCACCTTTTTCAGTACTCCGCGCATGTGTACCCCAGGGTACTCTGAGTATCGAACACGCATGTATCCGCTGTGGAAGTCGATGGTCGACAGCTGGCTAACTCTATAGGTGAAACCAGCAGTATTGAAGTCTGACTTGATGGCGCCGATGCTCAAAACAAGGTCCGAGGACTCAACGCGCTCTGCGACTCCAGCATTGCTTCCGTTTCCAGCATACACACCTCCATAAGTCGGTAAGGTTTCATTCACAGCGCCCTTGCCCATGGGGGCTACAAAGACTGGTAGGCCAGACTTCTCGATGAGCTCGTGTACTTCTTCAAGCGCTCTGTGTCTTATGGCGCAAGCATCGACGAGGATGACAGGGTTTTTGGCAGCATGAAGATACTTCAGGACGACATCCACGACATAGTCCTCCTTCTCGGCATCATTGAGTGGAAAGCTAAGATCTATGGGTGTCTTCAACCGCTCGCCCTCAATTTTCTTTTGAACCATGTCGGTTGGCAGAGTGATGTACACAGGTCTTGATTGAACCCAGCATTCGCGTATAGCATTATCGATGAGCATAGCTGCGTCATGAGGATCGTTCAACTTCGCCTTGGCGCAAGATATATTGTGGCTCATGTCCGCAAAGACCTCAAAGTTTCCATTCCCGAGAGTATGGTGCAGAAGCAAGCCATCGCGTTGTGAGATGGTGGATGGAGTGCCAACGATATGTACAATTGGCACGTACTCGGAGTAGGCGCCAGCAATGGCATTGAGGATGCTCAATTCGCCAACGCCAAACGTTGTCACCACCGCCGATATTCCTTTTACTCTTGCGTATCCATCTGCGGCATAGCCTTTTGTAATATGAGCTGAGTTCGCTACAGTGGCTTCTCGTAATCCATACCGGCGTTCAGCTCGTTGCAATTCCCTACCCAATGGAGTCCAGTTTTAGGAATATAGTCGAGAGCTACCTAAGAAGATGAGCTTCGGCTTCGCACTTTATAGCCTATAGGGATCTTACTAGATTGAAATCGCCTGGAACACCGTGTACACCACGGACGCCGACTTCAAAAAGCCTGCGGAATAGGTATTCGGCTATGTCGATGGGGCTCTTGAGCTCCGAGGTTCTGATATCCGTGACCATGATGAAGATAGCTGAGCGAATCTGGTCTGAAATATCGAGATATTGTCATTGAGAGAGGGAGAGGGAGGAACAATTCAACAAGTAATGGTGACTGTTTTCCTAGCAGCGGAACCCGACGGGATTGTGACAGCACGATGGGTGGCAAAGAAGCCCGCACCCCCATAACTTGCCGCAATCTGCTCGCATACTACACATTCCAGCTCAACTACAGCTCAATGTCGCATATTCCAACCTTACTGCAGTCAAAAGACTTTTATACTATACATTGAAAGCTGGCTGCAGTCAGAAAGGATCGCTCTTTGGACGGCAAGGCGGGGGTAGACTTCGTGGACGCTAAGATAAGCCCTACGGTAGGGCTGCTGTTCTTGTCCGATTGGTGGGGAGCTCCGCCGAAACACAGAGGAACAGGAGCAATAACGCCATGGGGAAGCAAAAATGGCATCCTTCCTTCGAGGCAAGCAGGCAGGCGTGCAGAGAGACTTCTCAGCCGGGCTGGATCCTCAGCTCTTTGCTATTGATGAAGTAAGGTGCTGATCGACCGCCAAAGTCCTTTTGTACCCAGCCTGATGACTTGCAATAACAGGTAGCACGATATGGCATCAATTCCCAAATCAGTGCAGTAGCATATGATCCAGTCCAGTCGCTACTCGCCGTAGGCACCAAAGACACAAAGTTTGGAAGTGGAAGAATATACATCTTTGGGCAAAAGCGTGTCTCTGTCAGCTTGAAACTTCCAAGAAAGGCCTCGGTCAAGACACTGCAATTCTGCGCAGATAAACTCGTCTGCGTTGACACGAAAAATGATTTATCAGTCTTTTCCCTAGACACGACAAGAATACTAGCATCCTATGCTCCTCCTGGTCTTATCACAGCCATAGCGACAGATCCGACCTTGGACTATGCACTGGTTGGGCTACAGAATGGTACATTAAGCTCCTCGATATGTACCAAGCATCCTCAAAATACTAATAATGGCTTAAGGGGAGATCATTGCCTACGATCTTGACCGATTGAGCCTTGCACCGCTCAGAGTTCCGAATCTATGGAGGGATCGCAATCCACGGGCACGCCTTTTGCCAGTCGAAACACTGGCCTTTCATCCTCGGGACATCGGCAATCTTTTGGTCGGGTATTCTGAAGGCGCGGTCATATTCTCATTCAAGCACAACAAACCGTTAAAGTTTTTCTACTATGAGCTACCGTCGGGAGCCCCTGGAGGGGATCCTCAGGCAAACCCTGGCAGTCCTGCTCGATGCCCTAGACTGACACAGGCGGTTTGGCATCCCACTGGAACCTTCATACTTACGGCCTACGAGGATTCCAGCTTTGTAATATGGGATCCAAAAGACGGCAGGAAACTACTGGCCAGAACGATACAAGCTACCCATGTAGACGTGCCAGCAGCATCCTCGCAACTGGCAGGGTCTGCGAGAGGTACCCTTACAATGAAAGAGCCATTTTTTCGTATTTCATGGTGTTCGAAAGCAAATTCTGATGACACTGGAATATTGATCGCTGGCGGGTTATTGACAAATGAGCCTGCTAAAGGCCTGACCTTTCTCGACCTTGGACCAACGCCGAACTACACAACATCTTCCTGGCAAGTCCTCTCGGAACATTTCGAGAGGCCAAAGGCACAGCATACTCTGCCTACACCACCGAATGCTGCAGTTATTGAGTACTGCCTGATTCCTCGCAAGTCGCCTCACTTTGCTGGATCTAATGATCCTATTGCTGTTATCGTCCTCCTAGCATCAGGTGAAATGGTGACCTTGAGCTTTCCATCTGGACATCCTATCCCTCCTACGAACCAACTCCACGTATCTCTGACATACATACATCCATTCGTCAATCGCATTGACATGGCTTTCGTCGACCGCACGAGATGGCTTGGTATGGTCGAAAATCGCGCGCGTGGTCCTCCAATATTGAAAGGAGGCGCCGAGGCCAAACGATCCGTTATGAAGTTCGCGAACCGGAATGTCATACAGACCGCTCACGCTGACGGCACCATACGTGTTTGGGACGCTGGGCATGGCGATGAAATTGAGAATGAAGATGTCCTTCAAGTTGATGTTGCTCGAGCTCTGGGCCGGTATAGAGATATAGATGTCATCATGATGTCGATGGCGGGCGCTACCGGAGAGCTCGCTGTAGGGTTGAGAACTGGCGAAGTTGCTATCTTTCGCTGGGGCAAGAATCGCGACTTTGGTAGAGACTTGCCGCATAAGGAGGCCAAGGGCTTTGGCCTAGAAACAATAGTAGACCGGGCGGAGCCCAGTATCAAGGAAGGCTTGCTTCCTTTGACCATGCTTGACTCGCGACAAGGTCCTGTGACTGCATTAAAGATGAGTGATGTCGGTTTTGTTTGTGCTGGATTTGAAGGAGGCAGCATCACAGTCATCGACCTCAGAGGCCCAGCTGTCATATATGAGGCCAGCGTGAGTGACTTCGGTAGCTCAAGCGGGAAGCATGGGGTCTTCCGAAGAAGCAGTAACAGCCAAAATCAAGCCAAGCATGAGTGGTCCACAAGCATTGAATTTGGGGTCATGATGCTCGACGGTGATGGTAAGTCGACAGAATGACATTCACTCTTAAGCTTTTTTGCTGACCAGCGAAGACTACTCAAGCATACTAATCTTTGTTGGAACTAATCTTGGGCGGCTTGCGACCTTCAAGCTGTTACCAGAGGCGACCGGCGGCTACACAGTCAAGCTTGTTGGAACATGTACGCTGGAAGACAAGATCATCTCCGTATCACCAATCAATACGGACTCCGGAGATGTGGCAGCAGCTGCCCAAGATGTTGTCGCCAGCCTTCGTAGTGGGGCCAGGATCAACGGAGTTATACTAGCTGTCACCACAACGGGTGCAAGAATCTTCAAACCAGCAACGGCTAAGGGAGCTAATAAATCCTGGGACCAGTTCGTCTGCTATCAGGCGGCTGTCGTCAAATTTGAAGCCTATTCCTACGCTTTAATTGGACTTTTCGGTGATGGATGCGCCAAAGCTTTCACAGTACCAGGCTTGAAGGAGATTGCTTCGACTAATGTTGCCCACATCCTGGACGTACGAAGGTTTTCTGAAGCTATCATAACACCTACTGGCTTTGTATCTGGTTGGACTGGACCCTCCGAGACAGCAGTACTTAATGTCTGGGGGACAGGGCAGGATCTGACGCGTTCGCTTGACAAGCTTTTCAATCCACAAGCTCTCATACCCCCAAGACCGACAATCTCGAATTTGCAATGGATGTCAGGCACGCAATACGTCACGCCTGCGGATATGGATATGTTCATTGGCGGCCCCGACCGTCCTCCGTCGAAGCGGATGCTGGAGCAGCAGCGCGCCGACGAAGAAGCAAGGCGCGCTACAAGTCGCCAAACGGCGTCCAGCTCCTCTAGAGCAGACAAGCA
This sequence comes from Xanthoparmelia taractica, assembly GCA_033085395.1. Classification (NCBI taxonomy): domain Eukaryota; kingdom Fungi; phylum Ascomycota; class Lecanoromycetes; order Lecanorales; family Parmeliaceae; genus Xanthoparmelia; species Xanthoparmelia taractica. The sequence goes on along the minus strand of MU853182.1, from coordinate 98,486 downwards.
ACCTCCTGGACAGCAGGAGGAAGGCTACTGGGCTTACATGCAGCGTCAAGTACAAGAGCGGACAGAAAGTCTAGGCCTTGCAGGAGACAACATGGAGAAGCTTGAGGATAACAGTGCAGGATTCGCTGACGATGTTAACAAGTACGTTAGTTCACAGAAGAAGAAAGCTGTGATGGGATGTAAGTGTCCATTTCATTAATTGGACTTACAATCTGCGTGTAGGGATAGGCTGACGAATGACAGTGATTTCGCATAAGCTTGGGTTCTGAGGTGATCCGCAAACGTAGGCTTCGGAACTGAGGTTTTGTATTCTACAGGCCAGATTTTAAACGGTCACTCGAGAAGTATAGTGATTGTGTATCATCGTGCTGAAACCCATCCTAAACGCCAAACGCCGCTATACCCCGTGCCTTACAAAGCAGCCTGCCTGGCCCTTCACAACCACCGAGTTGATGGCTCTTTGTCATATCCAGTCAAACACAATAGACTTTCAACATAAATCTTCACTATTCCCTTGTTTAATACAAAGCGTTTACCGTTTTGTTCCACCCAAGTCCCTCCTCCCTTCACTCGAACAAGCATGACACAACCCCTTACAATGACACTACCTTCACTGCCTTTGTCATACCCAAGTATATATACCATTCCTTCCCCACCTGCAAAGACCCTCTCACTTGTCATCACTCAATCCTACATCGAACACACAAAAGCAATCACAATCAAACAAGCACCTACACCAGTCTCAAAAAGATCTTCAATCACTCGAACCACAGTCATCCACCACCTCATCTAAACACAATGGCAACAATCACAACCTTCTCCTGCGGCCACACCGCCACCACCTACTCCACCCACACCCCGAACCCCCACCTCCCAAACGGAACAAAGTCCCCACCACCCTCTTCCATTCCTTTCCCCTGCCGCCCCTGTGCGCGCGACGAAGCGGCGCTCAAAGACGCCGGTATCAAAGCCGTATATGACCCGCGCATCACGGACTTGGATCAGAGCATCCAGAGATCTTCTTCGCTTGGGAGGGATTCGTGGGATGCGGTTAATAGTATGAAGGAGGAGAGGCTGAAGTGGGTGCTGGAGAAGGAGGAGAGGTTGAGGAAGTGTTGGGCGGGGTATGTTAGGAGGTGGTTGTAGGGGAAGGTGGGCTAGGTGCTGAGGGAGATGGGGGAGATGGGCGGTAGTTGATTGAGGGGTTGGGTGGTGAGATGGAGAAGTTGTTGGAGGGATAGCATGCTTGCATTCATATTTTTAGGACCGTAGCCGCTTGACTTCATTGCACTGGTCGCTGTACAATAGCTCTTTCTTCAGAATCCTCAATTGAATATCCCTGTCTGGCTAAATCTTTGCTTGCTATTTATGTCAAAGTAGGAGATGCTGGACTATGAGAATGATTTTGCTCTCCGCCGTCCGGGCTGCTCATCATGAAACCATACCCCCAACTCCGGGGATATCAGGAATTTCGTAAACCAATGTGAAGACCAACTATGAGAATCTCTAATGCACCATGACCGCACCTGGCTGCTGATGGAGAGCCTGCTGCTTCCCAGCACTTGATCCCTCGGCATGCTCACCCTCACCCATCTCCATATCTTCATCAGCGTCGGCCTCTTCTTCCTCCTCCTCGGCGTCCTCGTCATCACTACCGCTGCTCTCGGCTTCAAGGTCCTCGCTACCAGCATCAGAGTCATCTTCATCTTTCTCCTTGGTGCCAGCAGTGTCATCTGCGCCCGCCATTTCCTCGTCTTCGCCCTTTTCTGCTTCGGCGGCGGCTAATTCAGCTTTGAGGCCTTCTTCGAGCTCTACCTCTTCGGCGCCATAATTAGCGCTGTCGTCTTCGACGATGTCAGCTTCGGGCTGCTCAGGAGGGAATTCGGCAGGGGCTGAGTCCTCCGTGTCCCTAAGCGCGTTAGCGTGAAAGTACGTGCACCATGCCTTTTCTTAGGTGCTCGTACCATTTGATCGCAAATCTAGTTACACGAGGCTTCTCTGCAAGCACATTTCTCCTCACGCGATCGATGTCTGGCTTGGCGGGCGGTTCAGCATTGAGCTCTTCGGAGTCGTATTCATTGTTGACGTAATAGCCAACTCGAACAAACTCTCGGCCATCGTAGCTGCATGTGAGGAGAATCACGGTGACGCCGAGGATCTCGGATGTGGGGATGCGTCGGAGGTTTGGGGGGTCAGCTTCGAATATGAATTTGTTCACGCCGACTGGGATGGGCCCAACAAGTAGAGAATCAAGCTCCTGGTCATGCTCTGATCTGCTGATTGTCAACTGATGCCGCATCGCAGGTATGAAGTAGATTGCTTACGAGGTAGCAGATCCCACGTAGGTAAGCTTCCATTCGAGATCTGTAAAGCGGTCAGCGGCTTGGCCTCAGGAAGTATAAGTGAATTGTACCCTTCTGCAGCTGCTCTAGGCACTCAAAGGTAATCTCAAAATGATATGAGTCACCGAATTTGGCAGGATTGTTGAGGACTTTGACGCCGAGAAGTGATACGACAGACATTTTGAGAGTGAGGATGTAGAGATACGAGTAATTCGGTTGGGTTGATGTATTTTGATGCTTGATTGATGTGCTATAGCGAGACAATTCTTAGACTCCTGTGATGAGAAGAAGAGATGTTATGAGAGTAATGGTGAATTGAGTAGCAAAGTTAGATGGAGTCGCGCCTTACTTTCGCGTAGGCGTGTCTGATAGGGCTGAGAATTATGTGCAGGGAGCACGTGATCAGTGATCCCGGAAAAGGACAAGGCTGGTAATGTCAAAGTCTTTCAACCTCAAAATCCCTCGTTACTCGTCACACCCAACCTTCGACACTTCCTCCAGCTACCGACTCGTTCCTTTTTCCTTCTTCCCCTACATCTAAGCTTATCATAGTACCGAGTACTCCTACCGCAGACTCAGCGCCTCTTCGAACGAGTCCGTTACCAATACGGTCGCTAAGGTCTAGTCAGCTGCTAGCCGAGCAGCAGCGGAGGTATAGTCATGGCGGATGAAGAGGCCGCGTTCCTGAATGCGATGTTGGCAGCCAACGAGTCTGCAGGAGGATACCAGATGGGTGGGAGTGCTAGTGGCCAGCGAGCAGAGTCAATCTCTTCTGATGAATATGATCCGTCGCAAACAGTGCAAACAGAGACTCTTCCAGCTTCCACCGTTCACTCCACTTTCAATAACCCCCCTTTGCATGAAACATTGTCCACTGCATCCGATACCCCTTTGAATCACACGTCCACATCTGCAGCTCCCGCTTTAAGGGAGGCCTCTGCGTCTCTTTCTAGGTCGATGTCCCGAGCCTCTTCGGAAACCTCTGACAGCATCGCCATTACTACCAATCAGCAAGAGCCCAGCCAAAACCTACCAAACAAGTCATCGCAAGGTGGAGAAGCAACAAAATCGGGGATGGACACTGCCATGGGTCAAGGAGGTTCTACTTCACTGCTTCAAGGGTCTAGTTCAAGTCTCAACATTTCTACGAATCATGTTTCTGCAGATAATGTACCAATACAGAATGGCGTTCAAGAACAAAAGCATACAGACAGTGTTCAGAATGGCGTTCCTGATACCGTTCCTAATCTCGCTGCTGTTATACCTGACACAGGAGCTTCTTCCCACAGTGACTCCACGGTCAAACCTTCAGAAACGCTGCCAGCCCCTTCTGTGGTAGACACGCGACAGCCAACGAAAGAGGATCATGTCGCTCCTCTATCAGCTGCCCCTAAAGCTCGACTCCCTCACGACAAAATTGGTATACTAGAAGACAGGATTAAGGAGGATCCTCGAGGTGACCTAGATGCTTGGCAAAACTTGATCAATGAGCACAGGAGGCGAGGCAAGCTTGAAGATGCTCGCAATGTTTACGAACGTTTTCTCGTCATCTTTCCGTCTGCGGTATGTTGTGGCCCTGACTATCCCTCGTCACACACAGATGTGCTGATTATATGCCTTAGGCCCAAGAATGGGTTGCTTATGCACAGATGGAGAACGAAGCCAATAATCGGACTGCCGTGGAGAAAATATTCAATCGAGCCCTCCGAGAGCTTCCCTATCTCGGACTATGGTCCATGTACCTAGATCATATCCGTCGACACAACAATATAGCCATGGACCCATCCGGCATAGCGCGCCAAACAATAAACTCAGCGTATGACATTGCATTGCAGCATGTTGGCCTTGATAAAGAATCTGGCAAAATTTGGCAGGACTATGTGCAATTCCTCAAGTCGGGACCTGGTATCGTCGGCGGTAGCACCTGGCAGGATCAGCAGAAAATGGATTCGCTTCGTAGTGTCTATCAACGCGCAATCTGCATACCAACGCAGTCTACTAACCTGCTTTGGAAAGAGTATGATGGATTCGAAATGAGCTTGAATAAAATTACAGTAAGTTCTTCACATCAAGCCTGCTCCATACCTAGCTAATCCGATAGGGACGCAAATTTGTTCAAGACCAATCACCTGCCTACATGACCGCGAGAAGCTCGTACACGGAACTTCAGAATATCACCAGAAACCTTCGTCGTACCACTCTACCGGTCCTACCTCCTGCGCTTGGTTTCGACGGCGACGTTGAGTATATGGAGCAATTGGACATCTGGAAGCGATGGATTCAGTGGGAAAAGAATGATCCCCTTGTCCTGAAGGTGGATGAAGTAGTTTCATACCGAGCTCGGATAGTCTTTGTCTACAAGCAAGCCTTGATGGCTATGAGGTTCTGGCCGGAGCTGTGGGCCGAAGCTAGCGACTTCTGTTTTGCAAATGAACTTGAGTCTGAAGGTGATACATTCCTTACGCTAGGCATTGCCGCGAATCCTGAAAGTTGTCTGCTCGCGTTCAAACTTGCCGACCGAAAAGAGCTCAGTAGCACCAAAGAAGAAGGTGATGAGGCCGCGATACGTCGCGGTGCAATTGTGCGTGAGCCATATGATAAGGTTTTGGACGCTCTTTACGACCTTTTTTCAAAGTCCAAGGCACGGGAGGACCAGGACGTTGCTCGCATTGAAGCCAACTTTGCTGCCGGTGATGATGTCCAGCTGAATGGCGTAAAAGCAGAGGAAGATAACGACGATGAGGAAAGAGGAGATGTTAGAAGTAACGAGAAGGAGAAAGCTGCGCAGATCGAGTCGGTCAGAAACATGCACGGCGTCCAACAAAAACTACTTTCGAAGACTATAACACACACCTGGATCGCCTTGACTCGAGCAATGCGACGCATTCAGGGCAAAGGAAAAGTCAACCATGCCTTGGCTGGTTCAAGGGGCATTTTCGCGGACGCTCGTAAGCGGGGTCGGATAACTAGCGATGTCTATGTTGCCAGTGCTCTTATGGAATTCCATTGCTACGATGTTGAAACTGGGAAGAAGATCTTCGAGCGCGGATTGAGGCTGTTCTCAGAGGATGAGGAGTTTGCTTTGCAGTACATCAAGCACCTCGTTGCCAACAATGATCATACTAGTAAGTCTATGCCTTCGGGTCCTCTCTCCGCTCCTGCTAACTGCTTTAGATGCTCGAGTTGTTTTCGAGACTGCGGTTACTAAGCTTGCGCTGAAACCCGAGACGGTCTCAAAAGCAAAGCCACTCTACGCTTTTTTTCATGACTTCGAATCTCGCTATGGTGAGTTGACTCAGATCGTGAAGCTAGAAAAGCGAATGAGCGATCTCTTTCCCGAAGATCCTTCCCTTTCGCTTTTCTCTCGGCGTTTTGCACAGCAAGGCTTTGATCCAACAGTCATCCGCCCTATAATATCTCCCGCTACCCAAACTAAACCTAAGACCAGTCCAAGCGCCAATGCTGAGGCAGAAGGTGTACTGGACTCACCACAACAGCGCATAAATGAGATTATTAACTCTCCAAAGCGTCCCTTTCCTGACGACGACGACGGCTCTCCACGACCCCGAAAAGTTGCTCGGCCAGATTCTCCATTGAAAGGTGCAGCAGGTCGGCGACTTGATCAGCAAAAGCGCAACCGACAGCCTGAGATGCCTCAATTTAACCAGCCAGTGCCACATCCTCCTCCTCCGCCTCCCCTTCCTCGCGACGTCATGTTTCTTCTCAGCATCATCCCCAAAGCTGAGACTTACCATGCGACCAAATTCAGTGCCGAGCAACTTGTGAAGCTGCTACGCGAGACTAACATCCCCACCTCAATGGCACAACCCTCACAATTACCCGGTGCTCGTGGTCCACCTCTGAACCAACCGATGCCACCGTATCAGCATATTCCGCCACCCATCCCTCAGCCTCAAGGACCTTACGGGCATGGTCAGTACAATGGCCAATACAATGGTGGGTATCCCAGATTTCCTTCTACGTTTGCAACTGGCTTATTTGCAAACGCACAACCCTTTCCTGGTTTTATACGAGATAGCAGAGGAAACTTGCAAGCTTGAAAGCTTCGCACGTTGGGTCATGAAGCTCTGCATGCCGAGATTGCCTACCTATCAAGCTCGACTCATTCCACTACACCAAGCATACCCGTCATTGGCTCCATCGATTGGGTCTTTTTGGGGTTCTATCTTTCTCCTGATGCGTCGCTATCCCAGCATGATCGGCTGGGTATGGACATGGAGAGGATCCGCTGCGTGTCATAGCACACGTAGCTTTGACTGGAATGGAAGTTAATCATCGTCACAGGCTCCTACCCCTATAATCGATGAAAGGAGCTGTGCAGGGATTCCCAGGACTCGCTTCACACCCACGAAGTCTCCCAGAGGCTCAGCTTTAACATCTTTACGAACGCCTTCGACTCTGGCATTCAGCATGGTTCCTTTTGATCGAAGCATCTAGTTCACTTCACTGGTGGCGCGCTTTACAGCAAGGTGTCCAATGTGCATGGAGGATATTATTGCATGCTGGAATTGATAGATATTTGCAAGTAAGGATTTTGCATGATTAAGCAGAAAGGGACATCTACAATATAGGACCCAATCAAGGGCAGTCAAAGCATACAAGCTCTTTAAAATGCACGCTCTATGTTATGACGCTACCTCAGAATTTTCAGAGCTCCAAATGCCAAAAAATGTTGTAACAGCACCCTAGAGAAGCCATCGAAATCATGCTCCTAAGCTCTTTTGTCTCCTAGCCCAGCTTCCAGGTATCCGCACATTCCTCCTTCTGTCCGAGACAGCCCAGTCACTATAGACAGCTTTGAGCCTCCGGCTGTGTAACGTCGCACCGATCCTGCCTTTGCATGCACAAAGGCTACGGGCAGAGTAGGATCCGTCGCTTATCGCGTTTGCGGCGGCTGATGAGTGGGTAGCCTGATCAATGCCTGAGTCCTCCTTGTCTTGATTTTGGTTGCCAAAGCATCGCGAGCCACCGAGATCCTCGAACGATTTAACAAGTGGTAGATTTCGGGCAGGCATCATTGCTGGAAGCAACAAGGCAGCGATACGTACCACGCTAAGACCTTTAGCGTCGCGCTAGTAGCTATTTACCCTCAGACCTCTCCTGCCTTGCTCGACTTCCTCCACCTCAACCTCTCTCCTTCCATCATCACCATCATTCTTCAAGCAATCCTCTCAACCCTTTGAATCAATCTTTGAATCACTTCTCCTCATCCTTGGACCAATCTTTCACCGCATGCACTGCGAAATCAACAACGCATGTGCAGTACTTCGAAATTAGGCTGACCCGTCATTCCTTCTTTCCTCGCAAACGTTCCGTCATCCTCACCGGGTCAACCCAACTAAGCTCACCATCGTAATTTTCTCCTTTATGTTTACTCGCAACACTCAACCCTCGTTCCTCACCCCTCCACCACCATCAACGTTCACCTTGCTCGAAGCAAGTCCCTGTAAGCCTCATCCTCACCGTCCTATCATTCTCGTCCTTGCAGGCATTCGAATCTCACCTCATTTGTTGTCAAGCCTCCCCTGATTTTTCTATCCTGTCAAAACGTCAGTTCCTTCCTCCTGCAACTATCCTCACTCATTCGGCTCTTCGCACCTGCAGGAGAGCGTCTTGCTATCTTCATTGGCTTGCTCGCTCCTCCTTGATACATCTTCTTCTTTACTGGTCATCGCAACCGCAAAGTTCCGCGCATCCCATCCACGTTGCTCCTCTTTCATCAATACACTCATCTCAACTTCCCAATCAGCGCACGCATCGAATCATCACCTCACCACTTTACTTTCAGCTAATCCGCTCTACAGCGTAGAGCACCAACCATGCCTGGTGCACACAATAAGCGTGACGCCGCTGCTCGCGAGCGCCGTCATCGAAACCAAGCCGGTTCGAATGCGGGACCTTCAGGTAATCAGCCGGAGCCGTATGATGGCCCAGGCTCCAACGCTGGAGAATCCCGTGGGCGTTCTGGTTCAGTTGCCGCAACTCGTACCTCTTCCCGCCCAGGTAGCCAAGTCCGTGGATCTAGTCAGACTCGTCAAGCCGTAGACCCAGTGCGAGACCCCGCTCCCCAAGTCCTCCTTAGGAACGTTGATTTTGGAGGAGCTGCATATAACATCTTTAACCAAGTAAGCCTGAAATCTGCCCATGTGGCACGGTCTCCATGTCATCCTGTTATCTTAGTTCACATTTTCCGTGTGTGTTTATGTGTTTGTGAGTTTGTGAATTCTGTGTTTATGTGTTTGTATGTTCATGTGTTGAGAAAATCAAACTGCCTTGCTTGTTGTCAGAAGACTTCCTGCGCAAATGAATGCTGGCTAGCTTCATTTCCCAGCCCGGAGAGTCGCTCTGTCACTATTCACTTCACACCTCCAAAACCAACACCATTCTTATGTATTGCGGAGAACATCAATCCTATTCATTCACCTTCTCCATTCACACAATCAAGAAGCTTCACACAGAGGCATCCTGCACTGTTTAAACCCTCTCCACCACTAACAATCCATCCTTCCTACATACTTCCTCCTACTACACCATCCTTCTACATCTCCATCATCTTCATAGATCATCACCTCCAATACATCTTCATCCACTGTGCATCACAGCAAAAATCACAGCAAGCATCTGTTACTGCATACCAGCACTTTGTTCTGCTAGCACCCTCAATATCTCTCCGGCATCATTCTGAAGTTTCTCTGAAAGCTTCTCTACAATCATCATGGCCTCTTCTAAAACCGTTGACAAGTCTTCGGACGCCCCTGACATTGGCGTTGGCTTGCCTACAAAGCCAACAAACACTCCTATCATTAACCCTATTCCTAATCCTTTTCGTGACCAGATGCCCACGAGCATGATGAACCGCAAGGAATTCAGCAAAGCTGGCAAACCTGCGGTAATTCAACTCAATTCCCACATTGTCGAGAAATGGCCGAATATTGACATCGCCCAATATGACGTAAGTCTTCTCTGAATCTCCGCTTTTGCTTCACTTACTGAGCAACACAAAGATCGTTATCGGCAATGGCACTGAAAAGCGTGGTCTCATCGCGGCCGTCTGGGCTTCCAAGAAGGCCAAGAGTGAGGCTCTTCGATATGGCAATGGTTTCATTTTCGACGGCAATCGCCTTGGATGGTGAGCTCGAAGCAATCTCTTCCAAGCATTTAGTTGACAGTCACAGGGCTACGTCTCAAAAACCTGACAACGCATTCGTCGTCGATCTTGATGCGGAAAAGGGTCAGACTCCCAAGGAAGGCCGGGATAACAAGCATAGGGTCGCTATCAAATTCGCCAAGAAGATTCAGCTGGCGACAGTCCGCGCTTATTTGGAGGGTCAGATAGATTTCAACAATGGGGTCTTGGAAGGAATCAGTAAGACCTTATCTCTTTCTATTGTCACAAGGGCACTGCTGATACCATTCAGACTTCCTTGACCACTTGCTTCGTGAATCACCATCGAAGTCGCTGATCAATCTGCGACGTTCATACTTCGCCCGTCACGCTGTGTCCGAGGAGCGTACCTTGCTTGGCGGAGGTATCGAGGCCATGAAGGGTGTATATCAATCCATCCGTCTAGCTGAGGTACTTTATTCGTTCTTCGTATCTGCTTCGCTTCGAGCTGATCGCTAATTGCACCTTTAGGGCAAACGCCTCGTGGTCAATGTTGATGTATCCAATTCGTGCTTCTGGCACCCGGTCAACTTCGATGGGATTGCTTTCGGTCTTTCCGGAGAAAAAAATCAGATGACGTTCCAAGCCAATTGCTCTCGACGTCCTGATGGCAGAGAGCCAGTCTTGCTTCCGATGTTGAAGCGCCTCTGTAGGAACAAGTTCATCGTCAAGCATCGTGGTAGTGATGGTAAGCTCGTGCTTTGACCTTCAACCATAGAGCTATACTAACTTCATTTTAGAGACGAAGATTTGGACTGTCAAGCAGATTTCCAAGCTCAATGCCAAGGAGCACAAATTTGATGTTACAGAGAAAGCAACCGGCAAGGTCACGAACATGAGCGTGTACGATTACTTCCACAAGAAGTATAACGTCTACTTGAACAAACCATGGTTACCGCTCGTTCAGACACAGAAGGCCAACGTTCTATTTCCCATGGAAGTTTGTGTCATGTGTGAAGGGCAGCGTTACCCTTATAAGCTGAATTCTGATCAAGTATGGCTGGCTTGCACATTCATCCAACATGACTTGGCTAACTCTTCTTATCAGACTGCGAACATGATTAAGTTCGCTGTATCGCGACCTCCCCAGCGTCGACAAGCAATCGAGCAAGGGCTGAGAAAGCTTGACTGGGCAAATGATCCATACCTCAAGACTTACGGCATGAAGATCAATCCGACAATGCTGAAAACCAACGCACGCATCCTTGAGCCACCTGAGCCACTTTTCGCGAAGGGCGCAACCGCAAAACCTGCCTTCTCTGGCCGCTGGGACCTTAGAGGCAAGGTGTTTCTTCACTCGAATGATCGTCCTCTGAAGTCATGGGGCATTGTCGTGCTTATGCCACAAGACCGACGACCGCCTGTCACTAAAGATCAAGTCGAGGCGTTCAAGAAAAATTTCATCACTCTCTACCGTGGCCACGGTGGGCAGGTCGAAAACATCAACCCTCCAATTGTTGGCGGAATCCCTGACGATGCCAAAGCCATCGAGACAGTATTCCTGCAAGCTGGTAATTTAGTCAAGATGCGACCTCAGATGCTAATGGTGATCCTATCGAACAAGAGTGCCGAAGTGTACAATCGGGTCAAGAAGAGCTGCGATTGCCGCTTTGGTGTCATGTCACAATGCGTTCAGGCCAGCAATGTTATGAAAAACGCGCCTCAATATTGCTCGAACGTATTGATGAAGTTCAATTGCAAGCTTGGAGGTACTACATGCTCGATCAAAGCTGTAAGACGTTCCTCTACGGTTGTATAATCGAGACGCTAACAGCTAGCAGAAAAAGCCATACTTCAAAGAACCTACAATGATCATTGGTGCCGATGTCTCTCACGCTGCACCTGGGATGGTGGACATGGCATCTATGGCTGCCATGACCGTCTCTTTGGATAAGACCTGCTCTCGCTACGGGGCTGCTGTTCAATCCAATGGGCATCGGGTAGAAATGATCACGAGTTCTAACATTCATGAGATGCTTAGGCCTCTTGTCCAATGGTGGATGGCAAATGTGGGTGGGGGTCGACCTCCTCGGCATCTCTATTACTTCCGTGATGGCGTATCTGAAGGCCAGTACACCGCTTTGCTCAAGCAAGAGGTTGCAGACATCAAGCAGCTTATGGATGAGATGGGCCAGCGAAACCCCGGCAATAAGGTATGACCAATGCGCGATCAACCTTTGCAATAGCTAACATGTACGGTAGCCCAAGATGACTGTTGTTGTCGCAGAGAAACGTCATCATACTCGCTTCTTTCCTCCCCAAGGCCCGGCTGGAGACAAGAACGGTAATCCTGTACCGGGTACACTGGTCGAGCATGATGTTACCCACCCTTGGGAGAACGACATTTATCTGTGCTCGCATGTGGCTATCCAGGGAACTGCTCGTCCGACGCATTATCACATGTTGATGGATGAGGCAGACGTTCCTGTTGGGGATTTCCAGACTTTACTTTACGATCACTGCTACCAATACCAGCGTGCTACAACACCAGTCTCATTGTGTAAGTCCTACTCCTACGTTTGTTCATCAACTTAGCTAACACTCCATAGTCCCAGCGGTGTATTACGCACACTTGGCTTCCAATCGTGCTGTTTCGCATATCGATTTGGCTAAGAATGAACTTGCGAGGATCAATCGTGAGAAGCGAGCGAACAAGGGTGTGATTAAGGTGTCGGACGGCTCTGACAGCGAATGGCCCAAGCTCATTCCTATGGAGGGTACCAACAACATCGCCATGGGTATGTGGTACATTTGAGAGGGACATTTGAGGAGGACAGGTACACTGGCTCGAACATTCACGGCGACATGACACGATTTTCCTATTTGTTAGCGACTCATATTGTTTAGGCGTGCTCATCACATCCACCAAAGTCCTCTTCGTGATGCATTACATTTGTCTCGATCAAGAGCAGATTATCGGATCATCACTCATGCTTCTCTTAGTTCGATCATCTTAGGAGCTCGTTCTTACATCAGAGAATTGCTGTGGCTGAGGCAACGAGCTTCTGCAATTGAAGCCTAGCTTCCATCATCACGATCACCATGCTCCTTTATTCATAGGTTAAATCAATAGAATAAGTCAGAAAAATCTTCCATCTGTGCTTGTGTGATTGTTCGAGCAGCTTCATGCTAATCATCTAGGATCTCGGAATTCCTTTATCTACGAAAGTACCAGCTGACCTCTCACAAAACATCTTGTTCCAAAACACCATCCGCGAATGAAAGCCAACACCACATAGACCTCCTACAGACAAACGAGATGTGAAATCCAGTCAGTCAGCTAGCCGCAGCGAACTTGGGTACCCTTGTCAGACCACTCAGACCACTCTACTCAAAATGAGGTGGCTGATGTGTGGGAGGTTCTTGCGTCGTTCGCTGGTCTTTTTTATGCTATGGTTTTCTTTTAATTTCTTTTCTGGAGCTCGGGCGGGGCCGTGGACTGGTGGGGAGGTAGGTAGGTAGGTAGGTAGAATTGGTTTAGAGCGTGGTTGGCAGGGAGGGATGTTTGTGTATTGGTGGAAGGTATGGTTTAGAGCGTTGTGGCCGGGCGCGGCCGAGGGGAGGGGGGGCCGCGGGGGGGGGGGGGGTAAAGTCGGTTGATTTGGTTTTGGTTGGTAGGAGGGTAAGTTGGTTGGTTGATACGGTTTGGGGGAGAGATGGTGAGGGGAGGATGGTTGTGAGTGGGTTGGGGGGGGGAAGGGAAGGGGGTGGGGTGGGTTGTGGAGAAGGGGTGAGGGAGGCAGGGAAAGAGGGAGGCAGGGAGAGAGAGGGAGGAAGAGAGGGAGAGAGGGAGAGAGGAGGAGGAGGTTGAGGGTGGGGGGAGAAGGGACTTGAGTGGGATTGAGGGAGAAATAAGGGGTGAGGAATGATGGTGTTCGGAGAGGAGCATGGTATGTCGTTCATTTATGTGCTTGGAGTAAGTTGAGGGGAAGGGTAACGTGGTTGCTCTGCGTTTACATGAGTTTGCGAGTTAGGGGGTGCGCAGGTCCGTGTGTTCGATGTTGGTGTTTGGTCGTCTGTGCTCTGCTTCCTCTACTCCTCTCCTCTCTCCTCTCCTCTCCTCTCTCCTCTCCTCTCTGCTCTGCTCTCCGCTTCTCTCAGTTCATTTCATCTTAGTGAATGCTAGTGCGAGCCGAGAAGCCTCCTCTTGTGTTGTTTGTGTGTACGAGTATGAGTGTGGGTCCTGATTTTTCTTTTTTGTTTCTTTCTCTTTCTTCTCGTTTTGCGTCTTTTCCTTCTTCCTTTTCTTTTCTCTCTCCTTTTTCTTTCCCCAAACGAACGACTCTCTTACCTCGTCCTTGCTTTATTTGCGCGTTTGGGAGGTTTCTGCGCTTGTGCTGGGTCCTGCCCTTGGGAAGGAGAAAAGGTCGGGGGAAGTTCTAAGTTTGGAAGTGTGAGACTTGATGCGAAGAAGAGCGGAGGAAAGGGGGAATGGGGGCAAATCTTTTTTGGTTTGGTCTGGTTTGGTCTGCTGGGTTTTTTGCTTGGTGGTGGGTAGGGTGGAGTGGTTATGGAGGGGGGAGTATCTGAGATGGGTTGAGGGAGGGTGGGATGGGAGGTTGGGGGATTAATGGTGAAGAAGGGAGGGGAGAGATATGGTTCTGGGGTAAGCGTGGCAGGGAGTATAAAATAGGATTGTTGTGTATGGAATTGGAAGGGAGTATAAGTGGCGATGCGAGTGGAGTGATTGCGCTAGGTAGGTGTTTTGTGGAGTCAGAGGGGAAGAGAAGTAGGTGCTTGGATAGAGGTGGTCTTGCTGAGGGATTGGCGAGTTTGAGGACAGCGAACTGTATTGTGGGGAAAAAGGTCCACGTCGCTGGGAGAAAAAGGATGGAGTAATGTGATTAGTATCGAGCTTTGATAGAGAGATCTAAGTCTATTATTACGGAAAACCTCCCTGGAAGAATCCACAATACCTTACCGCCTGTAATGGGTCTCCCAGTGTAAAAGCTTCGTACTCCAGACGGCCATATCTTGGACGCTGAGGAGCTTTCATTTCTTCAACCCATCCACCCAATCCCTCCACCCTCGCCACTCCGCCCATCCCAGACTCGCCTTCTTCCCTTCGTACCTCACAACTGCCAACCCTTTGACATCCCTCCAATCCCCACTCCTTCCCTTCCACCCGGCCTTTCGCATCAGACTCACAATGGTCTCTTCCTTGCTCCAGCCCTGCTCGACGGCTACATCGGGCAGGTAAGTCGCGTTGTAGCGTTTACTGTGATGGGAGAAGGATATGCGGATGCCGTGGGTGCCGAGGGTCCAGTCGAGGGGGTGAGAAGCAGGGGTGAAATTGGTAAGAAGGGTGATGGAGTTGGAAAGGGTAGGGAGTTCCAGGAGGGAGATGGGGGGGAAGCGGTGGTCGTCGAATGCACTATGTTTAAAAACGGAACAGTCAGCTAGTGTGTAGATACTGCCACTTTTGTGCAATCTGCAAGTAGGCGGGTGTGACTTACGCGGTCAGAGCATACATCCTCAACCCAGGCCCCAGCTCCTGCGCTTCAAATGTGCCGATGCATCCCCGGAGACTCTTATTCCCACTCCGTGGCGATACCGTGTTCCACGTCACGAACAGGGGATGCTCTTCTTCTTTGGGCGGGGCGGCAGGTGATGGTTGCTGTGAGCTCCGGCTGCCGAAGCTGAAGAAGGAGGTTTTAGAAGAGGAGCTCGAAGTGCTGTCTAGAGCTGTGTTGGAGGAAGTTGTGGAGAGGGAGGAGGGGGTGGAAGAAGAGGAGGCTGAGGCGGGGGAGACGGCCTGCAGGCGGGATATGCTGGGGAGGGACAGTTTCGAAGGTATAGGTTGGGCGAGCTCTTGGCCTGGCTCATGGTCTTCTCCGTCCTCCTCGCCGTCGGTCTCTTCTACCCCGTCCATCTCGCCGTCTTCTCCCTGGTCGTCTGTATCCTCTAATTTAGAGTCTTGTTCATCCTCACTGCCATCCTCAACGTCGGTAGCCTTGGATTTGGTGAGCGCTTCGTATTGAGCCCATAGATTGAGTAGCTGCTGGAACTCAAGCGGTTCGCGGTCTTCGAGATCAGCGTTTAAGATCTCAAAGCAGTAGGCGCAATGGGCGGGTGTCGCCATTGCGTGACGACCAGCTGGATAGACTGCCGGCTAGGTGTACTGTGGTACAAAGGGAATTGAGGACGTCAAATCATGTTGGTCCTATATGCATGGCGGATTTAGCCAGCAATGAGTGCGTGGAAGATAGTGGAGGTGAGGAAAAGGGAGGATGATGGAAGGGCTGAGAAAGAGGCATCATGGTGGCTGGTTGTGTGATGCCTGAGACCAGGACATCTCCGGCGCTTGCCTTAGGAGATATCTCCTTTTTGCTATTAGCCGCTTTAAGCCTACGAGAAATCAAGTGGATACTGTAGTATATCGGTCATGGTCTCCTACAGGATAATGAAAGACATTCAGAAGGCTATCAATTCATTGTATATTCTACCATGTCCTCGCTGATCTTTACAGCATGTGGTTCCCCCTTTGCCCCAAGCTTGCTATCAAGACCAAGAGAGTAAAGATACTCTGAATGACGCTTACAGAAACTTGATTGCCTTTTCAATCACGTGTGCCTCCATTTAAGTGCGTCACCGTCCCACAAACCTCGACTCGTCTCCTCAACCCGTCTTTGCTGTTCCCTAATTTGCTCCTCCGTCTGGCCCCTCGCATTTCCTCGACTGTCAATCTCCATCCTATCACTGCGCTGGCCTGCCAAATTCGCCTCGTTCCCATTTTCTTGTTGCTTGACCTTCGGCTGTTGACTCATAGCCCCCTCCATCAACCCCGCCGCACCTCCTTCCCGCAGCTTGTTAATAGCCCTTATCGTATCGATGGCCGCGTGTAATGTCCTCCGCGCATTGAAATTCTTCTTAATCACGGGTAACAAATCGCCTCCACCCTTCGCACCTTCTCCTCGTTGTTGTCTCGCCATCTCATCAACGAAAGGGTGATATAGCGCTTCGTGTGCTGTCATTCGTTGTTGGGGGTCGATTGTCAGACAGCGTTTGATAAACTCACGTGCGGAGAGGGAGACAGAGCGCCAGTATTCGAGGGGAGTGAAGGAGTAGTCGGCGACCAAGATGGCTTGCATTTCTTCAAGATTGGAGTCCCGGTCGAAGGGGGTGTAGCCGCAGAGGAGAAAGTAGGTTATCACGCCAATTGCCCAGACGTCTCTAAAGCGAGCATTAGAGGCGGAAAGGATGAAGACTGATGGGGACAAACACTGGTTTCCCGTGACCGGTCTTTTTGAAAATTTCAGGCGCCATGTAGCCCGGTGTACCGCATGTGGTTGTAAGAACGTGAAACGCTTCTTCGTCCATTATTCTCGAAAGACCGAAATCTGCTATTAGCAAATCTGCATTGTCTTCTGGTGTTCGAAATAGAAGGTTCTCGGGTTTTAAGTCACGGTGTACAATCCCGTGGTCATGGAGATAGGCGACAGCGGAGAGAGTTGCACGGATGAGGTCTGCAGCGTCGGATTCGTAGTAGCTCCCTTTTCGACATATTCGGTCGAATAGTTCACCGCCGAGGGCCAAATCAGTTACTAGGTATACTATGGGATCGTCAGTAAGGGTTTCGGAGTGAATTGACCGGAAGCATCCCCGAAAGACAAACAATTGTTCATGGTCTCGAAGTAGTCCACCAGGGTTAATATGTTCTGATGGCCCATTGACACCTTCTTTAAAACTGCGATCTCGTTCCGAACCTATCACAGCCGCCATCAGCTTTGGTGGTCGCCGAGTCCATGGTCCAATGATAGGCCTGTACCATATGCTCCCGGCCCGCCATCATCCTCTTGTTGATAACCTTAGCGGCATAGTATCTTCCGGTGTCTATGTGCACACATTCCTTCACCACCGAGTAGCTCCCCGCGCCTAAAGTCTTCCCAGTCTTATACCTGCATGGCTGGATTTGGGGCTGTTGAGCGGCCATTGTGGAGGGAGGCACGGAGACTCGAGGAAGGTAGTCTGGTTAGATAAAGGCGATTGAATTGGCTGAGTAGGAATAGACTTTCGGGCTCAGACGCCGGGATACGGCTCAGTAAATGAACGATCTTGAAATACCTCGGGGCCCTCGGTCGCTCAGGTGGGACACTGGCGAGGAGCTCGGGGAGGGCGCCGGAAGGGTAAGGCTTGGAAAGGGGATAGGGTTGGGATTGAATTAGGATTCGTCCTGGAATGATGTTGTGAAAAGAGGACGAGGCTGAAAGACGATCAATAGATACGTACAATGATAAGAATGCAAGTGTGCCAATCTGTTGCAAGGTAATATATGTTGAGGTACAAGTACTCGTAGAAGTAGAAGTACATGCGGAAGCACCCCGAGGCTGAAACACGCCGCATAGGGCTGGGATCATCGGCGGTGAGCGGAGGTTGGAGCGCGATTCGGGAAACCCCCACGCTCCAACAGAACGAGGGAATCAACGGTAATCCATCCATATTATCCATGTGAATTACGGTCAATGCTGATGGCAAAGTAACCGACTATCCTTATTAGATCGCTACTAATGATTATAAAGAGGAGCGCCAATCAATTACTTCTCTTCTATGCTTTCACAGCAACTTATACATCTACATACTCCTGCCTCCTCTAAATGAATTCCCAGACATCCTAAGGCTGCCTCACTAGCTATATGGGCCGATTATCGCGGCCCTAAGGCCAGCAATGGCTGGCTTGCTGGAGCGCAGCAATCATTCCAGCCGAGCGGACTGAAGCGCTGGAAATATGACCTCTGGCACAGGCGAGATCTAGAAGATCATTAATGTTTGGAGAGAAGAGAGTCTCGACCTTGAAGATAAGAGGACGCAGACCTGTCAAAGCTCTAATTGCTGAGTCTTCCTTCCGGTTCCTAATCATGGATAAAGGATATGTACTTCCACACCGGGAAAAAGCCCTGCACCGTTGCCTACCCGGAACAAGTGCGGGTCACTGATGGCCTTCAGCTTGCCCTCGGGTATTATGATCCTTGCGGACAGAATGTCGTCACATTGGAAGCCAATGAGGCTGATCAGTGTGTTGCCCGCCCCCAGGACAGTAGGAATAGCGCCAATAGCATTTCACAACCAGCAAACCTCGTAGGATCGATGATGAAAGCATGGTACTGGCGGAGTTCAGACTCCCATTGCAACAGACTCAACAAATCTACTATATGATATTGCGTCGCTAATGGCCGACTTTTCATGATTCAATTACCGCCTTGTCTGATCTAGAAGAAAAATACGACCAAATTTTGAAATATGATTCGAGAATGAGAGCACTCGATACACAATCGACGCCTCACCTCATCTTTACTGGTAACCCCAAGGCACCCGGACCGCAATGGGTTCGGTGGGCCAAGGGCGTCGCAAGTATCGTCCAAGCGCATAAGACCATAATGATCCATCGTAGCTTTCTAGGGAAAAGCTTCACAGATTCCCGATACACAGACACCCGATGGGCTTCTATCGCGGCGTCAAAGACTATTATACGCGAAGCTGATGTTGCAACCGCTGATGTCGAAAGGCCAGCGTTCTGGCACGTCCAGGTAAGGTCACAATATGGCAATCTCAGAACTTACTCGCAAGTGGGAGCAGTGCCCCTAGGTTTTGTTAACGATTTTGGTAGGCCCATATTGTTGGTGCAGGTATTACCCTTTGTCTCGATATACTCCATCGTTCGAGGGATGAGCCTGAATTCGCTGAGCACAAGAGGTTGGTTGATCAGGCTGTCGCTTTTCTCAAGAGGTACGAGGATAGCACATTAGCCGTGCGTGGCATGCGGCTGTTGTCTTCGCTACTTGAGGGGGCAGCAAAGCAGCAGCCGTCCAAGCACCATGCTCGCCATGACGAGGAGAACAAGGCCGGTCCTCACGAAGGCAATCCCTTGGCTTGGCCACTGGAAGATCGTCAAAGCATCGATGCAATTTGGGCTTACAGACAATCCAACAGTGCGGGTGACGGCTCTCAGTCGGTGGTCTCACCTGCAATCTCTTTGCAACAAGAACCCCAATTAAGAACCATGCCTGCTACATCGATTGCAAGAAATGCCGGTGGTTTGAATGTCCTAACACAGGATGCAGACGATCTCAATTTTGTCAACGGCAACTGCAGCTTCGACGCTGTCAGCAACAATGGTGGTTTATCAGACGCGTCGTGGTGGACAGATTTCTTCTCAGACTATTTCCCTGCGCAGAGTGGCTTTGAGAATCCCTTCCTCATCGAAGATCTAGTCAATCTTGCTCCATGAATGTTTGCGCAGTCCATGGTGTATCAAGATGACTGTCAGTCGAGAGTTTTACAGAATTCTTTGTGCTGCGGTTCTTCAGCAATTCGATCGCCCTTGACCTCGCTTCTGCATCATGCTACAGGTAGCCTTCATCTTCTAAAAGGATTTGCTTGCTGCCTCTCGGGCCGGTCCTATGTCATGTTCGTTTGGCCACTCCGCTGCGTCTGCCGCTTTAACCGCACGATTAGGTATTCAGCTGAAGGAGAGTGGTTTGTCCTGATAAGTGCTGCTTGATCTCTAGGCAATGGACATTTTAGAATTGCAGAAGATCCGATTTAATTTGGGGCAGCAAGACATTCATCGCTGTCAAGCCTCCCAGACTGATTGGAACATAACCGAAGATGTGTATAAAGTAAGTAAAGCACAAGGTCACTAATACCAAGTTAGGGATGATAAATGCTAGTGCCTTAGACCGATTTCGCCTACGTGGGGGGTTCGAAGAAATCTAAATGATGTGGACTGGGATGAGCTTATTACTGTCCAAACAGTATTTCAGAGACAAAGAGAAAGCAAATTGGACGATTCACGGTCGTGGAACTCCTTGTCAAGTAGGATCACGCACACAAACTGGTTACTACCAATCCCCATCCTCTAACGCCTCCACTCTCTTTCCGGCATTGATCTCCTGCTTGACCTCCTCAAGCGCATTCGACGCCGCACAAGAACTGGATCGTGCTGACGAGAGAGTCGCGAGCGTCTGATTCTCATCATTTCCCCCTTCCATATCCGTCTTGAGAAAATTACCGCCGCTGGTCCTTCGGCGAGGGTGATAAGCTTCCCACCCCTATGGCTGCTGCCTCATTTCCCGGCTTTTGTGGACTCATTGGATCTATACCGGGCAAAGCCAATTCTGTCGGGTCGAGCACCGTCGTCACGCCTGATTTGGGCTCGAGACGGAGTATGCAAGTTTCCCCAAAAGTCCGAGACTAGACGTGGGTAAGGAGCTAAAAGACGTGAATTGGCTACTGTGCAACCGGACAGACTTGAGCTCCAATGGACTGGGATAGCCTGCTGAGTAGCGATATCATGATCATTGAGACGATGGATGATTGATGCTGAATCACTTTGCCATGATGGCGGGTGAGAAGGCTAAAGACATGGCGGTTTTCAAACGAGAAGGCGATGGATTAGACTTGCTTGTATTTGTCCTGTGGACTGTGTTGTCAGCGCCTCGATCCATGCACCCAATTACTACTCAGAATTGCAAAGTATAAACTCAATCGAACCTTCCTTTCTCTCGGTGCGCTATGCAGATATGAGAACTTGTAGGCCTCCAGAGAGAAAGATTCTCACCGGTTGTTCTGCTGCCTGTCACAGCTTCCAATGAGGAAAGACGACAGTTTATTTCAGCGAGAAGTACTTGCCGGAGCTCGTTGGGCCAGTCAGCTGCTTCGAAAGCTTCCCTCCCATACGCTTGGCTTCAGGAGCAGCAAGCTGCTAACCTGCCATTATCTATCTTCGGGGTTGTTTGCAGGCTGTCATCGTAGTTCAATAGCGGTAACTCTGCATCACTCTTCTCGTCGTATCCTCCCACTTGACTATGCAAAAATTCCTTCGGCTTCAGGCAGGAAAACCTTCCCCCCCCACCACCTTTTCATCTTCCCTCTGGTACGAACATAGCATCCCGCACTTGTAAGCGATTAAAGTCGATCAATTGCAGTCTTAGCCGCATTATGTCCCGGTACGGCGGGAATTTGTACTTTTGAAGAAGATAAAAAGACTAGAATTCTGTGCGTGAGGAAACTTCAAGATATGGAAGTGGTCCTTAGCTTACCTTAGCTTACCTTCCCTACCTTATCATATCCAACGCAGATAAACAGCACCAATAGTGATCACATCATCCCCTTCCAATTTGCCCGATGCCTTTGAAAGGCCTTCACCTGCAACTTGTGAGCGGTCCCCCTCACGCTGATCCGTCACTGCCTGTGCCTGTGCTAGTCAAGTGCCGCTAATTAGTAGGTATGTATGTAGACGGCTGAAAAGATGTTGGGAAGTGCGAGACCTGTATTCGTGCCTGCACCATGAACGGCTGGCTTATGGGCTGCCGTGTGGTTTATATACCTGAGAGGAATTGGGTGGGTTGGGGGGGGAGGGGTGGAGCCAGGGTTTTTGATGAGTAGTGTTGTTTAGCTTGGTGTAAGTGCTGCGCAAATTTTTTGCAAAAATTTCTGTCCGTGGTCCTTTTAGTAGTCTGTGCGAAGCAGATGCTTGCTGGAATGATGGTTCCTAGGGTTTGTGTGGTGGTGGGTATCTTTTGCAGAAGCATTTATTGTATAGCGAGGTCGTGCGTTGCGGTTCAACTCAACCGTGACAGTGCTTTTGTCAAGTCGCTAATTGATATCAAGGGAGTACCATCTTCATTCCCGTGACGTGACTACTTTCACATGCTTCCACTGCGACTTATACTTCTACTCCTGCTACCTCCATCATCATCTAGTGCACCCATGTGCCTGACCTTGAACACACTCTCAACCCATTCGGTAAACATATCCGGATCCCATGCTTCGTCGTCCCTTCCCTTTCCCTTTTTACTAACCTGCTTTCCGGTCGATCTCTTCTCTGCAGTGTATATGTCGTAAAACGTTTCATAGTTTTGTATCACCTGATCCTGCACTGCTGCAACAAGGGTCTCCTTAGTCCGAATATCGTCCAAGTACTCGTCCAATTTTCGGCGAAGAACCGTTACCTCCTTCTCGGCGACCTTTTGGATCACATTGACCACCTGGACTGCATCAAAGCCTTTTTTGGCAGTGGCTGATGCATCGACGGGCTTGGTGATCCTCGAAGCGAAATCGCTCGTAAGGTCGTTGATGACTGTCCTGAGACTCCCGTCAAGCTCAACTTTGGCGTCGAGCATGTTTTCCACGACTTTTGGCAGGAGACCACCGCCCATTATTCGCCAAAGGCTCCGGGGGTCAAAGAGGCCGCCCCTTTCTCGGAGCTCCCAGAATGTGTTTGTGACACCGGAGAAGTCGAAGGAGATGTCCGGTGTAACGTACTCTATGTCAAAGGCCACTATTTGCTGCTTGAGGATCAACAGATGTTTGATGAGGAACAGGCGACCATCAGCTGAGGTGTTATGTGTCTTTTGGGTAACGAGTGTAGAAGCGTGCTTGAGAGAGACGGTGGTTTGGTGGACTATGTTATGCGCCAGATCATCAAACACGGTGGACTGCGGTCAGATTCAGCATCTTAGATGAAAGCTGCAAACGGGGCACATACATTGACAAGCCGATAGATGCGACTGAGGAGCCAAATTGCCTTCCTCAAAGTAGGATACCAGCCTTGGAAAGCTGCTTCAGTGTCGAAGCCCCAACGTCCGTTCGGCGAGTCTCCCTCTTCCACAACCATGGGGGTCTTAGGCATCGGAGTGGTAGGCTCCGGATTTGAGTCTTTTCTTCCAGATGTGGCACGTGGACGTTGTGATTTTGTACCAGATAGAGAGACTTGTCGATTACGGGCCGGGTAATCCAGATCCTCCTTCTTCGGCCTGAATCTTTCGATCTCATCACGTAGGATAGCTTGAGCACGAAAGACAAGCCTAGTCTGAGCATCTTCAAGCGCTGTATGAATGAGTAGTGAGAAATCAAATTGGTTTGTATCCACAGGCTCGGCTTCTTCGTCTTGATCATGCATATACCTGGTTTGCAAGAGAGTGCACAGCTCGCACAATTTTAAGAGTTGGGTCTCGTGAATAATTCTTGGTCGTAAATTGTCGTACAGCGGCTCGCAAACAGATTCGAGAAAGTCATACATTCCATCTTGTCCGTCAAACCATTCCCGCCAAAGCTCATATTCGTCGGAGCAGACTCCACGTACATAGCCAATGCTGCTTCGAGCAAAGGATACAAGCTCTTTCGAGGTACTTGGGGCCAACGCAATATCTGCAATTTTCTTTCTGACGAGCGGAATGACGAGCCTACCACGAGTGGCCGAGTAGCTCGTGTACAATTCATTCATTAAGCTTTGATACTCTGCTTCTGCTCCAGGTTCAGCTCCAACTGGGACAACCGCTCGCTTTCGAATTTCCTGGGCGACCTCCTTAAGCTCCGATGCACCAACTCGGAACTTCGCGTACAGAAGTGCCGAATTCGTCGTATCGTTCAACTGGCGATCGGCGATCCGTCTCGAGACATCAGAGGCAATCTCTCGCAAAGCACCGACGAAGTGGACACGAATCAAAGTTAAGCCTCTTGTCATCAGCAAACGGTAGCGCGACTGGTAGATGGCTGCCTCTCGTTGTTTTGGCTAATATAGTGAGCCAAGTCCATACCAGTCATTTACTTTTAGAACAATCCCTTACGTGAGCCGCCATGTACTCCAAACAGTCATCAAGCCGAGCCAGCATCTCAGAAAACTCCTTGCTCCTCACAAAATTGCCTGCTCCTGGTGCGTTCAGTCGTCTCGTGACAGGCTCCAGATAATTATAGTACTTGAGATTATGGTCGAGATTGTCAGCAAGCTTTGTTATTCTAGCCTGCTCGTCCTGCAATCCTGCACACTGTCTTTGAAAAATAGTAGTCTGTGCTTCAACTTCTTTAAACGAACTGGTCAACGAAGCTAATAAATCAAGGGCCGACGAAGTATCGGATAGTAATGTGTCCAGGTGCGACTGCGATAGTTCCAGTTGATTCTGGTAATTCCTGTAGACATCCTTAGCATACTTTTCTCTGACTCTGCCCAGAAGTGGCTGACGCGTATTCATCATGACTGGAGTCGAGCAACTCGTGCTCCAAGCCATTGTACCATGTAGCGAAGTCTAGCTCCGACGTGATGTCACTCTCCTCGATTTTCTTATCGTCCTTTGATGTCTCCTTTCCACACCCTTTAGAAGCAACATCCTGACCCAATACAGCCTTTACCGCATCATGGAAATCGCTGTAAGATTGTGCCCGACGGGACAGCGTTGCTTCTGGCGGTCCAGCGACCTGCTGAGGGGCCTCGGGCACGTCTACGAGGCGATCTAATCGACCACTGTCAGCCTGGATGTCTTCCTGCATAGAACATCAGAAAGCAATCCGTTGCAAGCTGAAATACTAGGCTTACACTGGGTCTCTCCAAAACGGATTGTTTCCTTTTATGCTTAGGCAATTGGGAGTTCTCTTGCTGAGGCTGTGAGCTCGGATTGAACGAGTAATAGAGTGAGGCGTCATCGTACATAGCTGAATGGGTAAGGATTGAACGCTCTATAAGTGCTGTAGGAGGACCCTCAGACTTTGTGGCACACATCGAATCTCGAACGGGCAACTTTGCCGAGACCGTTTTTTTGAAGCTCTCCGCGCCGCTCCGTTGGATATTCCCCTTCCTACCAACAATGATACTAAGAAGAACGTTCTTATGGCATGGTTTGTTGGCATATATCCAGTAGCCTTCCTCATTGGCTGACTGTATCGTAGGCCGACGGATAGCAAAAAGTTCCACAAGATCATGGACAAGATCCCTAGCCACCGAGGTCGACATAGACAACCCCCAATCGTCCACCAAGGTCGACATAGACGCCCTCCAATCGTCCACTGACTCAATCGAGGCATCATTAGACAATTCTCTACGAGAGACCAAATCCATAGAATCAGAAGTTGAGAACGAGACTGTCCAATACGTCCCTCAAATCAACAGTCGCACCCACACCACCCAGAATCTCCTCGAAGATGGCACGGCTGAAAGATACCATCACCACAGATTCAATCAAGCTCGCCAAAAACCCCTTGGGACATCTATAGATCCAAATTACTATAAACCGCATGAGCTCCTCACCCACCCTCCTTTCCCGTCGGATATAACGCTCGAGCTGCTGCTCGCGTCTCAAGCGCATCTTGGCCATAAGACCTCCCATTGGAATCCTATGAATTCGCGTTATATCTTTGGCATACGGCAAGGCATACATATCATTTCCCTAGACCAAACGGCTGCGCATCTTCGCCGTGCGTGCAGAGTTGTCTCTGGCGTTGCTGAAAAGGGAGGATTGATACTGTTTGTGGGCACAAGGGCAGGCCAGGATAGATGTGTGGTCAAAGCGGCACAATTGGCCGGCGGATGCCATCTGTTTGAGAGGTGGACGCCGGGCAGTATTACGAATGGGCATCAGATATTGGGGCAGTGCAGGATGAAAGTCGTGGACGAGCTGGACCGGGACATTAAAGGATATGACGAAGAGTTACGGGAACGCCAAGTACTCAAACCAGATCTGGTCGTTTGCTTGAATCCGTTGGAGAATTGGGTCATGCTGCACGAATGCGCACTCAATACTATTCCAACAATTGGTATAATCGATACGGATGCTAATCCGACCTGGGTCACTTATCCGATTCCGGCGAACGATGATAGTCTGAGGTGTGTGCAAGTTATTGCTGGGGTTTTAGGCAGGGCGGGTCAGGAGGGCCAAGCGAGGAGGAAAGAGCTGGCAATGAAGGGGGTGGTTACGTATACTCCTGATAAGCTGATGACGGATCCTTCGGTATCCACACAAGGGGCAAGAACGGGAGGGAGTGCGGACGACATTAGAGGTAGCTAAGCTGCTTTTACATCTACTTCATCAATCTCATTGTCGCTTCCACGCTGCTCAACTTATCAGCATAAACCCTCGTAAGCCAGAAGAAGAGGTTACTCACACAGCAAAAGTCCCAGCACTAACAGGCATCGCCCTCAACAATGTCGGCCCAATCCCCTTCCAAAACCCCCTCATCCCCTCTCCTCTCCACGTCTGCGCAAAACAATCCCTCATACTACTGTACTTCCTATCCGCCCCAAACCCATCACTCTGCATCTTACTCTTCACGACATCAAACGGATAACTCGACAACCACAGCGCCTCTCCCGCCAAACCCCCATATGTCGCCACTTTGACCTGACTAATCTCATCGCGCTTGATGTTATTGCGCGCGGCGTCAGCATTCATCATATACTCGAACGCAAGAAACCAGACGCCGTACGCCTGCGCCTCCCTCAAAATCGTCACCGCCTCTCCGCGATACAAACCCGCCAGCACACCCTCGTGCGCCGAGAGTTTGCGAACGCAGTCGATGGGGCCGGCGTACAGGCGCTGGGCTCCGTGCGGTTGGGTTTGCAGGCGGATGCGGACGTGTTCGATGGGGCCGGAGATGATGGAGTTGGCGACGCCGGCGAAGGCGCCGGAGAGGTAGTATTGGGCGTATGAGAGGGTGGGGTTGGTGGGGTTGGTGGCGCTGTTGGATTGTTCGAATTGTCGGCGGGCGTAGTGGAAGGCGCCGAATTGGACGGATACGCAGGCGCCGATGCCGATGAGGGGTGTTAATGTCCCCTATGAAATGTTCAAGGATGATGAGCAGATTGCATAACTTGGTTTCCTGAGTTGAAATGAACCGTACCTTGTAGAACGCTGCGGGACCTTCATTCTTGAAGATCTGGGTGGCACCATCTAGAGCGCTGGAATATCTGGTGGTAGTTTGAAGGCGAACTTTGACGATATCTGGCGGTTGTGACTCAACAACAACTCTGCGAATATGATCATATAAAGCGGTACTTACCAAAAGGCTGTCCTATAGATAACAAGGTATCAGCTACGCTATGGCGGTGGCTTGTTCTTTGCGCCGAGTACCAAAGACCGAAGGAAAGGACATTGATAGACTGATTTTCGAAATTTGCAGCAAAGGATGGCGAGAGAAACACAGAGTGCCCAAATGAAAGGACGAATACCCATCAGAGGCAACCATATACTACTGACCGATCAATACTTGAGCAACTCCTCCAGCGGCGCCAGCGAAGAGATCCTTCAAGGCTCTTTGAACGCCTCCTTCATCTAGCTCTGCTGCTGCATCTGCCATTGCTATATCTAAACAGTTGATACTATTTAAGCAGATCCTCCCAAGCTCCCTTGACTGTTATCTGGAACCTACTGCAGTTCTCATGATTGTGCGAGGAGACGCAAAATCATAAAATGTCGAAGTCAGAGAGCGCGTATTGATAGGATTGATAGGATAGATCTGATTAGATTAGAATGGGGCTGACGGCTACCTACGGCCGCACCCGCTAAGTCTCTAAAAATGTTATTCTCGAATCAGGTTCCTAGATCAACGGGCCTGGTGGGTAGAAAGTGAGCTTACGTTCTACCAGACGGCTGTTGGTTCATCGATGGCGGGTAAGTTGGTCTTATACCCGACAAATAATCTTGTTCTGATAGCAAATTCTGCAGTCAGTGCATTCGCAGCCCGCAAGGCCGCTCGACGACCCATTGGAGATGTGACAATCCAGAACGAGGTGCAGACGTCGCTAGTGACCGGTACACTAAATGATCCACTGGAAGACTTCGAGCCGCCAAGGAAGAAGCAGAAGCGGGGCCATGAGCCTAGGAATAAAAGTCCAAGCCAGCCACAGCAACTAGATGGCTTGGTCAACGTGCCGGATGGATCTATTAAATATGCTGCGAGGGCTATCGAGAGTCATAGTGAAAGCGACTCAGCTTCTGGTAGTGAACCTAGTGCACACTCGATGGCTGCAGCCCAGAGGCTCTCAACGTTGGACCTGTCGAAAAGTAAGGTTCTGAGCGAAACAGAGACCGAATGGACCGTCAGACTACATCCAAATGATGTGAGCATTTGGCCCATCCCTCCTGTATGTTGCAAGATCTGAAGCTTAATTAGAATCTAGCAATACTAGGCCAGTACGATCTATGGGTTCGATCCGGCGCAATCAACGTTCTTGGAGCTGTCATCCACGCCAGCTCTCGTTTACACCGGGTCTATACCCCGTCAACCCATTCAATACCTCCAATTCGCCCCGTACCAAATCCTTTTGGTACGGGAAATGCACCTGCTGAGCTTACAATTATCTCGTGCGGAAGCCGGATAAGGATGCTCAGACAGATAGCGCCGAAGTTTGGACGTATCTGGAACGGAATACAGCACTCCAAGTCATTGTTGGATCTTTCGAAGCGTTCTTTCATGAATGTGAGTATATATCTGTTTTCTTGCATTTTTCTCAGCCGTTTTCTTGGCGATTACTACCTTAAAACAGCCCAAATTCTGGCGCTGACCAGTCTCATGGCTCTGTACAGTGATAAGCGGTCCGATTCTAATACTTTGACAGATCCAATTCACGGCAGATGACTCCCATCATCGCCCACTACGTTTGTTGGAAATCCCAGCTGACTGGCAACGAACGGTGTCCAGTCTAAAATCCGTCAAAAGCGAACGGACCCTCGCCATTCTGGTTTGCGGTCCGAAGGGGGCAGGCAAATCTACATTCTGTCGCATACTAGCCAATGCATTACTTCAGAAAGCGCCTGCCACAGGAAACAGAAGTGTGGCAGACAACGAATGCGTCGCATTTCTGGACCTTGATCCAGGCCAACCTGAATACTCACCGCCTGGTGATCTCTCATTGCTCCGACTGCAATCCTGGAATCTTGGAACTCCCTTCACTCATCCGACACCTGGGCCCAATCAACTTGTCAGAGCACAGTATTTTGGTCATAATTCTCCGAAAGAGGATCCAAATCACTACTTTCAATGCGCGCTAGACCTTTTAGACCATTATCGACGAATGGCAAGAGACTACAGATCATGTCCTTTGATGATAAACAGCGCCGGCTGGATCCAAGGAACCGGGTTGGAGCTAACATGTGATTTGATTCGGAGCGTGGGCTTGACAGACGTTGTCTATATGAGTACATCGGGACCAGAAGAGGTTACCGATACGTTGCACGGGGCTACAAGCCGCTCGAACACGACCCTTCATCAATTAGTCTCGCAGTCCTCAGACTTTGTGACTAGAACGGCAGGAGACTTGCGAATGATGCAGACCCTTTCGTATTTCCACATGAGTGAGGCAGAAGGGAATTACAAGGAAATGCGGTGGAGTCCAAGGCCTCTTACCACCGTAGCGCCTCTGGTCATACATTACGCAGGCCCCAAACAGGCAATCCTTGCCCTTGCAGTGCTCGGAGATGCACCAAATCCTGAGGCTCTTGACAGGTTCCTCGAAAGTCTTTTTGACGGATGTGTGGTTGGAGTGGTTGCTGTTGACCCGAGTGTTGGAGGAGCTATTGACCGGGAGTATGACAGCGCAGGGGTCGTCGAACAGGATGAGAGTATGCCAGATCAAGCTGCAGATGACCCAGGCCATACGCCAATACAGCGGACGAATACCGATATACCATACCTTTCCTCATCCAGCCACACCGCCCCTCTTCTACCCCCGGACCGATCCTTTTCCCTAGGTCAAGCGCTCGTCAGGGGTGTCGATCGCACCAGCAAGACAATCCATTTACTCACACCCATCCCCGCTACCACGCTCCAAGCCCACTCTCCGAATATCGTGTTAGTGAGAGGGACGCTGGACACACCGAGTTGGGCCTACAAGGAAGACTTTGAACTCGAAAAAACAAAACGGAAGTTGCGAGAACGCAAGTTGGGCACTGATGAAGGGTTTGATGGGGAAGAGATGCGGAGATGGGCGGGGAGGCAGCCTTGGGCTGGCGTTGTGGATGATGGAGGGAGGCGGAGCAGTGGGAAGGTTAGGAGGGTTAGGAGGGATATTCGATATAGACCTGTTGTTGGTGAAGTGTCGGATTGAGGAGAATTGGATCTTGACGGACGGACATTATAGCAATATGTATCTCAATATCCACAATTTCAAATTCGTCTATCGATCAATAATCGTGAAAGGAACAATAATGCAAAAATCCTTCCCATCTGGGCGTCGACACTTTCTTACTATATATTTTCATTTTTTTTCTTTCTTTTTTTTCTTTTTTGTGATTTGATTCTGGCTATGCCGAGCTAAAAGACACCTCTCTCTCTTCCATCGCGTTCTAATCGTCCTCACCGATTGATTGCCGGTTTCATCAATAGAAATCGGTTAAAGAAGATTACTTCGTAAGATTACTTCTACAATAAGTGCGGCTAAACCTCGGTGTTCAGACTTCTTTTGACTTGGATGGGTTGGGTTGGTGGGTGGGGGTTGCTGATCATCTCACTCTATGCGCGTCTTCCGATTGGACGCATGCGGAGCGATAACGCTAACGCTAAACCGGGATTGAAAAGTCAAGCCACGCTAACTTGACTCTAGCACATTTGAGTCCCGCGATCGAAGCCCCTTCTTCATAAGTTAAGTTAAAAGTAGAAGTAGAAGTACTTTATGCGTACTTCTTCTAGCGTGAACTATCTACCTTACCTTGATTTCGCACGCGTTCGTAATCTGAAAAACGGCTAGTCGATGAAAGGAATAGAGAGGTGTACCCTTGGGGGTAGTTGCAGAGTGTTGCGGTGTGGAGGTGGCGCGTATTAGTGTCGAATTGACTGAATTGAAGTGTTGCATGTATCGAGATGTTGAATTCTGATACGTGTAGAGGCGTTGTGGCCTGATACTGATGCCGATGCCGATGCTGATGCTGATGCTGAAATGACTGAAAAATGACACGTGGCTGGGCTGTGCTAACGCGTCGAGTTGCTGAAATAGCTACAATCGATTTGTAGGTTCAGCGTGTCCTGCTCATCCAGGACCCTACCTTAGCTTTACGCTCTCATAGAGGTGGACTATTGAGGTGTAACGACTCCTCTCACCCGCTGCCACTGGTCCCTGCACTCTACGTACCGACATGCGCGTCCGCCCTCTCGGGCTATACAGACAGTGTCCTTAAACAATCTCCTATGAACGTACGGCTGTCCAGGTTAGGCTGTCCACCAGGGGTCAGGGCCCATTGAAGGGGTGAGGTCCCTGGGGCCATATGTATGCACTTCGAGATGTCCCGCGGTCGCTGCCATTGTATACCACGCCCCGCAAGTCCCCGTAGAGAGCTTGGTTCGCGTTACCTGCAGAGATCTCCCTCTACAAGCCGACCATGTCTTGCAAGAGTACTACTTTTCCGCTGCGTCCCGTAGCCCTGGCCACGCAGTTGTAGTATTCCCACTAATTAAGCTTGCTCCCCCGGTAGTCTAGGACGACACTACATCCACCAGCTACCTTCACGCCTAGTAGCTAGCTTCGGGCCTCAGTGCGAGTGAGGCAAGCTGAGAGATTAAGATGCTGACACGCCCTGTGGCGTTCAGGGTCGGGCATTTTCGTTAGTACTATCTAGCTGGCTGGCAGAGTGCGGTCCGCTCTCCTAATTACTGGGGATTACCGCTATAGGCTGACTCTTAAATCGGTATATATAGTATAGCATCATCAGACCTCTTTCAGCATTATTTGTTAGCTTTCTTCAAAGAGTCATTAGGTTATCCACGGAATCGAATTATCACATCACTAAACATGATGGCAAACGATGGCTATAACAACTAGTAATCCGTACGAAATTCTAATGTATCCCATAGAGAAAACGCGTATTTGTATAATGTTATATGAACGTCTGATCCCCATAACGGATGAAAAGTCATTCTGCGTTAGATAATACTAGGGGAGGGAAACTTTGCAACACTGTGTATGGAAAGAAACGCCTAAATGGTAAAACTAGCTATGTCGTCTTACAGATGGTTCGGTCCGATACTGAACAGTTTTCCAATTACCCTCAGCTATTCCAATTTCCAAGGTGCACATCTGTGTGGTCTGACATTGTGAATCTTGCGAAATTGTGGCCCTTGCTCTTCACTCCGGACGCATTATAATCTCCTACCCACATCTTCGAACTGCCATCAGCTTTCCAATCGGTACAATGATGACCACGGCTATCCATCTCCTTCTTCACCTCCGCCGCCAATATCTTATCATCTTCGCAAGCAATATCGTTCAAGAGTGTTAAATCCTGAGTCTGACTGATTGCGGACACCTCAGTCTTACAAAGTGCTTTTTGATCTTCTTGAGCGGCTGGAAATAACTCCACCAATTTAGTTACGAAATCTGTCACATCCTCAATCATCGTATCGAACCTCTTCTTTTCGTAAAGTGCCCAAACGACTTTCTTCCGCATGCTCGTTCCCTTCTGACGTTGGTTTGCAAGCTCGCACATAGTCTGGTGGAGACGTTGATGACTTGGATCCAAGTCAGAGTTTGCAGCATCATAAATGACCAAGTCATTGGTTCCCGACTTCTGCATCATCGAATGCTTCTTGAATCGTTCTGAAACTCTCTCAGCGTCCTTGAAGCTCTCCATAATCTGCTCCAGAAGACTTTGGGCCAGTCTTATTTCTTCTTCAGACGGTGCGATCTGTCGCTTTAGGTGTGGCTCTAGACCAAGCCCCATTGCTGCTCCCCAGCGGGACATTCGGACCTTTGCGGCATCGAGTTTGAGCAAGCACTTTCCGTAGTCTCTTCCGAATTGGCGGCCCAGTTGAATATATTCGAAGCAATCGACACATGCGGTGAAGGTTCCTGCGAGACCTGCAACACCGATCGCAAATCCTACAGGCTCCATCGTGATATAGCTGGATATATTAGGCAGGTCTTTGAGATTCCAAACGGATGCAGTACTCTGCGCCGAAGCTGGGGTGTTCTGCAAGATTGGCAGTGTTTTTCTGAAGCCGGGAAGTGGCCGGGAACGAGAATCAGGTATACAGTGCCGATATGCCACTTGTTGGAAGACAATAGCGACTATCGATGGTCTACTCCGATACCACTTAAGCTGACGCCAGCTATCAAGTTTGGAGACATTGGAGGAGAAGGAGTGGGTAGTGGTCGATTAAGGGGTTGTTTAGTAGGGCCGCTCCACTAGATGCCAAGGGGACCCTGCAACCCCTGCAACCCTACCAAGCCAGCGCCTACCACCAGTGCTTCTGGTGGTCTGATCATTACCATCAGCCCAACTAGCCTCTCTAATGGCCGCAGCTTCATCTTTTGGACATACAGCGGAGAGGTTCAACGTTGATGGGCAGGGTCAGGTACAGATCGGAGATAGACACTACTATACCAGTAAGTGAAGCTGCTCGCGACATAGTGCGCTGTCAAACATGCAGCTGGCTAAGATAGCATGATAGGTCCAACACCTCCGACCTCTCGATTCCATAATAAGTATTTCGAGGTGCCCCGCAACGCCAGCTCTGTATTCACCGGACGAGAAGAAATCGGTAAACGACTACGAAGCCACTGCTTACGGTCTACCACCCTGAGCTCGCAGCAACAACAGAAGAGATTTGTCATTTACGGGCTGGGTGGATCAGGCAAGACGCAGGTCTGCCTCAAATTTGCGGAGGATCATCGTGAAGAGTATGTGTGTTATTTATTATTATATTCCAGGCCTGCACTGACGGTGCTTCAGATTTTGGGGCATATTTTGGATCGATGCGAGCAGTATAGAAAGTCTCGAGCGAGGTTATCTACAGGTTGCCAAGGTCTGCGGTCTAGAACCTCACGTGGATGCTGTCAAACGATGGTTATCGAATATATCCGAGTCATGGGCCCTGATCTTGGATAATGCTGATGATCCTCGTCTGAATATCTCTCCATACTTTCCGGTGGGGAATCGAGGGATCATCTTGATCACGACCCGGAACCCGGATTGCCAGATTCATGCTACCGTCGGGTCATACGAGCTGGGCGCGATGGAACCTGATGAAGCTGTTACCTTGATCCTCAAGACGACCAATATCAGTGATCAATCAGATAAGTCGATACGGAAGAGTGCGGAGCGGGTAGTCACGACCCTGGGATATTTGGCGCTAGCGATTGTTCAGGCTGGGGCGGTGATTCGACAAGGTCATTGTAGGATGGAGGAATACTGCACTCTTTACTATCAGCGTCGACGCGAACTTTTAAGTCAGAAAGCTGTGCAAGATGGTGAAGATTATCGATATACCGTGTATACAACTTGGGAGGTTTCGCTGAAAATGATTGAGGAGATGTCGAGCGAGGCCGGGCGAGACGCTATAGAATTACTCCAGATCTTTAGCTTTCTCCACCACGATGGGATTTCTGAAGAGATATTCTATCGAGCATGGAAAAATTTATGGAGCGACCCACCTTCGGAACGGACCCTCTTATATCAATCGGGTATACTATCTAGCCAATCAAGTCAGGAAGGGCATATCCACTCTCTTCGAGCAGCGATGTCGATTCTACTATCATTCTCCCTTATCACTCGTAATAAAGATCATTTAATTTCTATCCACCTCCTCGTGCATATATGGACTCGAGATCGGTTAAGTCCCTCGGACGAGGAAACGATCTGGACACAGACGACTTCAACGGTGGCCCTTTCGATATCGTGGACCTTTGAGACCGGAGACTACCGATACCGAAAATCCCTCGTACCGCATATCGATGCTTGTCTCGGGTGTCGAAACGATGGGATATTCCATCTCCGCAATATAGGGGAAGATTGTCAGAGGATGGCGGCTAAATTTGCACTCGTATACAGCAAGGTGGGTCGATGGCAGGAGGCGCTGCAGCTGACGGAACAAGTGGTGGAAGCGAGGAAGAGAACGCTGGGGGAGGAACATCCTGACACCCTCGGCTCGATGCACGATCTCGCTATCAGCTATAGCGAGGTGGGTCGACGGCAGGAGGCGCTACAGCTGACGGAACAAGTGGTGGAAGTCAATAAGAGAACGCTGGGGGAGGAACATCCTAACACCCTCCGCTCGATGCACGCTCTCGCCATCAGATATAGCGAGGTGGGTCGACGGCAGGAGGCGCTGCAGCTAATAGAACAAGTGGTAGAAGCCAGTAAGAGAACGCTGGGGGAGGAACATCCTGACACCGTCTTATCGATGCATACACTGGTGACCTTAGGTAAAATGCTAAAAAACACAACAGAAAGAGATCAACGGTATCCGAATCCCGAAGTAGAATCTCAAGCTCAACATTCAAACAGCTGGAAGAGAAAAACGTATTCTTCCTTAGCTCGACTTTGGAAAAAGCGCATCTAGCGGTATGGGTACAATGTAGGGTCATCGTCTAATTGTGCATTCAATCCAGTATAAAGACCTGATTAGACAATCTGGATTGAACACATTCAAATCTACGGTATACCCAGTTCTCAAAGTATATGGCCTCACCAATTAGCTAGCAAAGAAACGCCCACTTCTTATATCGGAAGTAGCAGCTCTTAGGCTTTCCTGGTGCAAAGAACGAGAGACGTGAACCAAAGATTGATGGTCTAAAGTGATCTGGAGTGATGAGTGTTCTATGGGACGGGGTACCGGTAAAGAACGTGTATGAATGTTTAGATTTCCGAATAAAAATAAAAGAAAGAGATAATTCAACCAGATAAGAACATGCTGGCGAGAAGCTTCGCGTAAAGCATCGCATTAACCGTCGCCGCTTTTCGTCACCTCTCTATCATGAGGACAAGAGTCTAGGACACGACGTTGCATGCAGCGCCGGCAGGCTGGCGTGACTCCGTCGCACTATGGCCGATGGCTTGGTATACAACTCTCCATCATACAGGAGAAGACAAGAAGATGGGGGAGCGAGGACCCACTTTAGCTCTCGCCGTCTTGCAATTCGTACAAGCATTGGGAGTGATTGTATTAGGAACCCTTCTTCTTTTGCCACTGAAAGTTCCAGGCCTGGGTTGACTTGATGCGTGTTCCGAGTTGATTGGGGCAGTGGAGGTTGTGGGAATTGGAGATAATGGCTGGACGTCATGCATAGAGTGACCCGAGCTGTCAGTCGCTGTGGTATCGGGGAGTGTCATCTCTGGCTCAGTCATCCCGGCCATTAACTGTTGTCTCAAGCTTGACACTGGCGTGGAAGACTACTGTAACCAAGGTACATGGATGAGGTATGTTGTTGGACCAATGAAAAATTAGATCAGGTTGTAGCTATGAGGATTGATATATTTATTATCATAGTATGCCATGGATGGCCATGTGCAGGGACAGAGCTTTTCAGGGCTGAGATTTGGAGAATCCTTGTAACGGATCAAGTCCAAAATCTATTGTTTAAGAGGGCTGGAGGTATAAGCCGACCTGAGATTCCCATAATTTGAAAGAGGATAATAGCTCATTCTACCTGATACCGAGGTTGGCTAAGAGAGGAAGTGGCCAACGCACAATGAATGCTCTATGCCTGAACCACCAAAGAACGGAATTTTCAAATTTTATCAAGAAGTACCTGTCCTCAAACTCGGAGGTGCTAAATCAATGTTACGAGCACGGCTGTGGAGGCTATGAGGTATTAGAAGTCCAATGGGGGTTGGACCATACAAGTAACCTCTACCGGAGGCCAAAGAGAGTAAGGCTCCCTTACAAACCTCCCAGAATACAAACCCTACTAAAATCTACACTCGCACAGAGTGCCGATGTTCAACATCTACTGCACCTCCTATGGACTTCCCCGCCAGCGCCACCCAACTTGCGACAATAAGAGCACCGAAGAAGCAATGGTGTTACGGAAGCCAAGCTACGGATCCGGTCAAGGGCGTAACAGCAAAATATTAGTTGTTGGTATTGAAGGAGCCGCCGTTGAGGGTGATTGTGGGGCCAGATGCGTATAAGGCGATTATGGTGAAGATCAAGGCGTATGAGGAAAATTATAGGAGGTTTGAGGGACTGAGTAGTATTACTGATGTTGAGGGTGTAAGGCTCCTTGAAATGGCTGGATATTAATGTGTTTGGGTGGCTATGTTGAGGTGGTCCGGGCAACGTACAGAAGCATTGTATGTACATAGCGAATGGAGTAGATATATCCTGCTTTCTCCTGAATGCTGCTCGACAGAAGGGCTGATGTCAACGCTCAAGGTGGAAGGTATGGCAACGCTCTGCAGGCAGCGAGAACCGGCCAGGATATCAATCTGGTAGTTGATCACGAAATGCCACGTATTGCGAAAGGCTTCAGTGTTGAGCATTGCAAGCGCATCACTGATCATTTGAAGGAGATGAACAATCGCACCTATCTTTGGCTTTTTCTGACGATCGATATCATCACGAGATCTCGGAGCAAATACGGCAAGGTATCGGACATAGATTCACTATTGTCCGATCTACCGTCGAAAGTCTCTGATGCGTACGAAAGGATGTTATCTAGGAGCTCAGACAATGTGCGAGCTCGAGTTCTGCTTCAGCTTATTGTAGCAGCCATAAGGCCGCTTAGCCTCCAGGAAGTCAATATTGTCTTGACACTAGCAACTCAGAAAGGAAATTGCACATCGTATAGGAAACTTGATTTATGGCCCCCAGATGGTTTCAAATCCACTGTTTAGAATATATACGGTCTCTTCGTTAGCGTTTACGATGGAAAGGTATCCTTGATTTATCAGACTGCAAGGGAGTTCCTTGTTCGAAATATCGAATTGCCTGACCTGCAGTCAGGCAAGTGGCAAGACCTCTCTCTTCCATCGCGTTCTAATCGTCCTTATCGATTTGATTGCCGGTTTCACCAATAGAAATCGGTTGAAGAAGATATACTTCGTACTTCTACAATAAGTGCGGCTAAACCTCGGTGTTCAGACTTCTTTTGACTTAGATGGGTTGGGTTGGTGGGTGGGGGTTGCTGACCATCTCACTCTATGCGCGTCTTTCGATTGGACGCATGCGGAGCGATAGCGATAACGCTAACGCTAAGGCGGGATTGAAAAGTCAAGCCACGCTACTTTAGAAGTAAAGTACTTTGGCACATTTGAGTCCCGCGATCGAGCCCTCCATTGATCCCACCCGAGTAACTTCTTCTACCGTGGGCTATATCTATCTTGCCTTGATCAAATTAATTAGTTGAGTGATTTGAGTACGTTTCTTCGGCTCTTTGCGACAGGATTGTCGAATCAAATCAAAAGTAAATTGCATTGGATTGCGGTTGTTTTTTGGGACGGGGGAATTACAATCCTTATCATTGGAGCGCATCGGATCCCTTCTCCGCTGACTAGAGATAACGCAGGCGAACGAGACTCCCGTGTCGCGTGGGCGTTTTGGATAGCTTCCTCTTTCCAAAGTAGATTTGTTTCGTTTTTTCTTGTCTACGGGCACGCCGGAAAGTAAGTAAGTAAGCTGTGTTTCTTGCTTCCCCCGCCGAGCACGAACGGGCGGGCGTTAACGGAACGGAATAGAGTCACCGAATCGAGCGAGATCTTTCTGTCTTTCTCTCTCTTCTTTGGTGGGAACCTCGTGACCCGGTTTTGATCACATGCCTCCGCTTCCCCATTCCGCAGTCCCGCACACGAGACAACCCACCTTGGATTTTGAACTCTAAGACATGGGGCGCGAGGTCATACTGCTGTGAGGGTGTAGTGGTGGTGCATAGCCCAAAGATGGATATCATCGTAAGTACCTACCTTACTTTTTTCCATTTGCGCACGGATCATCTTTCTCTATTCATTCCTTTGCATGCCAAATGGCTGCCTCCGTTTCCATCCAACAGGACCCGGAGATCTCGATCCTCATCTGTGGCTGTGGCTGATTTGTTCGTGTCAAAATCCAATAGCTGTCCCTCTCCCACTTCTGCGAAAACGACGGCCCGACCTCGATCCTTTGCACGCAGATCAAGCCGGTCGAATGTCTGTCCTGCTACCCCAGATCCATCTCCTCCAGCGTGGGGGATTTTGACTCAGCGCATCCGGACCCGGCTCCGTCAGCTCCTACATGCCTCTCATCCTCGAACACAAGCTCTCTTGACTTCGGTAGTACCCCGGAGTTGATTCCCAACAGCGCAAGTACCTCTCCAGAGCTCCAACCAGCTTCGCTAGGAGCTCAGAGGCAGAACGCTCTGAGGCCTTTGAATACCCTCAACCGCTTCCCTGTCGCTGGTGGCAATGGCAAAGGATGTGAGAGCTGCACCATAAGCCTCCCAGAAGAGATATCCCGTAAAATACCTCCAGGGGCCCCAGGGAGTCCAAAAGCCGATGGCAGTGGCCGGAACGGCAGTCCGATTCTGCGGTTTAGAGAGTCGCTCCAGATATACCGAGACCAACAAAACGATTCAGACCCAGAGGAAGATCGTGGAGGACCTATACGCTTGAATCAGCAGTGCTCCCCCGATTCCTTTGCCTCTGATACCTCGGCATCTTTCTTCCACAAACACACCTTATCTTACATTTCGACCTCCAGCCCAACCGATCCCAACACCTTCTCCATCATCCGCCGAGCCGCTATCCGCACTCTGTCTGGCGAACAGCTCCCTCGCGGTCAAACGGCCGGTGAACTGTTCTTCGGGACACCACTAGACGGCTGGACCATAGCGTACAAATTCCGCCTTTCGGACCCTTATGCCCGCGGTGGTTATCGCAAGTACGCCTTCATAGCACTCGCCAGCAGCGAGACCAGAGCGTACCAGGTTATGACCTTCATCTGG
Organism: Xanthoparmelia taractica; assembly: GCA_033085395.1. Classification (NCBI taxonomy): domain Eukaryota; kingdom Fungi; phylum Ascomycota; class Lecanoromycetes; order Lecanorales; family Parmeliaceae; genus Xanthoparmelia; species Xanthoparmelia taractica. The sequence goes on along the minus strand of MU853182.1, from coordinate 58,564 downwards.
GAGCATTTTCGACGCATTGCAGGTAACATCATGCTGAGGACTGCGCAGAAAATCAAAGAGAATGAAGGAGGCAAAGGAGACCAAGAAGACGTGACGAAGGAGCACCGCATTCCTGTGTCGTCATTCCTGACTGGGAGGACGACGGATCCGGATGGATATCCCAGACAGTATGGGGCCGCTAGGATGAGAGCGAGGGGCCTGACGGAGATGGTGGGAGATGACAAGTTCTTTGCGGAACTGCATTTGGAGTTTGTGGGAATGCTGAGAGAGTTGATGGGCGGGTTCGGTGGATGAAAGGTGCATGGGTGGTTGGACGGCCCTTTTTGGATTGGACAACTAAGCACGCACTCATGCATCATCGACCCAATGCAACTGCCCAAAACCGAAGAAAGCTCCCAACATGGGACACAACCGAGAGTGAGGAAGAACGTGTGTCCCTCGGACATGAACCGGCCCTTCTCAACTATGCTGTATAACAGAGTCAGATCACACTGACGCGGATGCTACTGGACCGACCGATGGACTTGATATGTCTCGAGGTTTCTTTTCGACGTCGTCATTCCCCTTGCAAGCGATTTAGCGTCTTCAGCCTTCTTTGCGCTCTTCATTAGACTTCATTTCTTGCGTGATACCCAAGCGAATTTTTCAAGTTAGAATTTTAGAGCGGGCGTTGCGACATGTAGATAATCATGCAAGCAAATTATGACCACTCCATTTCCAGTGATATCGAAGGCATTACTGCCCGTCAAAATGACAGAGTGCTCTAAAGTTGCTGCCTGAGCATTAGCAAATAAAATAGACGTAGCAAAAGGTCCTCAATATAGAATCTCGCTACACCTGCCACAATCGAAACTCGCACCCGAGCCGAAAAAGATATTCCTCTTCACATAACCACCAACCAAATCCCACACAACCAACCACAACCATGGGCATAGCCTTTGACTACGCCCCCGACAGGCCCGAACACATCGAAGCCATCCTCAATGGTCTCGACAGATACAATCCCGAAACGACGACCATATTCCAAGACTATGTCACACAGCAGTGCGAGGACCGCACTTATGACTGCTACGCCAATTTGGCGCTGCTGAAGCTGTGAGTCTACCATTTCTTCATGGTCTTGTTTCTATGCACTGTTGGGGAGGAGAGGATGGATTTCTATGATGATCGAATTTCAACGTTTCCTATTACCTGACCGAGCACGAGACCATTTGAAACAGTCTCCGCTCCTGATGTTGGATTATTAGCTCTATCTGACCTTCCTCCTCCCCCTCTTCTCCTGCTCCCCCCCCCCCCCCCCCCCCTATTCCCCCTACACAACCTCCTTATCCAAAAGCAAAACCCTCGCTAACAACAACCCCCCTTCTCACCAACCCAGATACCAATTCAACCCCCACCTAACCCGCGACGAACCCGTCACAAACATCCTCGTCAAAGCCCTCACCGTCTTCCCCTCCCCCGACTTCTCCCTCTGCCTCCACCTCCTCCCCCCGCACATCCTCTCCCCTTCCCCTGCCCCTTCCTCCCCCCATTCCCATTCCCACAACCATCAACAAATCCAAATACCAGATACCCCCCTAGCCGAAGCCGTCCAAAAGCTCTCCCACCTCAACACCCTCCTCGAACAATGCGCCTACCGCGACTTCTGGGACGCCCTCGACTCAGACGACTTGTACGCCGATCTCATCGCCGATGTTAGCGGGTTCGAGGAGTTGATACGGGTTCGGATTGCGGTGACGGTGGGGCAGGGGTGTAGGGGGGTTGAGAGGGGTGTGGCGGAGGGGTGGTTGAATTTAAGGGGGAGGGAGTTCGAGGGGTTCGTGGGGGGGGTTTGTGGGTGGGGGGTGGAGAGTGGGGTTGATGGTGGGGGGAAGGGGGAGGAAGGGGAGGGGGAGGGAGGGATGGTGGTTGTGCCGGTTAATAAGGAGAATGAGGCGAAGGGGACGGTGGTTAGGGAGGAGGTAAGATTTGAGCAGTTTGGGAGGGTGGTGAGGAGGGCGTATGAGCAGCCGGCTTGATGCGGGTGGTCAGGGGATAAGATCACGAGCTTGTGAGCGGGGGCAGATATGGCTACGTGCTCGCTTGCAGTGTTGAGAAATAGAGATGCACCTGTGCCTAAGTATGCACAGAACGAAAAGCACATGCTTTTAAAGCTCTAAAAAAATACCAGTGCCCTTCTGCGCTTCGTCCGCTAGCTAATGCATCGTTCCGCTTATGCCTCAATTCTCGTTATATTACATCCCAGTATCATCAACCCATCACCAACCCTCCCTCCCCTTTAACAACCACCTCCATCACCTCCCCCCACCCTTCGCATCCTCCTCCCACTGCACCCCCACCCACTCCTCCACCCACCCCCATTCCCCACCCCCCACACGCCTCTCCGCACAATCCCTCTCACAAACGCCCAAAATCACAGTCCCCCACTCCATGCCCTCCAGCCCTTCTTCCTCCACTTCCAGCTCAGCGATGGCGTGAGGCACGAGCTGGAGTTCGAAGACGCGAGGGGAGGCGCAGTTGGGACAGCGGGGTATTCGGCTCGCTCCGTGGGGATGGGACACGGTTTGGATTTTTGTTCCAGAAGATGTGGATAATGGTGAGGATGAGGATGTATTTTGTGCAGACGCGAATATCCTGCCCACGGCATCATTTTTTGAGTATAGTAGTGGGGATCCCCCGTATTCGTAGCGGAGCACCTGCTCCGGGTTCTGCGCCAGGCGATCTGCGAATTTCTGAAATGTCTTGTCAAGGGTGGACTCGAAGGCGTCTTTGTCGTCTTTGCTGCTGCTGGTGCTGGTGGGACCCTCTGTGTCTAGGTCCATGGCTGCTGTTTTCGATGGAGCGGGCGGGTCGGGATCGAGGGTTTCATAGTCTGCGTCGAGGTGGTAGGTGGGGTAGGGTTTTGGTAGGGAGGATTGGGAGGGCCATGGCTTCTTGGGGTTGGGGGTGGGTGGAGGGGAGGAGATGCGGGCTTTTTGGGCGAAGGTTGTGGGGAGATCTGATGAGGGTGGCTGGGGTGATTTGGAGGCTAGGGAGGAGAAAGAGGAGGTGTTTGAGTTGGTCGGAGAGGAGAATGGACTGGCGGGCTGAGAGTTGAGCGTGGTGGAGGATGAGAATGGATTCTGATTGGAGCTGGTGGAGGTTGGAAAGGTTGAATTGAAGAGGCTGTTGCCGAGATTTGAGGGTGTGTGATCCTGTTTGGATGTCTCTTGAGGTACAGCGCCATTAAACGCTGATTTCAACTTATCGGCCGCGACTTTTGAGACCTTGACGCCTCGGATAGCTCTCATTGTCCCCTCTTTCTTCCGGCATGCCTTTCGCCTGCAGCTGAAGATGTAGAGTTTCCGCTCATGACCCGGAAATTTCTCGGGTAGGTCTCCGTTCAATTGTAGTAGTAGAGTCATCGTACTGTTACAAATTTTGCATTTGGCCAGCTCCGCCGAGGGAGGATCGGTAGGGTCGAGCCATATCTAGCATTCTTATTAGGTTTCACTTAGCAGATGCTTCATTGAGGTCCGGAGAGCCATACTGGGTAGCCTCCAAGTTGGCTGAATTCATCCTCTGTAGCCTCTTTCGAAGCATAGCCAAGCAAGACATTGGTGGTTGTGAAGCTTCCACTCTCGTCGGAGGAATCACTGTCATTTGGGGCCATGGCGACGTGGAAATTTGTGGAGCTTCTGGAAGCTCTCTTACAGGAGTGTGCCCGAATGAAAGGTATAACCCTCAATAAGTGATATTCCTCACATGTGAATGTTTTATAACTTTCATACATTTGATTTCCCTCATGAGATTCCGACTGCCGAAGTTTTCCCGATAAGATTGAAAACTAGACCATTCTAGGTTAGATCTAACTATTACTGCACCGAACTGTGGAATCTGTGAACACTTGCCCTTTCTTTAGCCGGCTTGGCACTGGTGTGAACCAGTCATTCCAGCGAGCCGGTTTCAAGACCAAAGCATTGGATCCTTCTATTCAGTGCAACAGCCATGGTTCTCAGTAATACAAACATATCCTTTTGTTGTTAGTTGTTAGAGTGACTCTTGTTCGTCCAGCGAACATTGACGGAACCCTCTGATAGATCTCTCGAGATACGTACTTTCATGAGAACAGGGCGCGTTCCTATGGCTGAAATTCTGAGATTGGACACACTTGACGTTCGTATTGAATAGGGAGACCAGGGACATTAAGCCCGTCTGGAGGCTCGAACCCCAGGAAACTAGCAGGCATGTGCCGAGATATTCTCGCACAAATCCTCCCTCAGGTACTCGTACAAATCGACATGGAAAGGATGAGCATGTGTTTGTTCTCAAGACTGCATGGTCTCACTAGGGGATTTGCCTTCCCTAAAGCCCCCTAGCGCCCGGCGATCCAGTGTCGTTCACCCAAATACAAGGTTTGAATCACCTTAGATCTGGTGGCTCTTCTGTACTTGCAGTTCATGTATCCAGATCGAGCTCGCTGACTCTAGTAGAGATTACTGCATTCAATACTACGTCTGGAAAGGTTCCAACCTCTTCGAGTCTACGAGCTCCGTTCGAAGAGCTCCAGATTCAGAAGTGACCGTTTGGGAGTCCAGAAGCAGGTCGCCGTCCTTATTCTCCACTCTCACATTGGCCCCAAGCCCCCAGATTCCGAACGCTTTGATGCAGGCCCAAGCTGTACTGCTTGGCGAGCAAGTAGGTTCACAAGTACGTGTCTCGAGTCAATGATACAGAAGATATAAACTTCCGTAACTTGCCATAGAGAGTTTTGATTTTGCACTCCGTCCCACTGTGCCTCCCTTATATCACCAAACGAGACTCAAGAGGTGAGGTACACTTCCCATGGACTATGACATCCTCAGGAAGCTATTTGTTTGTCTGCCAGAAAGCCTTCTATGCATTAGCAAGTTGACACGTGTTATGCTGCCAGTGATATTGAGTCTGAGGCATCTCCGGATGATGGCTCGGCAGTCTGGTAATTATCCCCCATGTACGATGATTCGGAGCGTTGGCTGGATAAGATGGTTCGTGAGGGCAATATTAATCTGACAAAAGTGCATTAGCCCTCTGACTACAAGTTCTTTAACGGACAAGAGACCAATACTCTAAGCCGGCGAGAGAAGCGACCTCGACTGAGCTCATCACGGCAACTGACTCACCTACATGCGTTACAAGGGTTATCTAGGGTTCTACCAAGAGCCACGTTGACGCTCGGGTTACCCTCATAGAGGATAGTGCGGGCAGATTGATATCAATCACCTCCTGCGAATGGATTCACCCCTAGCTTTGACCTCGGAGCCAGTTTGGAGTTCTGTACCTGGACAACATCAGCCGCGCAAGGTGGATAACAAGCTGTCGACCCGACCTAATCACTTCTGATCGCAAGGGCAAAAGCCCCATTTGACGTTTGCCTGCTTTAGTGAGGTTGTGCAGGGTCTGTCTCGCCCATTGATTGACACGAGTTTCTTTCAATTTCTACCAAAGGCCAATCAAACGGATCAGAAGGGTCTCCCTATGACCGCCTTGTATGTCTCGATCATGAGCTCAGTGTTGTACGATAGAGATCCAGTATAGCATTATAACTTCGAACAGTGGGATCTCTTTTCCACATTGAATTACAGATTTTAACGATAAATAGTCCGGAGTCATATACTTCTGCTTGCAACCTAATTTGCGTTGACGATCTATGCGATATTCGTCCTCGCAGTCAGCCAATATCGAGATCAACCTATTGGTGTATATGATCGCTCCACCAACGAAGCACAGCAGCCTTTGAACCCTAAATGTGCGCAGGCCCACTGAGGTTAGCTTCGAGATATCGCAGAATGTCATACTTAGTCCTAAGATTCATCGTTTCTTGACCCAGAAAATGGGCTGTCCCGCCCGAAGTTCCAATTGTATCGTGTTGTGGCCAGATCTGATGAGAGCTCAAGGTCAAGCGCTGATTTGCATGAAGACCATCAGAACGGCTGCATAAGCTGCCGTCGCAGCCAAGACTTCAAACGGCCGCGCCACTGTCAGTATGCTCAGCAGGATGGTGAAGACTATTAAGAAGCCGGTAATGACCGCAAGCCGAGCTTTCAACCCGTTCTCGGCCGAAAGGTGTTGTAGCCACCACAAAGGACCAACAAGCATCCCAACTCCGAGGACCATGGTAACGAAAGTCACTGATTTGTCAATAACGGATTCCTTATTGTAGACCGTGGTCGTCAATCCGAAGTCTCCAGTACCCTCGTGAAGGCGTTTATTAATCTAGTACCAATCATTAGTAAATATAAAAAAGAGAACTCAGGCAAACCTACACTTCTATCTCGGAAAAGCGACCATAATCGGGGTTTTTCAAACTTGTCGATAAATCTACGCAAGGGTGTCTTGACCTTGGGGACAACGGGTATGAGGTCCCCGTCCATGTTGATGAATTGCTGCTCCTCACTTTCAATTACCGTTTTGTTTGCATTGTAGAACCAATTCTTGACGTTGGATATCTGAAAATCAGTCGCCTCAGGGCGAGCCTTAATTTGTGCATGATCAAGCAGAAATCTTTCTAGTTCACGTCAACGCGAGACTCTACTTCAATCTGCCTCTCCTTTAAAGTGATATTACTTACGGTATTGTTCAAGCCTTGACGTCAACTCATCCAGAAGCTGCTGTCGTTGCCAAATGGGGTCGTATCGGAATGTACCATTGTTGAGACCCTTTTCTACACAGTCTCGATCCATGCGCTGAAGATCTTCCTCGAGCATGGCAATTCGATTTTGTAACCTGAGCAGGACCCGTGCGCTTAGCTCTCCAAATCTCCGCAACACGAAGAAGTCATCGTCTGATGCCGTCCATTTGCACATGGCAGGATAACCTCTACTATTGAGAATGTCAAACCAGTCAAGATGAAAAGTTTTGCTCCCTCAGAGAACAATCGTGATACTAACTATCTCCATGGCTCCTCGTCCGCTTTCCGGACCGAGAAATGTGTGCCACTTCCTGGGCAGCCGACTTGCGCAGCGGTATACTGAGGTACATTATTGGCTGGTGCTGGCCAATCATATTGATTCGGGTAATTACCCGATTGTTCCAATGCATGTTCGGATGATGGGAGGGGCCGAGAAGGCTGCGTATCATTCGAAGATACATTCGGATGCGGGGACGACGTGGACGGCGCTACCTGTTCAATAGAAGTATTCTGATAAGGTAACGTAACCATCGCTATCTGTGGTGATGAACCGGAATCCATCAAGGCTTGAAATCGCCGAAAACCTATGCCTGCTTTTTTAAATCAAAAAGAGTTCTGCTATTCAGACTGAGGAAACTGGCCCTTGAGAACTATTAATCCCCAAGCAAGGCTGGCTAAGCCACCCTCCTGAATGACCATTACAGCTGAACAGCAATACACATGTGTCAGAAACCGGCACGGGATGCAATAAATGCGTATCAGAGGACTTCTCAGGTCGCACAACAACGGGACTTGCGTCTCTGCCTAACATGCACTGCCCATCAATGCGCGATCTTGTGCGACAACCAATCATTTTGGCAGGGATTTCCTTCCAACTTCTGCGAACGCTTACCTGGAGCTCGCGCGACCAATCGCCCCACACCATGACCCATTCTTCAGCCTTGTACTACTCATGCATCTCGGCATGGTTCAACGCCCAGATTAAGTGGTCAAGACCCCCAAATTTGCCAGAGAGAACTGGGCGAACGGCTTTTCCTGAGCCTCAATTTTGCCTGAAGACTTGAAAAGGTGGCATCGATCAGGCTGTTGAAGCAATGTCCTCCCTACCTTTGGTCCTTCATATTAAAGCTGATGATTTCGAGGCGAACCCTAAGGCTTTCCATGTTTCTGGCGGAATGCGAAGTTCACAACAGTCGCTGCCAGCACCCCACAAATTAGACATCTGATTGACCACAGAGTGCAGAGGCGATTAGAGTTCTTATTCACTGAAAGAATTTACTCGGTAGCAATATACACCCGATTGGGCGAATCGGAAAATACAAGAAAACATGAGTGGCGGCCAAGGCTCTAAATGGGGCACCTTGAGGAACGTTCGCACTGCGCTGCGCTCGTCCCAAGTTGAAGGGCAACCTCGAGGCGTGGAGCCACGGCGTGACGAAGTCCGTCCTACTGGTGCTGGTGCGCCGAGCCGTCCAACCTACGGTTACTATCAGCATTACACAAGCGATCCTGGCCCTCCCAGTGGAAATGGTCCTTGGCACAACTCTCTACCTCCGCCGCCGCAGAATTCGCCTCCGTCGCTATACAATCAAAACCACCAAGGACAATACCAACCAGGTTCTAATCCACAGGCTTATGGCCCTCCTCCACCGTCCGACCGATACCAATCTACATGTTCGCAGACATACGGACAAAATCAGGGGTATTTCGGTCCTCCACCTCCAGCTTCGCATCCACCATATAGTCCCTACCAACAACAGCCTGTGTCTTCGGCTGGCCAGATTTATCAAGCTGGGCAAGGCGCATATCATTCTTCCTACAACCGGACCACATACCCGCCCGCTAGCAATCCCTATTCTCCTCCCTTGCCCTCTCATCCTGATACTCAAGCTACGCAGGGTCCGGGTCAGCATCCGAATTTCGCTGGACCGTCGTACTCTACCCACTCTAATGGAGGATCTTTGACCCGGACTGTTACAGCACCTGCAAACTTGCATTGCGAACATAGGGATCCGGGGAATGGTTTGTAGGTTGCCACCAGTTTCAATGTTAGGCAATGCTAATCAATTAGCAGTTGCCGCGCCTGCGAGCCCGGGTATAGATACAGTGGTGGAAGATAAAATGCTTTTCCTTAGCTCGACATCGGCGTTAAGGCACCCAACACTCTTTCGAATCTCTTGGACCTGTCATGAACTGGGGGACTCGATGCAGTCCTGATCATCTCAACTTTATAGCGCATTTACGAAGTGCGTATGAATGCAACACCCTGGAAGTAAGAGGTGTAACTGCTTTTAACGTCTTTCTTATTCCTCTAAGGTACCCTATCTATCTCTATGAGACATACTTCTTCTTCGCCCCCTCAAATCATGGTACATATTTTGGCTGACTGCACCTATGTCAGTACCCTACGCTCTTATCGGAATTTCCTTGTTATCGACGGACTCTACGTGTGACAAAATATGGAGGATACCTTCCTGGCTTCGAACATAAACGTGGAAGCGCCTGATCGTTCTTTGCAGTCTTCATGTGTATGGTTAAGCTTCTTTCCGTACACATTTGGCCATTGAGGCTCTAGGCTTCATGATCCATTTGATCGAGAGAGAATTCCATTTTCAAGCGCTGGATTGGACGGGTGGCTGGACATGATGTAGCGATGTTGGATAATTTCAAAGGTTTAACCACCCCTTGGGCAGTTGCCTCTGGCTACTGACTTTGCGGCTTCAAATCGCCAGTGTCTTTGGCTCCGCAAAGGCAAAAGGTCGACAAGATCCTACCTAATAAAATGTCTCTACTCAATTGGAATATCAAATTCGATGACCGTTTGCTATGGCTATGAGACCCTTCTGGCACTTTCTGTAGCATACTTTCTTGTACAGTAAAAGGTCATTGGCCTACGCAGTGGCAGACAACAACAAAAATCATTAATCTACAGCCTCAGAGTACATTGAATCTAGGAGACCGAGGCTTGGCACACTCTGAAGGCTCAAGCTATCACAGCTGCCCTTTGCTTGCAGTCACCTGAGCTAGTACGATATCTGTAAGGGTTCAGAGATAGCTTTGTAGTACTCTATGCTTGCTTCCAGGACATCTCATTAGATTTCATTGGAAAGGAAGTAGTTTATATTCACCGTGAGCGACTCACTAGGGATCAGCTACTCGTCCCACCTAGGACGTGCTCAATTGGCACACAGTGATTCGAACATGCAGCAATGAATGCAACTAGCGTCTTTATCCATGTATTTAAACCCCTTCTCCCTCCCTCCCTCCCAAACATTTTCTCCTTTCAACACAACCACATCAAGGGTGTCCACGCTTCTGAGCTTGGCTCTTGGTATAATGATACTACAAAGTCATCTAGCTTTGATGGATGGATCTTATTACGACATCTAAACTCCCTTTATTCTTCCCATATAACTTCTTCGGGTATCTTTATAGAGGGAGTTAGTAATGGTGGATAATTGCTGAACCTTCTCTTAGGATTGATTACTGGCTTTACTCAGCTTGTCCTTCTGTTAGATAGAGTGGCACGTGCTTTGTTGGACTCCATCACGATCAGCCCACTGTGTTTCTATGGTAGGTTCACAGATTATCATTGCTATGGTCAGCCTTGACTTAACGAACCCTCATTTTGCCATGTACATACACATCAATTTGAGATATTTGGACACTACAAATATATGGGACTTACTGAATGTCCCTGAACTCTATGAGACACGGTAACGCCGAGCCACTACTTTGTAGCTTGATCATCATTCCCACGTTTTGGAAAAACCCTTCAATATCAATACTCATCACTTTCCCACAACTGCAGTTGCTTTTATAGCTCGCTATTGTGACGAACCGTCATCATGCTCATGCCACCATCTTTTGGCAAGACTTCATATGCCACGGGCGCGTTCAATTGTTGAGTCTGAATGAGACTGCAGGACCACAGAGTATTACCTTCCTGAGCCTTCAATAGGCTTGTTTCTATCCCTGCATTACTTACTACAGCCGATGGATGGCAGAAAAGGGTGGAATCGTGCCAGTTGATGTCGGCCAAGCGTGAGTGTTGCTGCCCTTCTCCCTGTTTGAGTTCCTCGAAGCTAACCCGGCGGACAACAGCACGCTTGACGCAAATAACCTTTTCAAAGCAGCAACTGGTCATAGTTGAGTCAGTGGTAGACGGATGAGAGGATGAGGAAGAGGATTTGAAAATCCGGTAGCTGCTGGAAGGTGAGTTTTGCTGCCGCTCTTACACTACGATTTCTCAGGAGCTGACCCTATCAGTATAAGTCTCTCCGAGACTTGAACCTTGGGACTGGACCGACTACGAATGTCGACGCAAGAAATGGAGCAGAGAGAGGGTCTTGCTTACCCATGGGCACACCCTAAGTCCTTTGATCCTCGGCTCGGAAACTTGTTCACTGTTGCAGTGTAACAATATCCACCAATGCACAGGTTCATCCTTTTTGCAAAGAACTGCTGCAAAGAATCTGCCGGTCTGCCGGTCTGCGCTAAAGCACCGTACCAGTGACTCAGCTTGAGACTTCCTGCGCTAGTCGCCTTTAATTCGCACACAGCAGGTCTCAAAGCTCCGCAACGATTGACTACCGTAACCTTGTGTGGGAGCTATATGCTATGATCGTTACTATAACAAATGCAGAGGGTTGCCGCCTTAGTTCCACGAATAGGTCCTTCTATCCTATTTGAACAAAAGCAGGAACTTATCCATTACCGATGTCAAATTCTTATTATGCTCTCGACTTTATCAGACACAAAAGAATCATGCTCGATCAAGAAACTAGGTCCACGGGCAATGGTGGCCGTTGCAAATATGTGCAAAGCTTGATCATGCTTCAGAAGAGAAAGAACGGACTCCAACTTTATTGCAACATACAGATGGTAGCCGTTGACCTATGTCCCTCTTTCTGGCACCTATACCGAGATCACCAGATATATCTGGGTAGGACTTTCCAACGACTGGCGTCCGTTAGCAACTCTAAATCCGGAAACCTGGCAGATCAGGTTAGCGTACAAGGCTGTGCACAGTTCGCTATTTACGGCCGGCAATCTGTTAGAATGGCTAAGACATTGGAAAGAGGGCCGATACCTTACTACAGCGGCTGGTACTTTGTGAACGCTCTGGCTTGCGGCCTGGGCGTAAACATTCTTTTCTTTTTCGAATCAACAGTCTGCACGGGCGAGGCTTTGGGTCAGCATCCTTTCAATTGGCACAATTCTGCTGCTTACAGCTACATTTCGGCTGACTCTTTCGGTGTCCTTTCTGGTGCCGCCGAATGTCCCTCTCTGAAAGGTGGAAGTTCGTATATTCCGACACCCACAAAAAGCAAGACGGCTCAGGCGAACAATATTCCTATTGTATCAGTGATTCGTGACGCAATGAACCGAGTGGGGAAGACGGCCTAGCCAAACTGTTGTGTGTATGAAAACATTAGGACTGCCAAAGAACGACATGCAAGACATCAAAAGAAAGCTTCAAAGCTTGTGCTATCTGTGCAAGGCGCCTATTCAGAAAAGGCTTAATGGCACAGGATTATCTCTACAATTGGGTCTCAAATGGATCAAGTACCGTTCACGGCAGACCCTACTACGGACGGTAAAGATGATCTTCGGCTGTTTGCAGCTCGTGGCCTCTGTTTGATATTGGTAGGGCTGCATTTCTTCTTCCCGGAAAGTCTCAGCATTGTAAAAGGGGTAGAAGTTGACACTACGAGTGTAACGAGTTCAATCATCTCCTTACCTCTTTTTGCTCTAGACTATCAGCTGAAAGAATATGATGATTTCCTCTGTTGAAGACTATGAATGCAATGTCTCCCAACCAAAAAGCCCGCAGAAATCGACGCCAAAGCAAAGCAAAACCCACAACAGCTCAACATACTCCCTACCGCTCGACATTGGTCGTCTTCTGCACGCTCCCCCACTTCGCCCCGTTTCGCATCTGACTGACGCACTGCTGCGGCGTCCCATCCGCCATTCTAGCCGTAATGGAATCTCCGGCAAATTGCATGCAATTGTCGTCGGCGAAGACGCTTATGGAGTCGATCTCGCTGAAGCCGGAGCCGAAGTTGACGGCGACGGCGTCGTAGGTGGAATCAAATTTGACGCAATTGTCCTCTTTGATGCTGGCCTTGTCGTTAGCGGGGGTGCCAGTGCAGTCGGCGTTGTAGTAGGAACGGACCCAAGGGTCTTTGGCGAGGGCGGCGGTCGTGAAGAGGGTGAGGAGGAGGGCGGGGTAGTGCATGATGGGAAGGGTGAGATTGTTGTTTGGGTGAAAGCTTTTGGGGATTTGGGGTTTTGATATGTATGTGGAAGCTACAATTTGAAGGGTTGGTACTGGGAGGCTGATAGATCTTATACCTAGGTAGATAATGCTGTAACGGATGGTGTAGAACCACTTTTTCTCAATCCATGACCTTCTTCTTTCGTGTCTAATCTCCTGTGTTATTTTAGGTAAGCTCGCTTTATTCCCAAAACAAAGAATCATCCGGTTGAAGTCTGTTCGGCCTTAGTCTATATGCTCTTATTTAACATACTTTGGTCAGAGAACAAAGGAGTGTACGAGGACCATAACGTGCCTTTATCGTTGAAGAATCTTCTTTCATTCTGGCTTTCATTCTTTAAAGCATTCGATAGATGCTTGCGGCTATCTTGATCTGTTCTTCATGGGTGCGTCGGTCCTTGAATTATGGCCACTGAAATGCTTTTTAAGCGTGGGTCTGTAGTTGGACATGTCGAAGCCTCTTCCAGGACTCTCGACTTCCAGGACACTCCACCATATCTTCCGCAAAGTCTTTTCAATCGATAATCCAGGCGCAGATGCTGAGGCTAATTCACTCGCATTCCCTGCCGCGATAATTTTGAGTAGCTTTTCCTGAAACCTGATAAGGTAGCCTCTTATGACTTCGACCTATTACAGGACTTACCCTTCAAATTTCCCAAGCAGCAGTGGCTATACTAGGCTTGACCTATTCTGTGGATGGCGGCAGCAACTGGCAGGATACATACTTTTAAAAAAGGCATCGTCAGCGCGACCAATCTCACCTGCTTCTCCGAGAATGGCAAATGCCTTACACAGTATTCTGGGAACCAATCCAAGCTCGTTGTCAAGATAGCCTCAGGTCAAGCCTGTCGCACTTACAAAGATATATCCGAGGCCATAAATTCGGAGGATGCAAATGTTCTGATTTACTGCAGGCAAACTGCACACCGGCATGAAGCTGAGTTCTGGTACTTTGTGCTTGACCCTAACGACCCTCATCGGCTATATCCACGCTTCAAGGTACCGCCGAGACCGATTTTCAGCGCTGAAAGGCATTCGGATGGGAGGTATCTCTAGATTGGATTCAATGTTCACAACAATTGGATCTCTGGTTAGTGTGTCTCATCATCTATCTCCTGCCTCGGCGAGTTGTCTACCCATAGCAGGAGATATCTGCCATCTGGAAAAAAATTTCTGTATTTGCTGCCCTCCCTCTCTCTCCCATCAGTAGATGGCTCTTCAAATTTAGTATGTACGTTTTTATGTTAATGGAGAATCCAACTCTTGTACTCATATTGTTAAACAATGCTAAGCCACCAGTGCTTCTATCTTATCTTGCCCTAATCATCAAGGCTGTCTGTATATGCCTAGCAGAGCCCGATCTATATATCTTGAAAGAATCAGGGTATCTCATTTGGAGTAACGAAAAAGATCTTCTCAAAAGCACAATCCTTCAATCCTTGTAGTACGAACCATCAATCTGTCATTTAACTAGCACTTCCTTTTACCGCAAGGTTCCAGCCAGTTCATGCAGTAAGAGCTGGGTATAACAATTTGGGAGGTGTCAGGGATCTTAGAAAGCACATATAGCGGGAATGTATGTTAGGCTTAGGGATAGTAAGTAGCATGAACGACATCGCAAGTCTTGAAATTTTTCTTTCTGTGTATTTCTTAAACCGCAGCTCAATGACTGCCATCTATCCATCGGAAAAAGAACCGATGCAGCCTTCGATAGACAGACAGCGCAGACACTGATCCATCAACTCCCCAAACAAGCTCGAAAAAGAACCCTGAAAAGCAATACCTCAGTCGCCTACGAGCTCCGGCTCCTTCTGCCCCCTCATACGATCTGACAAACCCCAAAAACTTCCACCGCACCCCACCTCCTCCCCGTCCCTGAGCGCCGCAAACCCAAAGACGATAAGGTGCGAGAGCTGCAAGGGCGGGCGCGTCACGGGAAACAAGTGGCAGCTCATGCTCCTCGTGGCCGCGCTCAACCGGGAACAGAGGACCGAGAAGGAAAGGGCGACGCGGCCGCCGGTGAGAATGGCGCAGGCGTCGTCTTTGTGAAATGGGATACGATGAGTTTGCGCCGGTCGGTCGGTTGCGGATGCGTGAGGATATCCTTCATCATTTCGAGGCCGCTGAAGGTGCATATGTTGCCCCGGGGGAATGGTCCATGATGGATGGGTATATTAGGTCATGGATTTGATGGCTTATGTTGGTTGGGTAATCCGCCTGTTTCCACACTGGAACTTGCTGCTTGAGGAGCCGATTCACAGGATTGTACGTCAGACAGATGCGCCGCGCGGTTTTCTCGTGGTAGTTCGATTTCAAGATCTCTCTGTCTAGGTTCTCGCGGACCGAATGAATCGACTGTGCGAAATGACGGTCGTATATATAGTTGGCGAGAGTGGTGCGGTATTCCTCGAAGAAGTGCCCTAGGGCGAGAAGCTACGGCTTTAGAATCTTTGCCATTCTCGTGCTCGTGATGAGACCTTCTCTTGCGTCATTTTCTCCAATGGCGGTTGCCACGCTTCGACAATGTCGCAGCGGCGGGCGATTTGCTTGAGGCATTCGAATTGAAGTGGTCCGGGAGTAGACACGGTGTCGTAGAGTGTAGATATAGTGTGGTAGAAAGGGTTCCTGAGGAACCCGCGGATGATGACGGATTCGTTCTCGGTAAAAAGCTCATTGAAGGCGATGCAGCAGCATCGGAAGTCGATAAGCTCTGCCGCAGTCATGGTACGTAGGATCATCACTTTGATCTCAGTAGAGAGGCTGCAGAAGCGTTGCCTGTTCTAGAGCATTAGTACCATTTTGAATCCTCTTATGGATCGCGATGTTCGGGATAAATTTACTGAATTGAGTGTAGTGGCTGCCTGCAAGCTTCCGTACGGACTCACGACCGATAGCGTTGATAGACTATTGGACATGTTCGCTCTGGAAATGTGGTATTGGTGGATAGAAAAGAAAGGGTTCAGATCCTAATCATTGTAGGGGTGACCTGTAGCAACAGGAAACAGGAAGAAGCTTGGTCAAAGATCGGCAGATGCCCAGAACTCTGAAGGTCTTATCTTAGAGAAAGATAGACACAAATCGAGGGCATGATTTAGGAATGGAAAAAGGCGCTCGAAAGCATGATATCGGAATGCAAAGTGTATGATATAGTAGAAGTCCGACGTGCAATGTAGTAGAGGCCTACAAGCATTCAAGTAACACAGGGTTGGCTTCTGGCCCCTCATATGCTCTTTTTGGTTTGGCTGAAAATTGACAATGGATAACTGCGAGAGCATCACAGAAAACTATATAAACAAGGCCCCATCTCGGCCAACAGGTTCCACGACGAACCCCAAAGAACTCAGCCCTCGATGAAGTCTAAACCTCCTTTCACCTTAGCAGATTTGGCTCCTCCTCCTCGCCCTCCTCCTCATTCTCGTCGGACACGTCGGACCTCAGGTAGCGTAAAAACTTTGCCCTGTCCTCATACATCTCGTTCGTAGAATGACCATTTCTCTAGAAATCCGCAGCTTTAGGAAGAAGCCTGCAGATCCTGGTGGCGGTGACATTGTTTAGATCGTTAACTGGAGGTAGTATAGACCGTTTTAGAGGCAAAAGCGTCGTGTGGGGCCGTCTATCGTAGGTTACTGGCAGGCCGATCGGCGTCACTCTGGAGTAATGGGCTACTACAATATCCAGAGCCCGGTGGTGTCTGGTTATAACGTCTCTTAAGACTTCAAGTCCGCCGAAAGTGAAGAAGTCGAGGTGTTCGCCATCATCCAGCGTAGGTGAAGGATAATTGGCGCGAATGATACCAAGGAGCGTGAACATTGAGAGAGGTCTCTCATATGGAAAGCTGAAGCCAAAGAGGTCTAGGAGTATATGACAGAGGGCGCAGAGCCGGTTCAACGTCATCTCATTATATCTCGCTAGAATAAGCCTTTCGACATGATCGCTGGGCGTCTCTATGGGGTTTGGATCAGACACAAAGCTGGCAAGGCGATACCGATATTCCTCGAAAAATTGGATGAGCGCAAGAAGGTAAGGATAGGCCTTCTTGGCGAATCTTGCAGGACTGAAAGACTGTCGGTCGCGACTTCTGTACATACTGTAGCATAGACAGTAATGAGATGTTGCTCGACATTGCGTGAGGAGGTGGGTCATCTCCCGTGCAATCCAGCAACGACGCGCGATGTTGACGAGGTCCGTGAATGCCCATAGGCTTGGAGGAGCAAGGTCAAGGTAGAGAATGGTAGCCGTGCTGCCATATACGACGTTTCTCAGTACCCCTCGGACAATTGCACTCTGGTCGCCGAGAACGAAGTTGTCGAACTCCTTGCAGCTACACCGGAAGGCGATGAGCTGCTCCAGGCTGAGATTGCCCAAGATGAGAGTTGAGGTCTCACGAGGGAGGATCGCAAGGAAGCTGTTACGACTCATCAGTACTCCTTTGTTATCAAGATCTTAGGAAGCGAAGCGACCGACTTGTGCATGGGGGTGGTCATGGAACCAGCTGACTGGCTCTGCTCCTCGCTCTTGACGTCTTGTTGCTGCGGAACAGTCGACATATTTACTCTTGGTATGTGCTACTCACGGGCAAGAGGGTGATTATGGTTTCGATAGCAATGTAGACGGAGCTTCGATGTGAAGTGTGGGGACGGAGTTCGGGTAAACAAGCTCAGCTAGAACACACCTTCGAGTGCCAAGTATTCCCCAATGCTATACGACTGCAGTCCGAAATCAAGGGTATATATATACCACCAGAACCATCCTTCTTGACTCAATCATCAATTCATTGTCATCGTCGACCGCTTCATAAGGATTCTTGTTCCTATATAAATCTTAGTTTCCAACCAAAGGCGGTATTCTCACCCACATTTGCAACTTGGATTTTGGAATCGCATGAAGCTTACCGGTATATAGACTGAGCTATTCGAAAAAGTGAGCCATACTCCCCAAATGCTGTTGGCGGCAAAGATAAATCATCTGGATGGCGTCCACCACCCCTCTCCCCCAGGGTCAAAGCCTTGACACAGAGATCCCACCTTCGAGCCTTTTGCCTGCAAGCCATGCCAACAGCCTTATTTGAGGCTAGGCCGCGTGGGAACTCTCCCAAGAAGAAAGCATGGTTCTCGACCACGGAGGAACCTCTCTCGCTCTTCTCCATGTCCGTCGTGGAAACCGTACACCGCCTGCACTTGTGAAATTGGAAGGCACCGGCCAAGATGAGGCCAGAGCTGGGAGTGAACACAATCCCTTCATCCTACCGCTGAATGAGGAACCCTCGTGGGGAGGCGGGCTACTGTAATCAGACCTCGCTCGATCAAGGCTAAGAGCTTGAGGACAACCAGTAAAAGAGACCCAAGAAAGAGAAGCGACCGACAAAGAGGATAAAAGAAGACTATAAGATCACCATGGCATTGCACTGAAGGCTAGTTTTTGGAAGGAGTAAGGAGCTGGCAGATACTAAAGAAGCTATGCAATTTTGTATATAGCACGAGAACGCCGAACGAAAGGGAAGGACTCTGGAGGGAACTCTTATATAGTAGTGAAAGTGTCGGCGAGTGATCTCCTACAGTTACAGTGAACACACGTCTTCTCTACGTCACTCTTAACTCTGCATCACTCTTAACTCTGCATCACTCTTAACACTTAAGCATATAAGCACAGGATTTCGTTGTTGGAATAAGCGTTTTGAGACTAGGACGAGCCGCGTTAGACGCCGATTGCTACTCAGCATTAGGTTCAGCCCTATTAGGGTTGATACCATTGTCTCTGGGTGTGAACAATGTAATTCATGTGCAAGGGACGAAATGTGCAAGCTTAAATACAATGATGTGCATGCGCCCGGTCAAAAAGGGTCCAACTGATAGTAGAGTACTTAGGGTGACTTGAGTGTCACAGCGATAACCACTAGGCCGGTACTGAGGCAGATAGCATTGCACTTCTATTAAAAAGCTGCAGGACCTTGAGCTCGGACCTTGAGCTCTCCCACGTGACACCCTTCGCTCAAGTACACACCAGTACTCCACAACTTGTTTTGAGCAAGCTTTTCCATCGAGTGTCACTTAGACAGTATCACAATCTCCCCTTCAAGAACCAAATCCGGCTCATCGCCCTCGTAAGTCGTCAAATGCTTGACGAAGCGGTCTAGCTCTAGCTTCCTGAAACGTCGCTCTCCTGAAAACCTAAAAAGCCATAGTACATAAGGATCCAGAATTGGGAGGGAGAGAGGAGGAAGCAGATGGCAGATCCTTCGAGCGGCCGCGCGGTCAATATGTGGCAAGGTAGAAGCGGGAAGATCGTGGGCGCGAATACCAGGACAAGCCCTGGCAAAGTGGTCCACTATAATCCTATGGTAGCGCTTGGAATCGCGCGCCGTCATGATGTCCTTGACAGCCTCGAGCCCTCCAAAGGTGAAGATGTCGACGCGGTTAGAGTAGTTGGTTGGACCGACGTCGAGAAGCTCGCTCATGGTGATTTTTAGTCCCCTTCCATAAAGATTACCAACCTTATGATCAATAATGGACTTTAGCATCAGGTATAGAGCGCTGATTCGCCATACGGTCTCTCGGCTGTATTTGCTAGATAAAACGGAGATCTCAACCCTGGTGCTCAGAAACGGTGTATTGGTGGCGCCCGAGTAGCTAGCGAGACCGTCACGGTAGCATTCAAAAAAATGGGCGAGGGCGAGAAGGTAAGGTCCGAGGTTTCTGACGAACCTGTCGTGTGAAGCTTCATCCAAACGTCTCTCCGGAAGCGAAGATTTGATCTCGAAGAGTTGATCTGCGAGAGCGCCGGCAAGTTGCTTAGCAATATCACAGCGTCTTGCTATGCGAAAGAGGTATTTGAGGTCGGGATTATCTGGTTGATGGAGACTGTGGTAGAGGCGATTGGCCGTGCGGTATAGAGAATTCTTCCTGTCAAGAGCGGAAGAAACAATCTCGTCTTGGCGTATTTGAATTGTTCGATTGATGAATTTACAGGAGCCTCGGGCGGCTTGAAGTTGGCCCACATCCAGAACAGCCATGTAGCACAAGATTACCATCTTGAGCTCCATTGACAGCCCTTGAAGTCTGGGTAGAAATGCTCTGTACAAGCTTGTCAGCAGCGTGCTGACTTGGACAAGGCAAATCCACTCACGGAGATAAAGGAGCCATCCTTAAGCTGTCCATTTCTACCCCCCAGTATTCAGCGCCGAGGCGATTATTATATGAGGTATGAGGTGGGTTTGCAAGACTGCAAGATGGCTGAACGCTTGGCTTAACTACTTCCATAAGCAAGTCTTCTTGTATTTTCGTGGATCTGTGGAAAGACTCACCTCGAGCCTGTGATAATCTATACCAGATAGTAGACAATTTGATTCTCTTGTATTGAGCTGAGGGTGGTTTTGCTTGGGTCAACTCGAATTCGTAACACAAACATCGTCGCTAGAGTATTTAGATCCGAAAGAAAAATACTTTACCACTGCAGCCACCACACATTTCATGCATAGGCAAACCAGTATTTCATATCCGACACATATCCGATCCTCTTAAGCTCGATTTCGAATTGTCCATTACGAGTAGCCTTTCTCTCGGAAACAGTACTGCAGGTCGCAGTGCCCATGGGTCCTACCTATTTTGGCAACACATTCGAGCCCTTCGTTCCCCACCACAGCTACCGGCATTAACTCTCAACCATCCTACACAGTTAGTCGGTTACTCAGACTGACTACAGGTTTCCCGAGTGCGTTGGAGAGAGGACATATTCGACGGGATACTCGAACTGGGAGCGAGGCACTGGAGTGAGCACGAAATCCTCTCCGTTGAGGGGTAAGTACCTCTGAGCACTTAATAGCCCGACTTCCAAGCTAACAGAAGTTAGATCTTTCTCGTGGCTTTTGAGCAGCACCTCTGAGATCGTCTTCAACGTATTGGCCTCTATGACTGTCGCGGACTTTCTCCAATTTTTGTCATGCCTGACCAGCTTTCTTCCGTTTCATCCAAAAAGAATGAGCTATACTCCCGGATTCGTGGGAAGCAGATGACAATGCTTGAGAAGACAGCCTGATTCATGCAAATAAAGTTCACACGTCTACAGCAAGCCGGGGGTGCTGCCCCTGGTGCCTCCTCCCCAGTCTTTGGACGGTACCAAGCTTACATACAAGGAAGACGCAGTACAAAAGGATCCGTGATGGCCTACACTCACTGCCATGGTTGCGTATGTCAAGACTGAGAGATGGGTGCTTCCTTCTTTCTGACAGGACAGCAGCCGTTCGCTAATGACTCAGGGGATAACTATTTCCCTGAGTAGGGTATGCTGCAAGGGCAGCTCAGAATACTGTGCGCGGCTAGAGGCAACACGAATAAGGCACCGAGGCTGTGGGTCAAGGATAGATGGATAGCGTACCTTTTATACTCTAGCCCGGCAAGGGTGAGTCACACCTATAGATGCCGGTCCCCTCCTGATGCTGATCAAACACAGCTGTCAATAAGCAGAAGACAGAGATCCGGGTCCAATTCAAAGACGTTGCCTCAGGTATTTTCAAAGACTTGCCACTTAGCGGCCTGTCATCCGAGTGTAGCCAAACGAATCAGTGTCGATTAAGGTAAACTCCACGATGCAAGCTTCTACTCTTTCATTTTACACACAAGCTTGACATCCTGCTTCCGGTTTGAGCATGCAGAACGGGACAACAGAACTTGACCTAACATACTGCGGCCGCTCGAATAAAGTGAGCTACCGCGTTCTTATCTTCAACTGGCAGCGCAACCGAGGTCATCATCCAGTTCTCTAACCTCAGGGTTCCCGAGAACTCCAAAGCTTTGATGCGTCAAGCGCTCGTACATCCTCGTTCGAGTATCGAACCAACACCAATTATGAGCGATATCTAAGCTCTGGCAAATTTCGGGCGAGCTCCCTCGATCCTCACCTTCTATGAGAACTCCTAAACCACCAGTATATTCATTCTCCAAGGGCCGTTTTCTAGAGTTCGACGGAAAGAGCGTGGAAATATAGGGACACCAGCACAGTCTGGTTGACTCCACGGGCATCGATTTATATTTAAGATCACACCTATTCTTGTTAACTTAGAAAGTCAAATCTACAGTAGAGGGAGCATTACTTATCTCAAGAAAACATTATAGCTGGTTTTAGAATATTTTCGTACAATAAGCCCCTTTTGCTGTGAATATCACTTGAGTTCTATTGGTTGGAAATCGTTCCGTGATTCCGTAAGCCTAAGGTAGTGAACGGCACTTTCCTTGACAGAGCTGACCTGAAAGTTCCATGCATAGCGCATACCATGCTCGGAACTGCAAACAATTTCTCCCTCCACTACCATTATGCGCTTCCGCTGGTCAGTGCTCTCATTCATGAAGGCATACACACCGGACCAAGCAGATATGTAGATACATGGTCGGGCCGTCCCAAAGCTAGGGCCAGCAGCCAGCAGGCCCAGCTAGGTCATCAGCAAGCCTTAAAAGGGCCCCGAATAGCTGACAAGTCCCTGGTTGGAAGGCTCCGGTGCTCATCTCGAGAATTGGCAATGACCTACACTGCTCGAGCAATGCATGCATTGCCAATACAATGCAGAAGCGACCTGCACTTTGTGGGGCATCATGTCATGCTCCTTTCTTCAACGTGATCCTTCCTTATGATACCGAAAGCTGACTGCCTTTCAGGTTTTGTGCAGAAGGAACTCTCCGGAAATTTCATGACCCTCAATAACGCCTTCCAGGTGAGGTATCCCGCTCCAGAACTCAGATCCATAAATCCAATCTCTAAGCACTTACACTCATGCTAGGCAAAGGACCTCGGCTCCTCACTATTGGCTGGAGACTTTCCACGTCGTCTTCATATCCTGTGCACCTTCGATGGTCGTGAACTCAACACAGAGTGTTTTCGTGGCATCCGCGGTAAATTGCATTTGAAGTCAGTACAAATTCCGCTTCTGTTGTTCTTCATTTCGAGATGCTGCTCTTAGGCTTTCCAACGCTCCCTGGCGCTCTGGCTCTCTCGATGAGCGCGTTAGCTCACATCCGGTTCCACTGAGCCTCGCGTCTTATCCCCCATCTTGCTCCCCGCCATATGACTCGTCAAGCACCAACCAAAGCCTTGGCCAGAGGCAACGATATCTGGCGAAGAACTTCACGCACGATTCCACGCATGATCGACCCGAAGTATGCAGTTTTGCAGCTGGCAAGAACATTGCTTCGGCTTCCACCCGGTATGGCTCTATCTATCCTTCCTTTCTTATCTCAGATGTATTCATAATACAGACTCTGACAGCCTTTTCTGTGCAGATTTCAATTCTTCTTCCAGGCCCTCAACGCCACGATCCCCGTACTTACTCAATACTGGAACGTCTTCAACCCCACGGGAGAAATCTCAAGGTACGACGCAGCGTTCGTCGGCTGGGGCTGGCAGTGGGCGGTCGACAACGTAATGGTAAGCAAATCGCAAAAGCTATCGATTGACTCTCGCCTAGGAATAGACTTTTTTGTGCATTCTCCTCCCTCAGGGAAATTTTAGCTCACACTGGTGATGTCCACGCTGGCCGCGATACCTTGCTCTTCTTTTTGTTGATTTTGGAAGGGCAATCTGCACGAGACAGGTATTGGCGACGTCCCAGATATCGCCGAGAACTTTTCGTCTACTTCAAACCTTCCATCATGCCCGTAGGATCCGTGCCAAAGCCGCGCAGGAAAAAATAAAAGATGAACGCCAGCGGTCTTAAGCTCGCACGGAACTCCGACGTAACTACAAAATTCAGAGTATATAGGACAAGACGAGGTAAAGAGGCCCAGCAAAGCACGAAAGCGAATGAGACAGCTATAGTAACGATACACTGACTAAGAGTGACCAGTTATGACTCCTCATTGGATTACTGGGTTATGTTTCATCTCGTGAGCGGAAAGAGTTTATGGAATATCCAAGTCTAGCACAAGCTTCACGTACGCAGATGTTCCAGTCCGAGGACATCCTGGACAACGTCCGACAGCGTTGCTTGGATGCAAACTCTGTATTCAGGATATCCTGGTCCTCCAGGAAGAGGTCCCCAAATTGTTGTGCTGGCGGTGGCCTACGTGGCCTGGTCATCAGTCGCGCAATGAAGGCATGATTCAACGTGATGGCCTCAATGAGTTCTCACCCGGGTACTCGTCTGGGTCAAAGTTGGCCTGCCAATGGGGCCGGTACGGCAGAAAGCCGACCTGATTTGTGGTTGACCTTTTGCAAAGCGCAGTTCTCTCCCCCAAGGCACGGTGCCATACGCCGCCACTGGAACTGGTCGTTATATGGTATCCAGAATGCTAAGTATGTATAAGCTTTGTTCAAATAAACGTCCATCGTCGCATTCTTAAACAGAAAGCACTAATTGTCCTTAGTCACGCGTCTCAAACGCTGAAGGTTGGCAAATTGGAGCAGCTCAACTCTTTCCGAGTCCTAGTGCTAGCGATTGCTCCTGGCTGCTCGCCTTTCCTTTCCCAGCTGATCTTGAGTCGAAGCCAGAGGTGTTATGCAGGCCGCCATCGCGCTACCATGGAAGTGTGTCTCGTTCTCTGCATCAACTAAAAGGTCGTTCTTTGCCTCTTCCTGGTTGAGCGAGCACCAGATCTCGTGGCCACGAGGTTGCTAGGATTCGGAGATCATCTGTACCTTCGAGGTATCGCTATCGATCTCTTTGCATTTGGCGGTGTGCCTGCGTCTGCCTTGATCTATCCGATGACATCGCTCTCGAAGCTTTGATGCCTTGGCTGTCTTTGCTTTTGTTTATCCAGCGACCTCGCTCCTTAAAGATTGGGCTAGTTCACATGCGCACCACGCAACGTCAAGTTGTGGTGGTGGTAAATATGGACACCATCGCTGCTATACATCCGCTACCAATAGCAGCGTTTCCATGGAAGTGGCATTTTGACACCAGCTGTATGTAACCTTCTACCCTTCTTGGCCATCTTCACTAACCTCTGTTGCATCCTTAGGGATCCGCCGGGACTACCACTCTTCCCCCCAACCGGATGGATTTCGTCGGCGAATTAACCACCGGTCGGAAAGGTGCCGCATCCAGAGAAAGGGTGATTACTTTCAACCGGTGGATTGAATGACAGCGCGATATTGCACGGCTACAGACAGAAGGTCAGTACGGACCAGCCAATCCTCCAGAAGGACCATTCATCTATAGGATTCAACTTCCTGGGTGACCGGCGGGCGTGGAAAGCACCACTGCTGTTCAGAACGTCTTAGTTAGCTCGATTTACGGGTCGTTTCAACACTGCTACCAACATTCAGCCGGGATGATCTTGGCAATGCACGGACTTTAGTTGCCTAGACCATGGAAGTCTGGAATGGAGAGTAGTGGAGATCTTCCTTCTCTTCTCCATGAGCATCGTGGTTAGCCCTTTGATCGACAAAGGCAACTCTCGCCCGTGCACAAGAGGTGTGTATATGTTAATGATGATCTCAAGCCTATCCATGAGCGGTGTCGGAAGCTCTGGGCATTGTTGCCAGTACAAGGAATCCTGACAGGCATCGGCATTGGGCGTGGCTTTCGGAGTAGTGTCCTGGTCCTTCAGGACTACTTCAAGTGCTAGACGATGGCTCTCCCAGCCTAATCGTTCCATTCCTCAAGTGGCGACTCGAACTGTTTGCGGAGCCAGCAAACGAAGTTGTCAGCACCCATCCGGGTATCGCAGCCGGTGGTGTCCTGGTCCTCCAGGATTACTTCAGCACGCATCTAGGTATCGCAGCCGGTGGTGTCCTGGTCTTTCAGGACTACGTCAGCATACATCTGGGTATTGCAGCCGGTCGTGCCCTGGTCCTCCAGGATTACTTTAGCACACATCTGGGTATTGCAGCCGGTCGTGTCCTGGTCCTCCAGGATTACTTTAGCACACATCTGGGTATTGCAGCTGGTCTCACATCTGCAGTCCGATCTTTCGGTGAGTCCTCTGGTGTTCTTGGCCTTGATGACCTTTACTTACACTCACTAGCATACTAATATCTCTTGAAACTTCGACTTGTTGGGAAAGGAGAAATGTCACGAGCAGCATGGAGGGGGGACCGAACCAAGAGGAAGCAGGTGGCAACGCATAGACAATAAAATAGACTTTTCAAGGAACATGCAGCACTCACTCCAAGCTTACCTACCTTCTTCGGCGCCTGTGGTCACGGGTAGCTGAGCCTGCTAGCCTGCCCATCACTGTATCCCTAACGATGCTTTATTGATAGGCCATGTCTTCGGCAGTGAGGCAGGTGACAAATTACTACCGCATCTACCATATCTAGTTTTGACTGTCACAGGTTGATACTTAATAGGCTGCTGAGGTTAGTGAAAATCAGAACTCCATAACCCTGATGGCGGATGAACTTCGGCTTGCCTAAACGATCTTGAGTCAAGCCTCTACTCGCTGCTTTGACATCCGCAAATATCTCATTTCGTAGACGACTAGACAAACTACACATATTCCTTTAATATCCAAGACCACGATACCCTTTCATCTCCATACGTGACAAGGTATTCCAAGCTTACAAACGGATGACGATTTTGTATATGCAGTGCATCACAGCCTTGAATCAGATGTGGGTGCAAAGCGCAGTTGAAATCTGTGAGTGCATCAAAGGCTCCGTTAATAAAGCCTGTCTATGAATTGAGCGCATGTCCATATTACAGGCAACTTAGCCTAAGAGTAATCGAAGCAAATCAAAGTCTCCCTGCTGGTGAAATCTCTCTATGAATGGATTCTGCTCTCTACGAATGAATTCTGGGTGCATCCCGTTATCAAAGAATTACGCCGAATGGATGGAGCACATCACTCTCCACCAGCGATGAAGCTTGGGATGAATAAATAAGGTGATGGCAAAACACACAGTGAAGGCAGGGGATCGGCGGCATCCGGGGGTATTTAAACCCCCACCCTCTCCAACTTTCTCCCACTTTTTTTTTCTCCAGTGCACATACCTTTCTACTTTATACATACATACAAGATCCTTCTCCCGTCTACTGGTACACTCTTAAAGTTTATATGCAAGCATACATCCTTGCCCTTTCTGGTATGCTAGAGAGTGTATAGTCTGAGTGTTCTGAAACACATTTCTCAGCAACTTTGGCTTTCACCCCAGGCTTTTTGGCTCTTTTGAATTACTCATATGCTTATTCGTACGTGTGTGTGTGACACATTATGGGAACGTTACCCCTCACGTCTCTCAGCTTGAACTGGCTTAGCTCCACCACAGACCTTACATGATTGGCCTTATCTTAACCCAGCCTATACTATGCTTTGCCAGTGAGCACTCGGTGTAATTACGGGGTTCTTGAACTTTATTTGGGTATGAACTCCAACACTTGCACACAAAGCTCACCCAGTAAATCTTTCCTCCTTCTTCACGTTTTCTGCTGGCCACGCAGATGAGGCCACCATCATCCATACGATACTACACGAAGGATCAAGAGGCTATTCGAGTCTGCCACGGTCGCGTGATGCCGTTGCCAAAGCTCATGGGCTCCAGCCTGAGCAGGAGCGCAGCGGTGAAAGGGAACACACAAAGACCGTCAATGAGCGCGACAGCTGCAGGTATATGGCGGCATTATTGTGAGTCCTCAACTCAGCTAGCCTCGATTTCGATCGATGCAGCTCCATTAATGGTTTTAGTAAAGCGTTCATGCTCCATCACGTCTACCACACTGCCTGGAACTTCTCACAAATTCTAACCTCTAGTCACGGACCCTCTACCGGACCTCTCGAACATACCATGCCTGACAACATACGCTAAAAATGAAAAGACCTCATCGAACAGGCTAATACCTCCATCTAAGAACAATTTGAATCCCTATCAACGCGCATCTTGATACATAGCGGGGGCGCAATGCCCGCTGACTTCCGAATTGTGGGGAGGTGACTGTGGAAACTACTCAGACCATAGTCGAGGGACGAACGAACTCTTACCAACAAAGGAGATGAGACCTAAAGAAGGACACAGCAAAGTTCAGGAGGAACTGGAGTTTGATCCATACCGAGGCTACCAGAGCTGTGGTGGACCCTTCAGCACCGAGACCTCCACGTCTGACTGGCCGATAAATGGCGAGAGAAGTCACATGTATTACATCAGTACGAAAAATCAGTGATCAATGAGCAATCATTGACTCAGTCTGACATTACTGTGACTGCTATCCTCTTTCGACTCAGATGCAAAGAGCGAACATCGTTCAACATTTCCTTTCTCAGCATTGTTACCCAAGCTCGAACAGCAAAAGGCGACCAGAACTTGAAGCACCATCAGACTTAGTGAGACTTATGAGGGAGGCCTCCTACACCTACAACGGTGTGGAGACACAGTCAACAGCGACTACCGGTGCGTACATTCGACTGGAATGTCCTTACGTCGGCCTTCGTTCTTCTTTTGCAAAGGAGTAGCGAACATTCTTTCGGCTACAATTCTTTAAAGACAGATTTCACCAAAAACAACATTTTTCAAGTCTCAAACACCCCAGTCTTTAGTTACGACTTTTCTCGAAAAGTCTCATGCGACTTTTTCAGTGCTGAGAACAAGGAATAGCATTCAGTGATCCATGGTGATGGCTATATCTTTTTTTATCCTCACTCCTAGAGACCTAGGACATTCGCGCGGACGCAGACATTCTGGTATCGCGGAGAGAGGAGCAATGGTCTTTGATCTGTAATTTGCAAGCAGCCTCACTTGAATGGAACAGGAAAAGAAGACTTGAGTCTCACATCCCACAGCTTTAATCAAAAGTTTTGATGGAAAATCTCTTGCAAGTAGCCCGGGGCAGGACGAAGGTCAACCGCGGGGGTAATGCATAATGCTCATGGGTCTCTTATTACGTTGAGTATCCAAAGACACCCAGGCAGATGTCTCCATGATCATTCGCAAAAGGAGAACCGTCAGCTTCGAATTGCATCTCTTCAGAGAGAGAGCAACACACACAGTGGAACGGACAAAGCCATTCATGGTATCGAAGCACACCACATCGTTTCTCTTCACCATGGCCATATTTGCTCCAACTATCCTTCAATGCGCGCGATGTGAAAATCCAGCAATTTTCACGATATCCAAAATGTTCAAAGGAAAGATCTTAGGAATGTCTTCTGCAATCATATGGGTGCAAAAAGAGAAACAGAGCTTTACATCCCACACATCTAGTGAGGCTCCTGTGACAATCGTCTTCTGCAACTATGTCGGTGCAGCATGATTGGTCAACAGCAGTCAGAGATTCAGGTCTTTGACCAAGCAAGGGTCTCTTGCAACCGGGTCGATGCACACAAGTGCTTGTGAGCAGTTAGTAACGCACACTCTTGACTTAGTCTTTCACTAACTCTACGTCTAGCAATCGAAAACACTCACGCAGATGCCAAAATTTTCTTCCAAAAGACTCTAGATGACCTACCTTCTCACCCTTTACCAGCCGGCTTCCTTGCAACTCCTACCCCGTTCCCAACATCATCGCAAACGGAAGTGGCAACCCGGGTTGAGTATTAGAAGAATGAGCTTCCCAACTCGGACATTCAAATTCCGCAGCGTCCAATGGAGACTTTGCTGGAAGGGTTACCTGTAACTATGTTGGCGGAGAGATTTGATGAAAAGCAGTCAGTGGTTCAGACTCTCCCAGATGATAGTCACTGCCACTCTATCGAGCAGCTTGGGCCACGCATGTTAATGCGGATACCATCCTCAAACGGACGATCGATCTTTCATCCTAGCTTCACGAATCACCTTACCGGATGTCGTCCTTCTACCTTCCACAGCTTTGCGAGTCAACAGCATAGACCTCCGCCAAATACATCAACTACGAGTTGTTTCCATGATGAAAGTGAAAGATTTCAGATCTTGACTTGACAACCACATAGCACTCGAGACTTTGTGGTAAGAGTCTCTTGCAATTACGCTGGTGTAGGAAGAATGGTCAAGAGCATTTCCGATTAAGCTTTTCACAAGGCACAACAACATGAGCCATGGGCCAACCATGCTGATGCGGCTCCCTTCTACTTAAACGCACTCAGCGACAGAACAGTCTACATTTACCTTGACGGTATTCTTGCCAAAAACTCAGAACAGAGGAAAGAGAAGATATCAGAACATCCAGCCACACGGTTTACTCCTGCTCTTCGACCGCAATGGTAGGACTGCTCTCACCGAACGAAAGTTAGTTAGCCAAAAGGAGCCACGAACCGGCACCAACATCACTGTTGTTCAATAAAAACGTTCCCTCAAATGCCTACCTCGCTTGTTCCCAGGTCTAATCAGCGGAATATAAGGTACTCAAGATACAAAAGGTCCTTGGGGCTATGTGGGACGATTGAATCTAGTCAACGGGCAGTGGTGGTAACTCCAGCTGTGTGCAGAGTGCGGCCTTAAACAATTTGCTTCTTTATGTTCAACCTAATTTCCTCTCTTCAATGAAAACGTTCCCTCAAATGCCTGCCTCGACTTTTACCAGATCTAATCACGAATTATAATGTCAGGAGACAATTAAAGCCTATTGAAATCTAGTCAACGGCCAGTGGCGGCCGCTACAGCTGTGTGCAAAGTGCGTCCTTCGACGACTTGCTCCTTTATGTTCAACCCAAATTTCTACTCTTCAACGAAAACCTTCCCTCAAATGCCTGCCTCGGTTTTCCCCAGATCTAATCAGCGAGAAACAATCGACTCGGGATACAAAGGATCCTTCCGGCTATGTGGGATTATTGAATCCAGTAAACGGCCAGTGGTGGCCACTGCAGTTGTGTGCACCGTGCGCCCTTTGACAGCCCGCTTCTTCAACTTCAAGTTCAAATCCTAGTTTTTAAGGGTTCCGAAACCAATGATCTCCATCAACTGTGCACGTCAAATGAGCTTTTACGAGGCGCGAAGGGATAATAATTGCTTAACGTCGAGTACGTTTTGCATGGACTAAGCCGTGCCAGGCCGGGAGATTGCGGCTTCCTCAGGACTAAAGACCGGTTCTTTCGCGAGAATGGTGCAAGTTGTACCCGATGAAATACCAGTCTCGAACAGATGGAATTCTTTTCACAGGAGTTCGGCCACTTTTCTTTGCCAGTTCCAGGGCTAATTAATACAATTCGCTCCCAGGCACCTAACTAACTACCTTGGCATTCTAAACTTACACTACCTAGAATGACAAGCCTGGAACTGGTCAAACCAAGAATCATGTATGTCCTGGTTATGGTGAGCGTTACAAGTTCGGAAAGGGACGTGGGGGAGGAAGGTGTCTATACGGCTAGATTATATGGTGGTGGGCTCTGATACAACGTATATCTTGTAACTAGGACGATGTAAGCAGTCTTTCACTACGGTACTGAGGGTGAGAATTTGATACCAAAGCACATGACGGGTTTCGCAAAGTATCACACCCCAAAAACGTACCATCAGAGGGGCCCAAAGTGTAATTAAGAAGGGTTCTGTAGAACTAGATGACAACCGTCAAAGCAAACGAATCCATTATGTTCGTAACCGCTATGCAAGATATACCTCAAACCAACCAGCCAACCAACAAACAAACAAACGTGCCCAATCAACGCCCCACAATGCAGAACGAAAGAACCCCCCCCTCATCTCCGACTATCCCCCCTCTTCCCCTTCCTCCCTTCCATCATACCCTCCAACTTCTTACTCAACGCATCCCTCACCCTCCTCTGCCCCGCCCACTCACAACTCATCCTTTTCATGCGACAGGCTGCCATGACCATGAACCCCACAGCTCGCAACGATGGTCTCTTCTTTTCCGTCCTCCCAATCTTACCACGCAGGCTATCTGCAAGACGTAAACGAGGAGACGAGGGGCTTGGCGTGACGCTCATTTCGGAAAGGAGGTTGAGATCGATTTGGTTACTGTGCGCACGTATTCAATCAGCAGAGTCCGGCAGGATATTTATAAATAAGGAAGGGAAGGGTAGAGAGAGAGAGAGAGAAGTGTGTCAGCATACCAAGCCTCAAACATCTCAATCTGCAGCAGTAGGAATTTCTTTTCGTATACCAATCCGCTCCTGAAGCCTTCCTCCCTTGCGCATTTAGCCCGTAGCCATTGTATTTGCTTGGCTAAGCCCTTCAACTCGCCCGCATGCTTCTTGCGCATCAGCTCGACGTTCTGATTATCGCTTGCGTGCAGGCTGCTGATGGAGGTATTTGCAAAACGCACACGGGATGCCATCGCCTTGCGCTCTTCCTCCCAGTTGTGTTGCTGGCGAGAGAGATTGTCGATGGCGCGCTCATAGCGGGATTGCACATGCTCCAACTCGGTTGAGAGAGCCGTCGATCTCTGTATTTGTAGAGTGCGTTCCTCTCGGACACGCTTGAGCTGGGTCCGAAGATCCTTCTCACGGTTGCAGGCAGACGCAAGCTGGGCTTCTCTAGACGAAATTTGCACTTGGAGGTCCTCTGCGGTGAGTTTGGCGTCCTTGAGCATCTCGTGCAGATCCTTTCGTTCTTCGGCGATGGTGACATCGGCTGTGGTGGCTTGGCGGTGGACACGGATGTCGTTCTCAAGAGAGGAGATGCGACTACGGAGGCGTGAGATGGTTTGATCTGCTATAGTGTTCTTGCTCGAGATGATGTCCTGCTCGTTGCGAGTAGCAGACAGCTCGGCTTCCAGCTGTTCACGTTGCTGCTCGTAGGCATCAAGGTTCGACTGAACCTGGCGTTCTGACTCGGCAAGTCTACGTTGTAGGGTCTTCAAGTCGTCTTTGGACTTAGTTCGGGCTTCTCTGAGTTGTTGACGAGCATCCGCGAGCTGGCGTTGAGCCTCTACTAGCTCGTTCTTGCGAGCAGAGCCTCCTACAGAGGATTTTGGCGAGTCCACTGTCAATCGAGCAATTTCTTGCTCATGAGATTGCCTTTCTAATCTTGTGACTTTTTGCTTCAGATCTCGGAGAACTTCCTTTTGAGCCGTCTCGCGCTGGAGGTATTCTGCTTCCTTCTTGCGTGCGGTTGACAGGTCTTTCTGGACCATACTGAGCTCAGCTGCAGCGTCCGCATCATCTCCAAATCTGCCTGTTAGCCCCTCAAGCTCGTTGATGCGGGCCTCGAGACGCTGAACCTTCTGCTTCGCCGCCGTGAGTTCTCGATCCCTACTGCTAGTGGTTGCTGTAAGTTTCTGTTGCAATTCAATTATTTCCTCGTTCAAACGGCCTTCTTCCGAGATTGCTCGCTGAATTTCGGATTCCAGTTCGTGCTCCGTTGCGGCACACTTTTCAACGAGACTCTTCTTTTCCTCACGGAGACGAGCAATCTCATTTTCAAGCTTCAAATTTGAAGTTCGGAGATCAAGTTTCTCCTGGTCAAACTTGAATGTCTCATCCGCTTGACTTCGCATTTGTTGAAGCTGGCTCTGGAGCTCATCACGTTCGGCCTCAAACTGCGCAGATGATGATTGGACCGCACGCAGATCAAGGCTTACCGTTGCCAGTTTGTCTTGCAATGCCTGCTTTTCGGCTTTGACTTGTCGAAGTTGCTCATCAGCGGCCTGCAATCTGGTATTGAGTCCAGTCACCGCTTCTACAGACTCCTCAGCGTTTCTGTCTTGAGCTTGCGCAAGTTCTTTTTTCGCAACATCCAAGGCGGATCTCAAAGCTTCGGCCTGATCTTCGACCGCCTGCATTTCTTCTCTGGCCTTATCAGCTTCCTCGTCCAATCCGCTCTGAAGGACGTCGACTTCATCTTCAAGAGCCTGCACCTTCTCTTCCAAAGCCAATTGCTCTCGCTGGCTGATGCGGAGATCTTCTCTAGTCTGCGATAAGTCAGACCGAAGGTTGTCCAGAGCTTGGCGTTTTTCGTCGACATCCGCATTCAATTCCTGGACTTGACGCTCAAGGATCGCCTCTTCACTTTTGTGTCGCTGTTTTTCGCTATCGAGAGCTTCTTTGAGCTTCATTTCACGGCCAGACAGCGTGCCTTCAGTCTCCTGTAACTTACTGATTGTTCGTTGCAGACCTACTGCCTGTTCTTCGGCTCTCTCCTTTTGAGACTGGAGACCTCTTCGTTGGCTTTCCCATTGATCTTGATTTGTGGTAAATTGACTCTCCTTATCTTCCATTTCACGGTGGAGGTTGTCAATTGTCTCTGAAAGCCGGCCTATCTCTGCCTTCGCTTCAGATCGCAGTTGACGATCGTTGTCCTGGGCGTGCTGCCTTTCATCCTCGAGGCTTTCCTCCAATTCTTGGATTCTCGCTTGAGCTCTGGATAAATCCCTTTGGAGGGTCCGAGATTCGGCTGTCAAAGCGTCATGTCGAGAATGTAGTAAATCCTTCTCTTCGGACTTACTTTGCAAATCTTCAACCGCCTGCTGGGCTTGGGTCGTCAAAGACTCGCATTTTCGGACGGTAGTTTCATGTTCATGGCGAAGCAACTCGTTCTGGTCCTTCAGTCGTTGATCTCGTACGTCCGCGTCTTGCTCGGCCTCTCGAAGCTGTTCTTGTAGTCTGTGCACTTCTCTGCTTTTGTCGTCAAAGTGGTCTGCCAACTGAGTATGCTTTTCGCGAAGCGAAGCTAGGTCATCCTGGAGCTTGTTTGCCTTGTCTTCGAGTTGTCGACTGAGTCCCTTGGTGTTGATAGACTTGTTGGACATCTCATCGCGCAGCTATGGTCAACTTTTAGTAGAGTCTCCGGTAATTATGCGGCATCCTTACCTCATCAAGATCCTCTTCAGCTTTCTGCTTAGCTTCTAGAGCTTCTTGGAGCCCATCTTGTGCCTCCCTCAATCTTGCTGCCTGTTGAGCAGAATCTCCTTGTTCTTGTTCCAGATCTTCCATGCGTTTTCTGCTTGCATCCAGCTCAGCGCACACTTCATTAAACTCGTCGGAGTCTTTCCTAGACTGCTCCTTCAGTTTGTCGATCTCGTCGTCTCGCTCTTCGATGATGCGATCCTTTTCTCGTAGATCGGCCTCGAGGTCCTCGATGTCTCCTCTAAGCTTTTCCAACTCCTCCTCATTGCCTTCTGCGGTTTCTAGTCGTTGCTTGAGGTCTTCGATTTCGGATTCTTTGGCTGCTAAGGCACTCTTCAAGTCCTCCAACTGCTGACGCAATGTTTCGTCGGCGTGTTTTCGCTTCGCTTTCTCCTGAAGATCTTCAACATGACGCTTGAAGGTCTCAACTTCACGCTCTGCTGCATTGAGATTCTTTTTGCATTGTCTCAGCTCTTTCTGTATGGTGACCTTGTCAACTTTGAGATCCGTATTCTCCTTCAGCGCGGCCTCGTTAAATCCAGGGCCTGACTTTCGCAACGACTCTTCGAGGAAGTGTATCTTCAATTTGAGACCAAAATTTTCCTTCTCAATTTTGTTGATGATCTAGAGATAAATTTAGCATATTGTATCAGTTGGGGATTGTAACCGCACTGACGTTTTCCTGCTCTCGTAGAGTCATCATGTTTCCCTGGTCTGTCAAAACCCCAGTAGCGTCTCTCTTGGGTAAAATTGCGAGCGGCGTCGACTGCGCACTACTGCTGGCAACCTGGGGCATTGGCGTTCCTTCTCCGTCCCCAAGCATTGAGCTCCCCATGTCACTTCCGTATACGCCTGACACATCTCCTCCTGGCAAAGCGGGGCTGTCACCGCCCTGATAACTAGCCTTCAAGAATGCCGGCGTCTCAGGTGCGCCGCTCGACTTTCCATTGCGTTCCAACTTCTTCCTTGCGACACTCTGTAAAAGGGGAGTGAATTCGGCTCGACCTGGAAGGTTCCGACGGTCTGCTAGTGGTACGCGTGCTCGTGGAGTTTTCAGACTGATACCGCGACCATGTTTCAATTGGGATGCGATGTCATCTTTTCGCTTGAGAGGAGAAAGTAGTGAGGGTTCCACAGAGAAATTCTCGAAGTCATGGCCATTGGTCATGTAAGTCGCGTTACCGGCGTCCGTACGCGGTGTCTCGATGTACGCCATAATGAGATATGTTGATGCATGCGCAATGTGGAGTCTTAAAGCTTGCTCGTCATACAAAGTAAGTCATACTGTGGAGATGCGCAAAATCAATGCCACTATATCGTGTTGTGGAGAAGGATAATAAGCTTTGTAAACAATCGGAATCGGCAAACCTTCCCCGTTATTCCACCTTTAGCCTTATCGCGCCGGCGTCTTGGCGCATATATTTCATTTGAGTTGGTGGCAGCGAGGCAGTCTATGAATCCTACCATCTAGGTCATGGAGATATGGACACCTCAAGAGATGAATTCAAATGGTTTGGGGAGGGGTTTGATGGCTTTCCAAAGTATTTACCCGAAGACTGCGTGGAGTACACCATCTACACTCTTGATTCGAAGCTCTCGGATCTGGAGAGGCGAGACCAGCTCCGTCTAGTACAGAGTGCTGCGACAAAATTGATTAACAAATTGCTGAAAGACTTCATCTGGCAGCGCGAGAGCTTCAAGCTCTCGCTCGAACGAGAAGAGGGTAGAAGTTTCTTGCACGGACGTACCAATTACGGGGATTCCGTAGAAGATGAGTGGCTCGTCGTTTATATTCTACGGGAGTTGAGCAAGCAGTATCCTAAACTTTGGATCAGCGTTACGGACACTGATGGCCAATTTCTTCTTATCGAGGCAGCTAATGCCCTACCTCGCTGGCTAAATCCAGAGATTGCAGACTTTCGGGTCTGGCTCAATAATGGAAAGCTATTAATCATTCCCTTGGAGAAGTCGGGTGGACAAATTATCGAAGCGAAGCCAGGGTCATTGACCTTGAAAGAGGCGTTGAATGTAATAGAGAATCAAGAATCCAAGCTACTGTATCTCCCAGCAGTGGAAGCCGAAGCATTCTACCATCTTCAGAAATTCCCAAAGCAAATATCTGATGGTCTTCATCATGCACTGCTCACGATACCTAGAAAGCTGGCCTACATTCTTCATGAAAATGCAGCCTATATAAGCGCCGCAGTCGAAGCGTTCTACTTGCGCGATCCAATAGCTCTACGCCCGCTACAGAGTCCCGACCACAATGGGCTCCATTTCCCACCGACAGACCTAGTGACGGTGTCTGTGGAATTTACAAAAGTTGGTTATGCTCAGCTCAAAAGCCAGCAGTTCGTAGCTCCTGCGCTATGGGTAGACTATGCCTCCACAAAGAGAGAAGCGCAATCTCAAGATAGAGCAGAGATGGGTATGAAGGTCGCCTGTGGATTTGAGATGCTGATGTGCGATCCTCAAAATCAAGACAAGAAAACCGTTCGAGAAATTGTAATGCTTCTAGATGACATCCGCACTGGACAAGACGAGTTGCCAATTGACGCTGAAATCAAGAAGTGGGAAGCACGGGAAGACGACGAGGCTTGGCTTGATATTAACTTTGAGGATTTTGAACAAGAACTTGGAGGGAATCGAAAGCCTGGTGCGCCACAAAGCAATGAAGGTTTTGGGGACAAAGGTGCTCAGAACGATCTCCGAAAGATGGTTGCAAGGTTTGAAGATTTTCTGAATGATGATGCTGCGGGCGCCGATGGGGCCGAACTTTTGGACGAGATGGACAAGGATGACGAAGAGGAAGATAGCGAGGCTTATGGTGGTAGCGATGACGAGGGCCAGGACGAAGAGGTCAGCTTTGATGAAGACGCGTTCACCCAGATGATGAGGGAGATGATGGGCATGCCCCCAGTTGCTGGTGACCCCAAGGCTACCCCTAAGGTCAGCGTTCACGACGATGACGGGATTTTGAGCGTTTCACCAGACGAAGGGGACGATAAAGGGGTTCATCAAGCCATGCAGGACATTGAGAATGAACTTCGAGAAGCTGGAGCTTTGACTTTGAATCCAAAACAGGAGGCCGCAAATCCAGAGCTGCACCGCAAAGCAATTGCAGAGGGGTCGAGCAGCGGACGATCAAAAGTACTAGTGGAGGCGGAAGACGCCTCTGAAGATGAAGATGAGGAGATCGACTTCAATCTCGCCAAAAATTTGCTGGAGAGTTTCAAAAGCCAGGGAGGTTTGTCGGGACCTGGTGGGAATATGCTGAACCTGATGGGGATGAGACTTCCTAGAGATGAAAGAGATGAAAGCGAATTAGGTTATCGTTGATGTTCGTTTATCTGCGGCCTGGTGAAACGACTAACGTGGGCGGGCATCTGTCGGGCCACGCGATCGAAGGTTTCTTGGGGCGTTCTGAAGCATTCTAGCTCTCAACGATTTTAGCCCAAAGGTGTAACAACTCAGAAGTACAACATAATAATGACTACGACTCCTGACGTGCGCGCTCTGCTCGGTCGTCTGTAACCTTGGCAACTGAAGACTTTGCACATCTTCAGAGGTACTTCGTATAGGTAGCTCTAGACGTGCATGGATGGCGTTCTTCCTGCATTTGCCAGGCACAGGCGTTCGGCGCATTGTGAAGATGGTGTGAGCCTGATCGTTGACCCCAGCCACGCTTGAAAGAATCTTTGTTTCATAAGCTTCCCGAATGCAACATCGAATGTCTTTTCTCTTGCCTGGGCGCCCCGAATCAGTTCTAGGTTTCTGAAAATCTTGCTGGACAAAGCCTAGCCAGCATTATAATGTATTGGAATCTTGCATCCTTTAGTGCTTTTCTTTGACGATTTAGGCATTGAGGATGCACACTTTTTGTTGTTGTTATCCAGAATCCCTGAGTGGTTCTGACTAAACACGGCAAGAGAATTGTGTGGTCGAGAGTTAAGGGGAAGCTAAGACATCATCTAACATATAAGCGACAGGCGCTCAAATGGCGAAACACTGCCCACCATCGCTCTGACTTTCTATCTCGATCACCAGGATAATTCTTCTTTCCTTCTTCCGCGAGCCACTCAAGGTTGAAGCCGGACAACTGGCCGGATGCAGCGGTCAAGGCCGTGGTGTGGGGTCATGCAGGATAATTCCCCGTGGCTACGAAATATGTTCCCCGCCCGAACTAGCTGCTTCTTCGAATACGCCTGGTGTGGGCAAGTCTGGGAATCTCTGAAGATGTGAACTGGAGTTTACTTCCTGTTCATATGTTGTATTGGTGCTCTAGCTCAGCCAGTGCCTCAGTAAGGAGATGAAGCGGATACTGGCCATTTCCAAAACCCAATGCCGCCTCTGACGAATTCTGCAGACCTGGCCGTTACAGAAGTCTCTGGGCCCTTGTGATTCGGGGAGACCGTGCGTCATTCTGAAACGTTTGGACGGCAGGCTTCGTGCATTATTATCGACCGGATTTTCCCCTTGGGACACCGATTAGCTAAAATCTTCGTCCAAACCCCTCCAATACGCCAAGGAAAGATAGCCAGACTTGCCAAATGCTTTGCCCCCTTTGTGCGCATCTAGCTTCCTCGTCTTTCTAGATGTAGCGTGTGACGATGCAGCGCATCGCACCGTCAGATCGTAGTGTCCTTTGCCTTTCGGAGAATTTGGTTCTTTAGGCATGTCCTCTGGCGCATCTCTCCATACTACTTTTACGTGGGCGGCGCGCTCGAATCCAAGTCGCCTTTGAATATCGAACGATTGGCGCAACCGTTCATAATGACTACTCGCTCTTCAGTCACCAAGGAGAAGGTAAGTGGTCTACTGCGCATGTCTTGCTCCTGAATACTGACATTAGGGTCAGTCGACGCTCGACAACGTAGACTACGAAGGTCTTCAACTCGACACAAGAGCTAGAGATAATCGAGATCCGCATTTGGACGAATCAAAACCCCAAGGCTTGCTTGACGACGACTTCAAGAACCATGGATTTTATATCAATGAGAAGCAGGCCCACGCAGGAGTCCCTTGGGGCATACCTATGGGCATACCAACGTCTCCAGATAGCACACTCAGCCCCATGTCTCCAACGGGACCTATGGAGATTGACGAAGGCGTCAGATCAGCTCCACCACCAGAGAAGAGGATATGCGGTCTGCGACAAAAGCATTTTTGGGAGCTTTCAGGCCTGATTCTAGCACTTGTCCTGGCCGCAGCTATCATTGGCGGAGTAGTAGGTGGACTGCAATCACGCCAAGGGAAGTCCTCTTCCTCTGCGCAGCCGGCATCCAATAGCTCCATAAACAATGCGACAAATAGTGCGAATAGAACTACAACCTTACCTTTGCAGTATGTTCACGTCCGAAGCCAGGAGGAATTGTGTTACTAATACAGTCATGTTAGGCAAGGCGACGTGGTGGCAGGGTCACCACTCAATGTTGTATCGTATAGCCAAGGTGGTTCCAATGGTGAAATGCAACAAGTTTTTCGGATATATTACCAATCAGTCCTTGGAAACATCAAGGAAGCAGTCTATAACGGCACGACGTCTTGGCAAAGCGCCCGGTAAGCCATATGAACAGCAGAAGCATAAAGCGCACTAACAGCGGGCTAGACCTATCTTCACCGACGCGATCAACAATACTGGGCTTGCCACAGTGACTTACCTTAACGGGTCGAATCAGCAGGTAAGAGAAGTCTACGTTCTCTACCACAGCACGAGGCATAATAGAATCGTAGGGAAGCATTTTCTACGTAGGATTGAATGGGCTTTTGCAAGAAAAGAGAAAAATCCTTAACAGCGAGGCTTACTGGGAACCCGGTACCCTAAACCCCTTAAATGTTCCCGTGGTAGGGAACGTTTCCTTACCTTCGGCCACTCAGGACCCCGAAAATGACTGGGACGGCTATCGAATGGCAGCAGTCTATTCGCAGAATTTCCATACTGGACCCGGTCTTCGGCTCTACTACCGCGCACAGAATCTGACGGGAGCATCCTTTGTGCAAGAGTTGATCTGGACTCAGACCACTGACTCATGGGCAAATGGAGCAAAGTTGCACAATCCATGTTCGAATTCACACATGGCAGCGACCATCGACGAGAGCACACAGACAGTGAGGCTCTTCTTTTCCTCTGGCAACAACACTCTGCAAGAAGCGTGGATGTCCCTTTCGGATCCCACTGGGACGTACCAGAACGGTATGCAGCATGAACCCTAACCTTCCTTCAAGACTGTCAACCCCTAACATTGGCAAAACCTAGGCGCCAGCTTCCCAAACCTGCTCGATCATAATAACGCCGATGTAGCCGCCATATCGCAAAACGGCTCAACCTACATCTACCACTACACCAGCGCCGACCACCCAGCCGCCCAACCCACCATCCACGAACTCGTCATCACCGGCACCCCGGGCTCAGTCAACAACCAAGAAGCCTACAACCTCAGCTCTCCGCTCGTCGCCAGCCCCAAACTCGCCTACAATCAGGCCGGTCAATCCTCGCTCCATCGACCCCTAGCAGCCTCGAATAACGTCGTCCCGGGTCTTCCGGGCCGTATTTACGTCTTCTGGGCGGACAAGGTCACGGGGGATCCGACGGGCTTGAGCGGGTTCGGGGAGCTGCAGGAAATCAGCAGGGAGGTTTCGAACAGGACGTGGCCGGCGATGGGGCAGATTGGGATTCCGTTGGGCAGTTCGAATTCGGCGCCGACGACGTATGATCGGCGGAGGAAGGCCCGCCGCTGGGGTTCATGGTTGGGATAGTTTTGGGGGGTTATCGCTATTTGGCGTGCCAGGGATGGCGTTGACCCGGTCTATCCTTTTTTTTTTTTTTTTTATCAATCATGACCAGAGCACATAGAGATGACTCAAGAGCTCCACCTTAGCTGCCCATGATAAATTTAATCCACACACCCCACGCACATCCAAATTTGTTTACTGTAGCGAACCCAACTGATAGGATTTAATGATCAACATCAATGAGCACTGTAGACCTCGACATACCTTGCGGCGTCACGCGTCAGCACCCACCCGATTATTATCTCGCTGCCACCTCGCTAATACTCCATGCTCGTAGATAGAATTCTATATCCAGTTTAATATTAGCTCTTTTAAGGTACCTACGCACTAGATCTTAGCTACCTAAAAGGCTCACTACCGTATGTAGTACGTAAAAGGTCTACGTATCTTCGACTCTGTAGTTTGGGGTCGAGTGCTGGGTGCCCCAAAGGCCTCCTCTAAAACCCCCGTCCAAAAACGGGGCCCCCCTAGCGTGGGCCCGGTATACCCCGAAGGTCCACAAAACCTAGAATAGCCCTGATTACTTTGGATCGATGACGATTAGAGATATAGGCGCACTTGGTCTGGTTAGGGGGGTGGTGTGGGGCTGGGTATCCCGCAGCACCCTTGCAGCCGCCCTACTTCTACGAAGATATCTCTGTCTTGGGGTTGTTGGGGCTCCCCTCTAATGGGCCCCCGGGCCGACACTGGGGTGGGGTGCCGGGGTCCAAGCCCCATTACGCAGCGTAAAATCAGGACAGGGTGATCAAGGCGGGAAAATCTTGGCGGAGGTAGTCGCTACCACTACATCTACATAATCGATTAGATCATATTAAGTATTCGATTCGTTTTAAGCATATTCGTGATACTATAGAGTATATTCTCAAGATCGCGTTAGATCTCGATTCCCTCCTTCGAGCTCTAGATAAAGACTGAGTCACACGATTCTTAAAATATTATCTCAAGTATCACAAATAAAAGCAAAAGTTATTAAGTGTAGTGTCACGAACGAATGGACGTGTAGTGGGATTGACTGCTTCCATTGACTGAATATGCTACGAAGGCTCTGAAAACTCTTCTCCGGAGCAACATTGATCCACATCGGGCTTGGCATTCGGAGAGCATATGCCAAAACCGTGACATGTAGAGTGTAAGAATACGCACGACGTTTAGGGTATATAAGAGATATATAAGAGGTTTCAACGTGAAATTACAAAGAAGAGCGTATAGAATAAAGATATTTAAAATATAAATGAGATAGGCTTTCGAATTAACTATAAAATAGCTTATTACGTGATTGCACTCGATAAGAGTAAGTCTCTACGATTCGTGAATTTAGATAATCAAGACTATATTACGTCTATTAAGGTAATTTCTATTGAGAACTAAAGTGTGCCTTCGTTCGTTATCTTGAAAGACGCTTATATTCTACACAAATGAGGTAAGAATAACCTACCGAACGATATCGTTCTAGCGATCTTATCTACTAAATATTCGAATAATCGATTAGTATACGATTAACTACTACATTTTAATATATATTTTAGTCGATATTAACGAGAAGAGTAAAGAGTTCTAATTCTAAATAACTTCGGATCTTATTATATATACGAATTCTATACATTTGCGTAGCAAATAAAGATAGATCTATTTAGTCTTTTATTATATTCGACACACGTTACTTAGCTACTAGATATAAATTGCTTTTAATTATTTAAATATTATTATATCGAGATTATAAATAACGCTATTCGACTTAATAGTAGTAATTTTAATAGATTAAATTTCTTAGTAATATTCAATTAAATAAGATCTTAAATATTTACGTCTTCGACTATTAGATCGACCTTTCGAAAGACTAAATTATACTCTATAATCCCGAAGTAATACTAGTAAAAATTAAAAATCTATAGTCACGTGTTACTACTCTCTCTTCTACTCTTATTATATTTATAAATACGTCTTATTCGACTTAAGATATAATTAAGTTTAATTAATAATTTCAAGAATTACTTAAAGAATAAGTATTCGTGATTTTTAAGAGTATACGTCGATTATTAGCGAGATTTATTAAGAGATTTATTATTAATAAATTTTCGAGATAAATCGCTAAATAAGATCTTAAAGTTATTTATAACGAGATTATAATTAAATAAGCACGTAAAATATTAATTAAAACGATTATTTAGAAGAATAAATAAATATCTATAGATTAAATATATAAATCTTTAACTCTTTATAAAGAAATAGTTAAAAAAAAAGACGAAGAAGATCTTAAAGCGAGTTATTCGAATTAAGGAAATTCAATAAGAAAAGACTAATAAGATCGTTAAGAACCTTATTCGACGGCTGGATTATAAAGTCTAGAAGCTTGTGTATGCGCATTGGGACGTGTTTCTAGCCACGCGAAGTGTGGAACGAGATATATGTAGAATCAAGAAGGATTGATCGATTTTTGCGCATTTGAGTATGGTGCGCATTTGAGTTGCGGACCACTATTCGCTTCGCTCATAGTGGGGTCACGATTACCTAGTCTCTGATATCTTCTCTGAGACTTCGATATTCTTACGAAGGGAGACACCATGAAATCCTGGACAGCGCTAGTACCAGCCCTAATCCTATGTCGGAAGAGAGCCCCGTAACAAAGACCCTAGAATATTCCTTAGGGGCTGGGGGGGGTGTTTATAGGGACTCTAGATACTATTTCGAATAAGTATTGTCTACGGAGATCTGCATTAAAAGTTCTGAAATACCAAGTCCTTGGGATTCTTAATAGGGCTAACAGTTAAAATTCTTAAATATCTTTATTTTTTAGCTATAATTCTTCATTACGAGTCGGAAAGGTGTGGTATCTATTGAACATAATCGTTTTTAACTTTTTTTCAACTTTTTTTAAAAAATTATATCTTTTTAATCTATTTATAGAATTTTATAATTACATAAGCGTTCGCTTAAGCTTTTTACGTATTTTTAGAATATAAAAAAATATCACGTAATATATTTATTAAAAACTCAATGGAAGTATGGGATATCTTATACCTTTCGGTATGGTATTCGAAAAACTAGTCCCATACCATCAAATATATCACACCTTTCCGACTCGTAGTCGCTATTTTACGATAACTATTTAACTCTCACCTTTATCGTAGCTATTCGACGCTCTTATCGTCGCTATTCGACTTTTAAATTTTAATCTTATCGTCGCTATTTCACGATAGCTTTCTAACGCTATTATCGTCGCTACTCGACGCTCTTATCGCCGCTATTCGACTTTTAAATTTCGATCTTATCGTTATTATTTCATAATAGTTACTCGACGCTATTATCGTCGCTATTCGGCTTTTAAATTTCGATCTTACTATCGTTATTTCACGATAGCTATTCGATGTTTATCTTTATTCTAACTACTCGACGCTCTTATTGTCGCTACTCGATATTCGACTATAGAGAAATATTTTTACTATATAGCGCTATTCGAGTGAGAGTGTCGAAATAACTAAGTTCGTTTTTATTTTATCTACTCGAATCTCGTCTAGTATAGTCTTAATATTATTATATCTAGTCTTATAGATCTATATA
Organism: Xanthoparmelia taractica; assembly: GCA_033085395.1. NCBI lineage: Eukaryota > Fungi > Ascomycota > Lecanoromycetes > Lecanorales > Parmeliaceae > Xanthoparmelia > Xanthoparmelia taractica. The sequence continues at coordinate 13,650 of MU853182.1, read as the reverse complement.
GTAGGATAATTAAGTGTTCTACTATCTATCTTTTTAATAAACTTTATTATTAATATTATTTTAATATAATTAATAAATATTACTTATTATTAATATTAGTTACGTAACTTAATCTTATATTTAACTCTATATAATTTTTTTAATAATTATAACGAGATTTAATAGCGATATATAGTAATAATTCTTAAGATTATAAGTTTTAAACTATATTCTCGCGAGAGTAATACGTAATAAACTTAGTATTATAGAATATTATTAGAACTATTATAAGTCTTACGAAGACTTTACGTATAGATTTAAAAATTATCTTACTTATTAAATTATATTAATTATATTAATAGTAACTTTATTTATTAAAATTTTTAAATAGTTATTAATTAAATTAAATCTTATTAATATAAATAAATAAGATTAATTCGATTAAATCGTATTAAATCGTATTAAATTATACTAATCGTACGAACTCTATAAAATTCGTATAAAAATAAACTTTTTAAATTTATAGATAATATCGCTATCGAATCTTATTATTAATTTAAAAAAAAAAACTTATAGAGTTAAATATAGAATTAAATTATATAATTAATACTAAGAGTAAGTATAGTAAGTAGTAGTTATTAATTATATTAAAATTATATTAATAGTAAAGTTAAAGTTATTAATTTAGCGAATTCTATAAAAATTAATTTAAAAATTATATAGATTTACTAATTATATTAAAAGCGAATTTTTATAGAGTTTATTAAGTTCGTAATTTTAAATTTATTAATATAATTTTAAAAATATCAATATCTATGAATCTTATATATTAAGATCTATTAGTTAACTTTAAATATATTTCTAGTATAATTTTTTTACTCTATTTGCTACGTATAAAGAGTATAGTTATAGAGCGTAGTAATAATAATATAGATTTATCTTACTTATAGTAATCGAAAAGATATAATATTATAAAATCGAATAGATACGGGTCGGAAAGGTGTGGTATCTATTGAATATAGTCGTTTTTAACTTTTTTTCAACTTTTTTTAAAAAATTATATCTTTTTAATCTATTTATAGAATTTTATAATTATATAAGCGTTCGCTTAGGCTTTTTACATATTTTTAGAATATAAAAAAATATTACGTAATATATTTATTAAAAATTCAATGAGAGTATGGGATATTCTATATCTTTCAATATGATATTCGAAAAACTAATCCCATACCATCAAATATACCACATCTTTCCGACCCGTACGAATAGATATTATTTAATTCTATTTTTAATAATAAAAAAACTTTTTTTATAACTTTTTTATTTTAATATTAAATTAAAAATTTAAAAATTTTAAATTAAAATTTAATATAAGCGTATAAATGCTCTATAAAATTTATAAAAAAATATTAAGAGATTAAAATAAATAGACTTCGATATTTAAAAAGAGATTTTCTTACTATTAAATCGTTGCTTTTAATTAATATAAAAGTCTATTTACTTTTAAAATATAATATATATAGATAATTTCTTCTTATTTATATTATTAATATATATAATATTCTCTATAAAGTTCTTTACGATTTTTATATTATAGAAGTTAATATTAAAAAAAATTAATTATATTTAAATTATCGAGATAAGATATAGTTAATATAAATTAGATAATATTTCGTAGCGATAGAGAAAAATATTAAGACTTACTTATTCTAAAGAAATAATATTCGATTATAGTTAATTTAAGTTCTAGATTCGAGATACGTAAATATATTATCGCTATTAATATTAGTCTCGATTAGAGACTTTAAATTATTTATTTCTATATTATTATTAAATCTTACGAAGTTATATAAGTGTTTATAGATACGTCGTATAAACTTTATATAGATAAATAAAGTACGTTTTCTATAAAGCGCGATACTTAAATTTATAAGTTATATTTTTAATTTTATAATATAATTAAAAAGCGTTTTTATAATAATATCGCGCTTCGATTCGAGTTTAATTCGAGTATTTTAAAATACTCTTAATTATACTTAAATTTAAAAACTTTATAAAGCTATTAATTATTTTAAAATAAAAGCGTTAATTTATAAAAAATAAGATTATAAATTTAATTTTAATTTTAATTAAAACTTTTAAATAAATTAATCTTAAGTTAAAAGAATTTAATATAATTTAATAAAAATAATCTAAGAATTTAATCTTTAGAATTCTAATAATTCTATCTTTAGAAATTATTTTAGAACTATTAAGATTAGAATTCTAGGATCGTCGCCCTTCGAGGGAAATCTAGAGTTACTAACGCTTAGGGCGCCGAGGACTCCAGGGGTCGTTTCGGCACTGCTAAGGTTAGGATTCTAGGATCGTCGCCCCGGCTTCGGGGGAGATCTAGGGTTGCTAACGCTTAGGGCGCCGGGGACGTCACCCTAGAAGAGAGAATAATTGTTAGGTCGTACGAAGTCATATGAATACCTATGAGTGCGCCGTATAGACTTCATATAGATAAATAGAGTGCGTCTTCTATAAAGCGCGATATTCGAATTTATAAGTTATATTTTTATTTCTATAATATAATTAAAAAGCGTTCTTATAATTATTAAAGAATTAGATAATAATTTTTTTTTACTTTATTATTAAAATTAAAATTAAAATAAGAATTATAATAAGATAAGAATATCTTAATTATTAAAATATAGAGTAAATATAAACTAAATATAACGTCTCTATACTAATAATAGACGTGAAATAATTAATTTATAAATATTACTTATCGAAGACGTAAGAATATCGTCTAGTATTTAAGATTTAAATTATTAAAAAAGAATTAGTTAGATTAAGTTATTAAATAGTAAGAAGTAAGCTTAAGTTAGGGTATATACGTGTTTATTAACTATAAAAAACGTAGTAATAATAATAGAAGTAAGCGTAACGTTAGAGTAATTATAATAATTAAATTAATCGCTAAAGAGAGAAGCTATCTAGAGAAAAGAGAAGCGATATAATATAGATTAGATAAGATACTTAAGATATCTAGAATATATCGTTAAGCTCGAATATCTTAGACGTTTTAGACGTTCTAAGACACTCGTTAAGAATATTAAGCCTTGTCTTAGCGAAGTGTTCTTAGCTTATTTACTTTATAAGATTCTCGATCGTAACATCGTTCCCTCTATATCGCTCTTCTAAATTTTACGACGACAGTTCTAACGTTAACTAAGTTTCGTCTAGATTCTTATATAATCTCGATTATATCGTAATCTTTTCAGGTTACTAGAAACTTAGTCTTATCTTTACTCTTTCTTTCAACTATTATTTTCTCTATCTCGTATTTATTCTTAATTACGTATTTCTATCTCGTTGCTAATAATATTTCTCTTAATTACGGGCCGGAAAGGTCCGGTATATTTGGTGGAATATTCCATATCATATTATATTATATCATATCATGAAAGAATATCATGAAGAAATTATATTAGATCACTTATAAAGATATAAGATAGGAAATTATTGATATCATGAAATGATCTGGGAAATTTCTAATATATGTAGAGATATTTCATAATGTAGATTATTTCTTATATCAGGTGACGGATAAGATAAGAAATACTTCTTACGCTAACTGCTAGTATTAATGTAAATTTCCGTCTTACGAATTTATATATCTTAGCTAAAGTTATTAATAGATCTTTCTCTTATCTTTAAATAGCGTTCTATTTCTTCGAATTATATTAATTTTTCTAAAAGTTCTCGTTAATTAGATTGACGCGAATCTTATTAAGAAGCTCTTGTAAGAATAATTAAATAATATACGCTATATAAAGAATATGTTTAAGATTCCTCGTATTCTACTCTCCAAGATTAAGTAAATTATTAAATCTTTATATTATTTATGCGAAGCGTGTAACTTTAATAACTAAGAATATATAACTGTAGAGAATAATCGCAAATCCTTTTTATGATGCGAAGGGAGAAGAGGGGAATTTGCTATCGTAGAGTAGATAGTAGATTATTGTTATAATTAGCGTGCTAGTAATTCTTTTAATAATTAAATAAATTAAATATATTAATAGTAATAGAAATAACTCGTTAAGCCCTAGATAATTGCGGAGATCTTTCGTAATACGATACTAATGGCGATAACGAGCTTAGCTTAATAACGTAATAGTGAAGTGAAGTAATAATAATAGCGATAATAAAGTGGAGTGATAACTAGAATAATAATTAGAATATTTAATAACGTGATAATAAAGTAAAGTAATGACTAGAATAATAGCTAGAATACGTTCGCATAATTCTATATAGAGTAACTTCTTCTATATATAGTATATTTCCTATATCTCTGCATATAATATGAAATACTTCTATATATATTAGAAATTTCCTAGATCATTTCATGATACTAGCACGTCTCCCAGATCATTTCATAAAAATCAAATAATATAATCTTAATATTATACCATACTATGATATGGTATCGACACCTTATATCCCAGACCATCCCAGACCTTTCCGACTCGTACTCTTAATTCTTTTCTTACTATATTTACGTAAAATTTAGGGAATATTTTCATCTTAAATAGACTTAGTATAACTATTATTTCTTTCACGTCTTTAATCTCGAATAGTTCTATATATAATTTATCTAGTTTATTCTCTATTAGATTTCTTATATCTAGAAAAATCTTATTTTCTTTCTTTACGCTAATTAAATTTCTTAATACAATTATTTATATTTATATAATCTAGTTATCTTAAATAGAAGTCGAAAAGATATAGTATTGTAATATCGAATAGGTGTTATTCGATTTTATTCCCGATAGTAAAAAAAAACTTTTCTATTTAATACTAAACTAAAAATTTAAAATTTTTAAACTAAAATATAGTATAAGCGTATAAATTCCTCGTAATAACTATTAAATAATGTTAAGAGATTATAGAGATATAATTTTTTAAAGATTAAAAATAAGGGGAAAAAAGTTTCTACTAAATCTCGTCGATTAAAATCCCATACTATCTTATATCTTTCCGACCTCTAATCTTAAAGAGCTTTATATTTCTTAATATTTATACTATTATTTAGTCTATTAACTTTCTATAAGTTCTTCTTATATATCTTAATCTTCGCTATAATTATCTTATATATTTTTATTCTTATAATAATCTTTAATAACGACTTCTTTAAAATCGGTTAATTAATATTCTATCTTTACGCCCTTAATTATATCTCTAGCTTTATTCCTAATCCGCTTCATTATTACTTCTTCGGCGCTTATATAATTATAGGCTAGGTGGCTCTAGATAAGGAAATTCTAACGCAATGAGATTCCACTCCCGTCGCGCGTCAGGTGCTCATACCTACGTAATTGGAGGATACCAACGGCGGCTGTCATTGGTCCGCTGATGATGACGGGACTGTATCGTGGCTGAGACTCTTCCACGGCACAGCGAGACCATGACCCTCACTCTTATCGCCTTCGATTCCTTGCAGTTCATCTTCGAGAATATGTGAATTATGCTGGAGGAGGAGGAGCCAGGAGAAGATTTCTATCGGGTCGACAGTGGTTAGATGCGTATCCTCGAGTTAAAAGCCTATGGCTTGGACACGAGGGGCTGCCGGTAAGGGAGGGGTGGTGGTGGAAAGTTGTAGTTAGTGTGAAGTGGACACCTGGGATCAAGTGTTGACGATGTTTAGCCAATGAAAGCGGAGAGGTAGGGTGCGGAGGCGTGGAGTGAGCGATAGTATCATCTGGGGCGGTGGAGAGATTGCTAGACGCGGCGGGGTGGGAAGCGAAGGTGAATTGATTAGGTCAGTGGGATCAAATTTGTTCTGAAAAGCTGTGGATTGAGGATTCGAGAGTGTGCGGCGGCCATAGTGGGTAAAGGTAAGGGGTTGGAGGAAGCGGCTTGGTAATTTGATTGCGTACGGTTGTAGATGTTGGGTGACTGTCAGAGTGCCGATTTGGGTCTACATCTTGGAAACCAAGCGTGTTGTACGTTGGGATGTACTTTGTTGGTGCAGTTTGAGGGGGGAGGCGAATCGATAAGGGGGATCATGATATGAGGATGAAATGAAAACGTAGCCTGTGGAGCTGCTTATAGCGCTTGAGAAGACGTCCAGAGCTGATGTGAATATTCCTTCGAGTTCATGCAAGCGTCGTCTTTATCATGCTTAGATGAGCGTCGGTATGGGTTAAAGTCTTGGTTCTGGGCGACTGGGATGGCTTGTGTGGTGGATTCTTTTGAGCAACGGGGGGCGGGACGCATGATGAGAGGGAGAGGGGAGGCGGCGGTTGAGGGGATTGGTGCCTAGGGGACTTTTGTGTACGTTTGTTCGCTTGTATTCGTTGAGGTTCTATCTTGGGGGTCTGAGAAGCTCGGCTACTTAAGTGGATGCTGGGTCTGAGTGACTGAGGTTCGTATTACTGCTCAAGCAATGCAAACTATCCGAATTGATACTATCGGTGGCGAAATTACATAGCTGGCCATGTTTGTTCCATTGTCAGTCTTGTGCTTCTTCAATCCTGGTTGAAAGCCGTCAACCCACCCTCTGGGCCGCTACCGTTTTCCAACATTTGCTCAAGACCTTCTATCTTCGTGACCAGTTGCTGGAGATCATCGACATCTTCCCGCCGCTCTTGTTCTTCGTATATATAGATCAGATCAATTATGCTGACCAATGTGTCTATATGTACCGTTTCGAGTACCGTCATTCTGATTTCTATGACTTGCATCTGCAAATGTTCAGCTTTTTTTAGCCATTCTTCCTTCTCCAGCCCTTTCAGTTCTTTGCGCCGCCCTTGGTCTAAGTATCTCATTGCCAGGTTGTTCATACTGATCAATGTGTCTGGATGTTCCGCTCCTAATACCCTCTTTTTCGTCGCCACAACGTGCTCTTCCAACTCTTCGGCCTTTCTCCATTGTTCTTGCAACTCCAATTCTTCGGTGTCTTCGCACTGCCCTTGGCGCCAATATATCCGTGCCAATTGGGTCATACTGCTCAGCGTGTCCGGATTCTCCACCCCAAGCATCTTCTTCCTCGTCTCCATGACTTCCATCAACAATGTTCCAGACTCTTTCCATCGTCCTTGCTTCTCATATATTGCTGCCAGATTAATTACAGTGGTCAACGTGTCTGGATGATCTGTTCCAAGTACCTTTTTTCTCATCTCCACAACTTGCACTTGCAACTCTTCTACTTCTTTCCACCGCTTTTGACCCCTATATATCCATATCAAGCTAGTCATAGTAGTCAATATGTCTGGATGTTCCGCCCCAAGTACTTTTTGGCCGGTTTCTATGACTTGTTGGTATAGGTTTTCGGCCTCTTCCCATCGCTGTAGCTTGGTATATGTCCATGCCAGGTTGTTCATGCTTCTCAACGTTTCTGGATGATCCGTCTCGAGTAAGCTCTTGCTTATCTTTATAATTTCCTGTTGCATATCTTTGGCCTCTTCCCATCGGTCTTGTCCCCCATATGTCAAAGCCAAATTGGTCATACATCTCAATGTGTCTAAATGATCCGCTCCGAGAACTCTCTTACTCGTTTCCATGACTTGCGTTTGTAAAAGTTCGGCTTCTCTCCATTGCCTTTGCTTCGAGTATGTCAATGCCATATTGTTCATATTGGTCAGCGCAATTGGATGTTCCGTTCCGAATACCTTTTTGTATATCTCGATGACGTGCGTCTCCAACTGCTCGGCCTCTTCCCACCGTTTTTGGTCCTTATATGTCGTTGCCAAGTTACCCATACTAATCAACGTATATGGATGCTCCGATCCCAACAGCCTTTTGTCTCTGTCCATGACTTGCTGGCGCAACCCTTCGGCCTCTTTCCACCGCCCTTGATAGGAGTATATCATTGCCAAATCCGAAGCAAAGCGCCCTAGATACTGATCTTTATTCGTTCCACCTCCCTCGAATTCCATGATTCGAACGTGCAGCTTTTCCGCATCTTCCCATCTTCCTTCACTAACCATGAGATCAGATAGCTGTGCGCGTATCTGTTGAACGAGATAATGACCGTCTCCAAGGACAGATCTCATTGTTTCTACTTCTCCTTGATACCATGATTCAGCTTCACGAGAAAGCTGCTCTTTGCGGTATTGTTGACTACAGTCGAAGGGGGTGAAATGACCATTCATTAAGAATATTCTGAATTTGCCTTGCTGGAACACTGACGGCTCCGGGTTTCTTTTCAATTGCTCAATCATGTCTTCGATATCTTTGACTGGTATTTTATATTTGCTGAGCAGGGATCGGCAGCCAATACTATCTCCTGAAATACCCAAGCCTAGCTCATAACAAAAGGCAAGGTTCAAAGTGTGCCAACGAGAGATGGGATGTCGATCCTGTCTTTCCAGCAAGCATTTTGCGATGTAACGGCGTACGCCATAGTGAGCTTCAATAAGCTGATGTATTGATTGGGTAATCTAAAACCGTTACTTCACTGTACAAAGTGTAGCGACATAGTTTGATATCGCGAGTGAAACTTACCTGAAAATCACTGTGAGGTATGGATATATTGTCCGCTGGCGATGCCAAATAGAAGGCTCTGATCTCTTTTAGTGCCTTGTTCTAAATACAGAACATATACTGACCTATATGGCGATAAGAGTTCTAAGAGGTCAGTGAAATTTGCAGTTCGTTCATCTGGATCCTGGGCGAGTGTTGATCTGAAAACCCTTTGCATATTGTGTTTTTCCCAAATTTCTAGGTCTGCTGTTGCTTCAAGCAATTCAGAAGCGTGATGTGATAATTCTTTCTGTGGCTCTTCTACATCCTTCCTGAAGTTGTGATCTCGATTCGCCGCTTTGTTGTACAAGAGAAGCCATAGGCAGAGCAGACCAAACGAGTATGCGTCCATTTTTCTAGCTTGTATAGGCCACATCCCACGATGATGCCGTTCTGGAGCTTTCCATAATTCTGAGAAGAAAGGCATTATAATTCGGTCACTATCTGTTGTAAAAAGAGTGGAGTAGCCGAAATCTGTCACTTTCGCCACATATGGACCATCGTTCTCGGAGTGAACTAGAACATTCTCAGGTTTGATGTCGCCATGGATGACACCTTTTTTCACTCAGTCATGTCGCCAACATGGGAATTTGAAGATCCTACCAGTGGCATGCAAATCTCTGACCGCGAGAGCAACATCAAACAACATGTCAAGTCTGCTCTTGGAATCCAACTCTTTTCCTCGGTTTGATTTCATGAATCTGCTCAAATCCCAGTACCTAGTCTTCTCAAACACGAGAACTGGCCAGACTTTCTTCTCATCAGGGACGACATCCCAGCAAATTCCCTCGATGTTTGCAACGTTGGGATGATATCGGATAGTGGGACTGCCTAATACCGATATCTCCGCAATCAGTGCCCGCCAGACTTGAGACTCTTGCTCGGCGAACTTTGGATGCTTGAAATGTTTAAAAGCGAAGCTCGTTTGGAGGTTGATCAACGCTTGACGTATCTTAGCGGTGCCACCTTCGCCGACTGAATCCAATGTTGGCTGCCATGTAGTCGGAAGGAAGTCAATCTTGAGACTTTGGGCAGCCCCAAGAAAATCGAGGAAGTCATACTCCTGGTGCGAAATCGAGCTCGCGCTTTGACCAGTCTCTTCAGACCTTGTGAAGGAGATCAGAGCTGATGTTTTGTCACCGCTGCCGGAGACTTTTGACATGTCGGAGACTTTCAGACTTTCTTTATTGCAAGAGCCCGAAGTCGCTCGAAGATCTTTTGGCCAATCTTGTAATTACTTTCTCTTGAACACAGAGGATTCCAAGATCCAGTTCGTAATTAGTCCCAGAAGGAAGATGTAAAATGCAAGGATGTGTGGTTGTTGTCGGCGGGGTCTCATTACTGCCTAACAGCCCTACGCTAATACATATCGAGATAAATGGGATTCCACTAATGCCTTCTTTGCCTGGGCTAAAACGTATTCTTTATCAGGCATCACTGCTTGAGATCAAGATACGCTATCAAAAAATATCAGATACATCCTTCCTTCAAAGAACGCCAATCTCTAAACCAAAATCCCATCTAAAGCGCACTGAATGCTTCACTAGACCCAGCACTTTTCTAATTGCTCCACAACGCTCCTAGCAAAGCGCAGGGTGACATTTGTGGAAGAATTAGAACCCTCATCAACATGTGCAGGCTTGCCGAAATCTCCACTCAAGCATGCATCAACGACGTTCCGGTAGGTGATACCCATGGTGAATCCTAGTTCTGGAACCTGCTTTCGCCGAAGGTGGTTGAGGAGATCTTCCGGGGTGCCAGGTATCCGTGCAATGATCTTGTTAAGAGGCTTCCAGTGACCGATCTCTAGCAAAACCATACCGAGACTGTAGTAGTCGAATTCAGGACGGTATCGGAGTCTACCCTCGTGTTTCAGATACTCCGGATGTTGTGAGTCCCTAAGAGCGCGATTAGTTTCATACAGCCAGGTGGAATGTGGGTCCTGTCCCTCGGGCCGGCTATTAGAGAATCCCAGTAGATAAGGGCATTCCACGGACTTTCCCCAAGAAGAGCCCTTTGGGTACACAAAAACTATGTTCAAGGATGATACGCTTTTATGCAGCCATTCAACTTTGTGGAATTCCAGGACCGCCGTTGCCAAATTTTGGGCAAGCCGGAATCGACTGCCTAGGAACGGCACTCCTCGTTCTGCTAGCACTGTCCGGAGCGTTGAAACATCTAGGTGTTCCGATTCTTTCGAGGTGGGTAGATGGTATACAAGGCCACAACGTAGCTTCGCAGGGTCATGGAAATATCCGAGACAATTGAGCACTCGAAAGCCATTGGAGTTTCCTGCGACCGCTTTTTGTAGCAACTCAGCTGTAGCCTCGAGACGGAGGTGGAGCTGGAGTCGAATCGAGTCTTCCAAACGATCGGAGCCATAAAATTTCACTTCACAAAGCACTGCAACTGCGTCTCCGTCCTTGTCGTTGACCAATGCGCTCTTGTGATGGATGCCGACCGGATCTTGATCCTCTAAACGCCCATATTCTATCCATAGGTCGGGTCGGCTGCTATGCTGACGTTCTGTCACCAATGAACTCATCTGCTTGATAGTTTCCAACATGCTAATCCTATGTCGCTCATGCCCATGAGGATGATCAAGTGCTTGATTAGCAATATCTTGCGCTTCTGTCCCCAGAACTTTCAACTCCAAATTCCGGCGTGACTTTTCCTGCAGCTTTTTGGGGAGCGCACCGATGAGGAAGTCATTAAGACGCTCTATTAACTGGTAGATCGGGCGATTTTGCGGTTCGATTGGGGGCGCACCTAGCGTATTTCTTAGTTCTCTCAGGCACTCCAAAGTCGACTGATATTCGGAATACGATGGCAACTCCCAATGGTATGACAAGGATGAGTCTTTGTCATTGTAGAGAACCTCACACGCTTCTATCCAGCTTTCGAACTGCTTTTCCTCAATGAAAGCCTGGCGTGAGCTGCTTTCCCGACAGACATCATCGAACAGGAGTTTTACTTGCTGCGCAATTGTGTCGATAGCGATGTACCACATACTCCTCTCTACGTCTTTCGCTTTGGGACGGGCGTTTGGATCAAGCTGAAGAATATTCCTGATCAACTGGATAAGCAGACGCTCTGATCTCGTACTCGCATGATTTTCCAGACGGGTAAGACAGGCGGCGACCGCGGGCTCCTCTTCGTTAGGGCCATGGTGGAAACGGTGATACGTGAATTGCCCAACTTGATAGCTCCTCTCACCTTCGAAATCGCCTACACCTCTTGCACCTGACTTCATGTAGACCAGTGTTTCCATCATGATACATCCAAGGGACCAAATATCGCTAGCTCGGCCAATAACTTGTGTCCTCTTTGTTTCGTTCGATGCACTGATATCTTCGCACTCCGGGGCTACGTAATAGCCACCGACGAACTTGTAAGATGTAGCGGAGCCTTCCATATGATCTTTGAACCTAGACAGACCAAAGTCGGCGAGAAGGAATCTGGCGTCGTCGACCAAAATGTTTTGGGGTTTGAGGTCATGATGACAACCAATCTGAGTTAACATACCATCCTCGGAAAATAGATTGTGGGTGGCGCGCACTGCTGAACATAACCCAGATAGAGCAAGAATGATATCGTCATCAGATTGCAATGCCGGATGCCGAGCGCTTTTGAAGAGATCTGCAAGTGTTCCACCCCGGGCGAGTGGAAATATAAAGTTGTGCTTGTCTCGATAGGTATAAGAGCCTAATAATTCGATGATGTTTGGATGTTTGAGGAGCTTTAAGATAGACAAGTTTCGGAACTCCAGCTCATATTCAGCTTTTTTTCGTAGAGGTTTGAACTCTTTCCGCACGACCTGGAGCGCCCAATTAGTAAGTCAGTGACCAAGTTCACAGTATTCGATAGCTCACCTCCCGATAGGCTTGATGACCAAAATGCTGATAAGAACTGTCCACTTGAATCCGGTGAATCGCTCCAAAACTTCCCTCATCTAAATACTTGTCGCTGAGAAATGGCAAGACAAAGTCATCTGGAAGAATTCTTTTGAACACACTTCCTGAGAATGACGGCGCTGTAAATTCCCACTGCTTATCATGGAAATCCTGTGCCATCGTCCCATCGAGCAACTCTTTGAGTTTGATGAGCTCAAAGGGTAGACGGTGGTCAATGGGCCCGCGTTGCAAACGATCGTCTTCAATGAAGCTGATTATGCTCCCGGGCTGCTTGATAAGAACCAGGATGGCAAAAACGTTCCAAGCGCCATTTCTGATGATGTCGACCGCCTCGCTGACATGATGTATCTCTATCTGGCTGTCAAGGAGAATCTTCCGGATGCTCTCCGAGGTCATGACCTCGCGGACCAGGTGACTGGGAACGAAGTATCGGCACTCAGCATTCTTGCGACGGATCTTAGATATCGATGAGTAGAGTGTGTCCATTGCTCGACCTGACCTTTAATGGGTGTTGAGGCTATCTGTTGACGATCAAGAGCTAGTGCGATCGGTGATAGACTCGATTTGATCCTGCTCAAGATTAGAATTAGAGCAGGGCCCAGGATGGATTATGAACATACCTCCGTCAACTTCTGTGGGATGGTCAGATGATAATAGTCGGCGCGTTCCTGAGAGATTATAGACCAGGTAAGCCTCGAAGCGTACGTTGGACATGAGAGCACTGCTCACATCTACCGAACAGTTCGTCCCAAACAGAGAATTAAGAAGCGCCTTCAGGTTACTCAACTTGATGTATCGATGTGCTATGACTTGATTCTCCATTTCGAAGGAGAAGAAAGTTGTATTTCTCATTTACAATTATTTTTTGTTGCCTCAGGGAAGTTTGACTTGGATCGCGGCGAGTTTTCAACAAATCAGCCTGGATTTAGGTGTCCTCTACGAGGCTCAACAGGTCCTACGGAACGGTGACGTCCAATTTCACAGGAGCTTCCGCCCAAGTATGCTGGCTATGGCTGCATGATGCCCCACTTCTGCCTAGTTAGGCCAATTCACACATAAACCGGGCACTGACTTTGGTCGACATGCGTCCGAGATGCATTAAATTCAATTTCTTAGACTCGAGTTTATTTCCCTGGACGGCGTAGGCGCCTATTTGTTGAAATTGAATGGAGGTCAGGAGGATTAATTCTATCTCTGGGGGGTCTCTAGGCTATGTATGTACCCGCATAGCCGTGCGCATATA